>JAOUQX010000043.1:731193-748938 GCA_028566295.1 Liobagrus marginatus | reverse complement strand
TTGCGGTGTTTTTTGGGTGTCCGGAATGGATTAATGGCATTTCAATTCATTGTAATGGTGAAAATGGATTTGACATAAGAGTTATTTGAGTTAAGAGCTCCGTCACGGAACGGATTAAACTCGTAAGTCGAGGCCTCGCTGTGTATATATACATATATATGTGTGTGTGTGTGTATATATATAGATGTGTGTATATATATATACACAGTATATAATAGTCCATTAATATTGACATGAGATGTTGTCTAATAAAATTTGGTGTATACATGTGGCAACAATGATATTCGGAATATTTTTGGGACATTCGCACTGCTTGTCTTTCAATCCATGAATTCATAATTTCCCGGGTTTCAAACCTGTAAAGACAGCTGCGTTTATTATTCACGCTACTTGTAGGCATTGTGTTGCTCTTTTTGGTAGCAGAACTTTGCTACAAATCCTTTATTTCCTTCTCCCTCCATCAAAGAGTAAAAGCCTGTGGATAAAGGTTCTGAATGAGGATTGGTTGGAGAAATCAGCTTATAAAAAGGTTTTGTTTTCCCAAAAACCTATAACAAAGCAGATTTATTTCTGCTGTTTATCCATTCATTCTTTGTTTAGCGTTGTCCTGTTCAGGGTCGCGGGAGCACTGGAGTCTATCCCAGCTAGGTCGTGAGGCAGGGTACACCCTAGACAATCGCAAGTTTTTAAAGTAAGTTAACACTTAGAGACAGAAAACCATTCATACAAACACATTCACTGCTATGGACAATGTAGAGTAGCCAATTTAACTATGCCAAATCTCATGTGTTTTGGTGGCGGGAGGAAACCAGAGTACCCAGGGAAAACCCACGCAAGCATGGGGAGAACATGAAAACTCTAAACAAACACCCTAGGTCACATGTGTCAATTACAAGGCCCACGGGCAAAACACGGGCCGCCATGACTTTTAATCAGCCCCGCCAAAAGCTTCTGGTTATCAATTTATTGTGGCCCGTGAACTGTTTAAAACAGGGGTCACCAACATGGTGCACCAACATGGTGCACCAGGTCACCCGCAAGGACCACATGAGTGGCCCGCGGGCCTGTTTAAAAATAGCCAACCATAACACCACTTACCAGTGAGCTGCATCAATTTTTTTCGATGCTATTCTTTTTTAAATCAGGCTGTGACTGTCGGCGTGGCGGAGCGTAAGCTCCATAGCACCGGGGAGCAGTAGACAAAAGCAGTGTTCATCTTGGAATATTTTATTGAAACGAAGCAAAAAAAAGAAACATACGGTGTACTCGATATTGTAAGTCAGAGAGCCCTGGCCGAGAGTTTATTTAAGCTCTGTGTCTGATTACAAAACCTAGCTTAGGTGTGTGAGTGGGTGTGTCTGTGTGCGCGCTCGTGTGTGTGAAATGTCCGCCAAACTCAGCCTGTTCACGCCCCTCTTTCGCCTCTCATTCCATGCTCCGGTGGCCGCGTGGCCACAGTCTGTAGACGTGACACAGGCTTGCATTAATGTAAATTAAAAAATATAATTACTTATAAAATTTATAGAAATAAAGTGTTTCATATTGCTATTTATTTGTTTTTGCCTTGTTCAATCGTTGCTGATAATTATTGTGAGAAATCATTAAAATGATCAGTCTTCACATATATGAATAACATTAATTATAAATTACAACATAATTAAAGGTAAAGTGCACAAATTTGTTATTTCAGAAGTGAAATATTAAACTGGTAGATCTTCACATTAATCGCTACCCAAGAAGTAGCTCTCAGTTTCTTAAAGGTTGGAGACACCCGATTTAAATATACGTTTGTGACAATTACAAAATTGAGACGCAGGTGGCGCTGTCGCGCTTCAAACAACTCGCTAATTTATCAGCGAATAAAAAAACTCAGCAAATTTTTTTCTGAGATGGCTAGCAGAATGTCTAAAAAGAGAAAAGTAGACAGCGAATATCGACAATGTTTTGTGTTTGTCAGTCAGTGACGCAGTCACCATCCCGTTCCCGACTGAAGTGTATGCCGACAAACCGAACACGCTGAAAGTGGAATTCAGCAGGAGATTTGCTGATTTTGAAAGACAGAAATTTAACTTTGACCTGTTTGAGAATCCATTTGTGGTTGATCTTGGCACTGTGCCTGAGCGCTTGCAGTTGGAACTCATCGAATTGCGATGTAATACTCCTCTAAAAAGGTACGAGTCAGTTGGGGCAACTGGGTTTGCACCTCTACTCCCTTAATCAATGCCGCATCTACGCCTTAACACTGCACGCATCATGTCTATGTTCGGAAGCACCTACTCACTTGAGCAGATGTTCTCTCTAATGAAACTGACCAAGACATCCCACAGATCCCTCCTCAAAGACCAGCATCTGATCTCGGTAATGAAAGTGGCCATGGCAAAGGATATTACTCCTAGAATAGATGAAATTGTTGCTAAGAAAAGATGCAGGGTTTCTGGAAAGAGTTAAAAGATGCCTATTTTTCTTAGGTTTGGCATACAAGCCAGTGTTCTTTAAAGTACAAGTTGTCTTTTCAAAGTCAGAGCACCAAGTCAAATTATACAATATATGATCAAATACCATTCTTTTCTTTTTCTAGCCCAGTGTTTTAAAATAGGCTACTGTTTTAAATACCGTTTTATGCAGTTCTGTTTGTTGGAGACCATATTATTATATTATACTTATGTAACTTATATTTTTCCAATAAACAAACAAAATAATTCTTTAAATTTATGTTCGGCCCCTGATTTTATTCACATCCATTAGCATGGCCCTTACTGAGTTTGGATTTGACACCCCTGCCCTAGGTGGTAATCTAACCCATGCTCGCATGACATTCTTGCTGTGAGGCAGGCGTGCTTGTTGTGCTTTAATTCAGGGGGGGAAAATGTGATTCCGTAGTTAGTGTTTTAGTGAGCTCTACTCATTATTGTTAACTGAACTATAAATGAAAAACTCATTCAGAAACACAGAGAGAAAGAGAGCTTTTCAAAAGAGCACTGTAATTCACACCGGAAATTTCAGTTTTATTTTTTGTGCTGGGTGAAATTCAAGAAATAAAACTGACTCGTTGCTGTTTACTTTCTGAAAGTCTCATTGCGGTTCCTTAAAAGAAGTCAAGCTCAGTTAGTTTTTCTAACTGCCATGCAATTTCAGACAGATTTCATTATGGTTCCTGGGTCACAGAATAAGTGATAAAGGAATATTACCTGACCAGTAGCACTTGGATGCTGTACTTAAAGCTCTGTGTCTATCAGATGCAGCATCTCTACAATCTTTCTTAGAACTAGTGTCTTGGTATTCAGAATTTCTTCTGTGGTTTGCTGCAGTGGTGGCTCCTATGCGGGAGTGTGCCAAAGAAAAGGGACTGTTTTCCTGGACTCCAGCTGCTCAAAACAGTTTTGAGGAAGTCAAGCAGATGTACTGCCCTGGCCATTGATGGCCCCAGACTGCATTCACTAATTTTGACAGACGCAAGTGGCTATGGGTTGGGCATAGTGTTTGCCCAAATACAATCAAATAAAACCAGTGGCTTTTGCTTCCTGTAAACACACTGGTACTGATAAAAAAAAAATATTCCGTAGTGGAGAAGGAGGCTCTAGCTCAGACATGGGCAAACTACGGCCCGCGGGCCATATGCGGCCCGTTAAGCTTTTTAATCCGGCCTGCCAAACTTGTCCAAGTTATATTATTAAATACATTTTTATTATAATTTAACCCAATTCATTTTACCATTCCCTGTAATGTCTGTGTTTCCCCAACAGATGGTGCACTCCAAAGACATTGACCTTTGTTTGAGTGTGGTGTTACTCTCAACTTCACTTTTTCGCTTTGCACTTTGAGTCCTTTTGAGTAAAATTGAGTGGACGGAAGAAAAGAAAAGTAGACAGTGAGTGCTGAATGTTTTATAAAGAGTGGACAACAAAATACTTTTTTCGCCGAAGTCCGATCAAAAGCTGTATGTCTGATATACCAAGAAACTGTAGCGGTTTTTAAAGAATAAAACATAAATCGTCATTTTGCCACAAGACATGCTAACTACGCTAGCTAACAGTCTACACAAGAACGGGCGGCTACAGCTCAGAGATTGACGGCTAATTTACAGACTCAGCAAAAATATTTTCACAGACAAACTGCAAATCAAGAGTCAAGTACCAAGTACTGACTTTTATGCTTCACTTAACGAAGCCATGCTTCCAAACCTCCAGAGGTCGGCACAGACGATGTTTGGCTCAACTGATGTATGCGAACAAACATTCAGCGTCATGAACATCAACAAAGCCCATCACAGATGCAAATTAACTAACCAACACCTCGGATCTATCCTGAGAACTGCCAAAATAAAACTAACCCCAGACTTCGATGCACTTGTAAAGAAAAGGAGATCCGTGTTCGCACTGAAACTGAATGGGAATTAATCTACTGTGTTATTAAATTAATACAATTTTACAAAACAATTTTACCATGAACCCTGCACATTGATGTTTTGGTTCCTGTTAAAGGCCAAATCTTTTCATGTAATGGTTTTTACATTTCATTTATATTAGTTCACACAAACACACCGTCCTTCTATTCTGGACCAGCCCCGCTGTCAAATTTTAGAAACTATTGTGGCCCGCGAGTCAAAAAGTTTGCCCAACCCTGCTCTAGCTTGTATATGGGCCACTGAGAAATGGAGGAGTTACGTGTGGGGTCATCGGTTTTGTAGCATCCCTCTCGTATGTGATGCTCAGGGGGGCGTGGCCGGGGCAGCCACCGGAGAGGCACTAGGACCATGGGGTGTTGGGTTGTGCAGTCATGTCATGTGTTTGTGTTCCTTCATGTCATGTGCTTGCGTTCATTCATGTCTGTCATGTGTTTCTCACACACGCTGATGATTCATTGAGTTAAAACACACACACCTGAATATCATTTATGTTTAATCATGCCTATGTTTAAAAGAGAAGCAATGAGACTGGCTCATTGCAGATTATTAACTTTGTAACTATCGTTTCGGTTCAGCGTGCCTTTACTTTCGCATTCAGTCATAGTGCCAATAAACGAACTTTGATTGCATCCAGCCTGCATCACGGGTCGTATCTGCTGCCGAAACACATTCAGCCTCAGCCGACAACACCGCTGAGGTGCTGGATGTTACAGGTTTACACTTTGTACAGATCACCAAACACTCACCACCTTGCCACGAAAGGAATGGGAAGAGCTGGAATGTGGATTGCCCGCTGGGCAGAACGTCTACTCTATTTTGACTATGATGTCATTGATAGGCCTGGTTCCAAAAACCACACAGCTGACTGCTTGTCTCGTCTTCCAATACCTGCACCTGCTGACTCCTCTATGAAGGTGGAGCCTGATGGCACACATTGATTACATTGGCAAATGAGGCTCACCATGGAATAGTTCGCACAAAACAGGGGTTGAGGGATCTCTACTGGTGGCCACAAATGGACCCGTAATTTCAGCCAGCTATCACTACATGCATTCCTTCCCAGTCACATGACAAGTCTGCTGTGATACGTCCAGCACCTTTATTGCCAGTAAAGTTTCCTGAGGGTCCATGGAAAAAAACTGGGTATGTATAAAGTGGGTCCATTTGAAACAGCCTCTCCCGCTTGCAGATATGCCATAACGCTTACAGACTATCACTCCAACTGGCCAGAGTTGGCATTCGCTAGTAGTGCAATGGCATGGGACGTTATCAGTTTTCTGAGTACAACCGTTTGTTGTCATAGCAACCCAGAGTGCATTGTTACAGATAATGGGACTCAGTTCACATCAGCTGTCTTTGCTGAGTTCTTGAAGGAAAGAGAGGTAAAGCGCATTCGAACATCTCTGTACTACCCTGCATCCAATGGGGCTGTGGAACGATTTCACCGTGCATTAAAAGATTGTATCCCGACAGAAATTCAGCACTGCGGAACAAAAAGATTTCATGGCATGTATGTGTATGTGATAAATACGATCTGAAAATGAGATGTCAGTAATCATTCAGTTATGCTTCAAGCCTCAGCATCGCCAAGCTGGGCCCTTAAGCAAAACTGTTAACCCTTTATGCCACAGGGACATTCCCCCTAGCGCTAATGCCAACGAGCCCCTGAACTGTCCCGAGCCATCAGAGAGGCAAAGCGCACACATGCCCAGAAAACCCACAGCAACTTCCATGACAGCAGAGACACACGGTACATGTGGCAGGGCACC
The DNA here is from genome assembly GCA_028566295.1 of Liobagrus marginatus. Taxonomy (NCBI): domain Eukaryota; kingdom Metazoa; phylum Chordata; class Actinopteri; order Siluriformes; family Amblycipitidae; genus Liobagrus; species Liobagrus marginatus. Next base: position 742,764 of record JAOUQX010000043.1, on the reverse strand, counting down.
CAGGCAAACACTAACTACAAGACAACTTCACCTGTCTGTGACAGCGACGCCTCCCTCCCAGATGTGCTGAACAACTTCTACACTCGGTTTGATGTGCAGAACAACATAGCAGCAAGGTAGAATATCCCGTTAACCAACAATCAGGTGCTCCATCTAACCACTGCTGCTGTAAGGAGAACTATATGCACAGTTAAGACACTGAACTCTGCTGGTCCAGACAACATTCCTGGAAGAGTGCTCAGGGCATGCACAGAACTGCTAGCGAATTTTTCCACCAACATCTTCAACATTTCCTTGAGCAGCGCTGTTGTTCCTACATACAGGTGCTGATCATAAAATTAGAATATCATCAAAAAGTTGTTTTATTTCACTAATTCCATTCAAAAAGTGAAACTTCTATATTATATTCATTCATTACACACAGACTGATATATTTCAAATGTTTATTTCTTTAAATTTTGATAATTATACTGACAACTAAGGAAAATCCCAAATTCAGTATCTTGGAAAATTAGAATATTGTGAAAAGGTTCAATATTGAAGACACCTGGTGCCACACTCTAATCAGCCACACCGTTATGACTAGCACCTATACTGCAAGACCACCACTATCATCTCTGTGCCAAAGAAGTTTTCGGTGTCCTGCCTCAATGACTGTCATCCCGTCGCACTCACACCTATCACAAGTAATTGCTTCAAGAGGTTTGTCATGAGGCACATCAGGACCCAGCTACCACCTTCACTGGACCCCCTACAGTTTGTGTATCGTCCAAACTGCTCTACGCATGACCCCATCTCCATGACCTTCAGTCATAGACTTCAGTTCAGCATTCAACACAATTATTCCTCAGCACCTGATCGAGAAGCTGAGCCTGCTGGGCCTCAACACCTCCTTCTGTAACTGGATCCTGGATTTCCTGACTGGGAAACCTCAGTTCGTCCAGATCAGAAACAGCACCTCCAGCACCGCCAAGCTGAGCACTGGAGCCTCTCAAGACTACGTGCTCAGTCTGATGCTGTTCACACTGCTGACTCACGACTGTGCAGCGATGCACAGACCGAATTACCTCATCAAGTTAACCGATGATATGACCGTGGTGGGTCTCATCAGCAGGAAAGACGAGTCAGCTTACAGAGAGGAGGTGAAACAGCTAACTTCCTGGTGTAGAGCCAACGACCTGTCTCTGAACGTAGACAAAACAAAAAGATAATTGTTGACTTTCGAAGAGCACAGAGTGACCACTCTCCCCTGGACAACTGGCAGAAAACTTCACCTGGTCACTCAACACCTGCTCCATAAGTAAGAAAGCCCAGCAGTGTCTCTACTTCCTACATAGGCTGAGGAAAGCATATCTCCCTCCCCCCATCCTGACCATGTTCTACAGAGGGACCATCGAGAGCATCCTGAGCAGCTGCATCACCGTCTGGTTTGGGAACTGCACAGTATCGGACCGCAAGTCCCTACAGCGGATAGTGAAGACGGCGGAGAGGATCATCGGGGTTTCTCTCCCCGCTATTACGGACATTTACACTTCACGCTGCATCCGGAAAGCCACCAGCATTGTGGCCGACCACACACACCCCTCACACACACTCTTCACCCTCCTGCCTTCTGGAAAAAGGTACAGAGGCATTCGGGCTGCAACAACCAGACTGTCCAACAGTTTTACCCACAAGCCATCAGGCCTCTCAACACCAAGAACTGAAAACAGCTAATCTCACCACATACAACACACACACTCAGCCAATCTAAAAGTGTCTACTGTGTGACTTATCATATCATTTATGCACAGTCACTTTAATCTGTTTATTGAGTCCGCTGCTGCTTATAATACTGCTATTTCTAACTACTTACTGCTGCTGTCATTTGGTACAATGCCACATGTTGTGTTATGGCATGCGCTATATTGTATTGTACCGTTGTTTTTGCACTGTCCGCCCTTGTTGCACTTTTGTTGTATGTAACTCTGTGTTGTCTGTGACTCTCTGTCCTGTGTAGCACCATGGGCATGGAGAAACATTGTTTCTTTTCACTGTGTTGAATCGGTTTAATATGGTTGAAATGACAAAAAAAAAGCTTCTTGACGTGGAGGACGTATTTTGGCTGAGCCTGGACACTGAACCAAACATCCTATGTTGGGGTAGATGTAAATAATGGAACAAAATTTTAAATACCGCAGACACATGATTATTTTGCCATCTGGGTAATTTGGAGGCTATGCTAACTCATTTTTGCAGTGTGTCACTGGGAGCATTTCCCTGCTGAAAAAAAGCCATCTGGCATACTGTTGCCATGTAGGGGTGTACTTAGTCTGTAACATCCACATGAATCCCAAGACAATGTTTTCCCATAGAATGGTCTCCAGAGCTTTATACTGCCTTCTCTGCCATCACAATTCATCCCTTTCTTTGACTTGCTAAATGGAGAAAAATGACCACGTGGTTTTAATGTTATCGTTGATAGGTGTATGAGGAGCTTGAATGCAGCACTTTACATTCATACAGTACAACTAAGAGGAAGGTGCAGGTCTAAGAATTTTATTGATAGCAAACGAACATTAGAGCATACAGCCTTGTGGAAGGCCAAGGTGGATTAGGCTGTGTGTGAGATTGCCGATCAGCTTGGATTGAATGAGGGTCATGAGAATGCTGAATTAATGCTAATACTAATTCTGAAGTAATAAGACCCTTATTACCGTTAAAAACATTGACATTGTTATGGAGATGTTACACAAGTTAGTCAAGTATACAGTGGGGCCTTGACTTACAAGTTTAATTCGTTCCGTGACGGAGCTCGTAACTCAAATTACTCGTATGTGAAATCCATTTTCACCATTACAATGAATTGAAATGCCATTAATCCGTTCCGGACACCCAAAAAACACCGCAATTGTTGTGTTAAATGTTTTTAAATAAGAAAATGTGCACATGTATCACGGGGTTTTTGGTCTCATTCACACACACGCGCACGTGCTCAACCTCACGTGCGCCGGTTCACAGACACTCCCTTAATCACACGCATCTGATCTTAGTTTGCCACCTGATTAGATGGGGGTTAAATAGAGTAGGTTGTGTTAAGACGGACATTCATTGATTGTAATGGTGATTGTATGTTGGATGTTTTCTGTTGAGAGTTTGGCTAAGTTTTGTGCACTGGAATAAAGACAATACTTTCTTTACCTGCGAATGGATCTCGACCATTTATCGGATCGCGCCTTACGATCCGATGCGAGCCTTTTGCTCCAAGCAGCTCGCGCTTACAGAATGAAATGCTGAACAAAGAGATCCATTCCCAGGTAAAGCATTGCTGTGTAATCAGGTGGCAAACTAAGATCAGGTGCGTGTGATTAAGGGTGTCTGTGAACCGGTGTGTGAGGTTGAGCGCTCGCGCGTGTGTGTGTGTGTGTGTGTGTGTGTGAGGGAAGTGGCGATGTAAGATTGTGTGAAACCAAAAATCCCGTGGCACATGCGCAGTCTTGAAGCGTCCTCAGGCGGACGCCCTGAGTGCATTTCTAAACAGCGGACATCTATCCATGAAAATATGGAGAAGCTTAAAACAAGTTTATTGCATTACATTCTATTGTTCAGTAATGTGTTTTTATACAATATTCGTTATTTTTAAATACATTTTTCTTATTTAAAAACTGTGAAGGAAATCATATTGATAACAAATAATATAACTTTATGTAAGTCTTTTACTCAATATAATTCCATAGTATATTTATACTGTTTTACTGTGTCAGGTATAGCTGCTTTCAAGAAGCACATCCTGTTTTGCTTTATCTATATCTGCAGCCAGGAAGATATCCTGCCTTTCTTTCTTTTCTTGTAAGTTTTCAGTCAGCACATTCCCCTAAAACCGTATAGGTGTGCAAGTCTTGAAAAAACAAAAACTGGTTATCTCCAAGCAAACACACATACGCCCAGTTCTCCCTTTTGTTCTTGAACTAAATAAATACTACTTCACTGTTTGATGATTTTTTAACTCAGTCTTGTGAGATGCTCTCATGTCACAGATTGACTTCCAGTGTTAACACTGCATAAACTGTTGATTGTTTTACTTGATGACTCTGTTGTACTCTCTTCACAGATTTAGAGATTTACCCATCTTGGGGTTAGTGAATTTCCATAACAAAACAATTGCGGTGTTTTTTGGGTGTCCAGTACGGATTAATGGCATTTCAATTCATTGTAATGGTGAAAATGGATTTGACATACGAGTAATTCGAGTCACAAGCTCGGTCACGGAACGAATTAAACTCATAAGTCAAGGCCCCACTGTACCTTGGACCGTTTTTTTTTTTTTTTTAACTTCAACGTTACGAGTGAGACACATGATGCACTGAGGCATTCGCTGCTCCAACTAGCGGTGGGATATCTGAAGCTGGCTCGTATTTTAGCTCGCAACTCAAAGCAAAAAATCGGCCGAGACAACTCGTATCTCAAAAAACTCGTTAGTTGGGACACTCGTAAGTCAAGGCCACACTGTATTTGGCTTCAATAAAATTGGCTCTACCCGCCACCTAGTGCCTCCACATTGTAAATACACCTTTGATTACAACTTTTTGAATAAACCAAGACATGCATTCTCCATGTGCCAAAACTTGACATCTATCCCACTTACACTGTTAAAGGCTCATCTTTACGCTAGGTCACTTTCAACCATAATGTAAATATAATTACAGTACTGCTCTGTGGCACAATGGAGGGCATTTCTGTAGAACAACCAGTATATCTAGCTTCAATGTCTTTTTGTTAAGCCAGTGTTCACCTTTGCCATTCTTGGGATAAAATCAACCATCATCCACACCAGGAAATGATCACAGCCCATGTAGGGCTAGTTAGAGTGTAAATAAAGAGAAGACTGACATTACATTTCCGGGTGGTTTATTAGAATAAACAATGTATGGAGGTTTATTTCTTGCTCTCGTCCTCCTTAGACAGGTTCTTAATGATCTCTTCCTTCTTGGCCTGCAGCCGCTCTTCACGTCGTTTACGGGCCTCACGCGTCTTCGAGCGACGAGCTTCGGCCTGGTCACTGCACAGAAATGAGCGAAACGTTAGCGGTAGTTTTTGTTAACCCCCCCCTTCAATTCTTCCATAAAAAAGTTCATGAGGGAGTTAGGTGCTCAAACAGGAACATACAGAAATTCTTCAGATCACTCCCAGTAGTTTGACATGTGCTACACTGTGGATAGTGTAAAGTTTTGTTGAGTACTACAGCTCATTTCGGTTTTGTGGGAACAACAGTCCAGCGTCTCTGGATTGTGTGGTGAGACTTACGAGAGAAGCTTCTTGCGGGCTCGGTCAGCCTTCAGCTTGTGGATGTGCTCCATGAGGATGCGCTTGTTCTTGAACACGTTACCCTTGGCCCTCAGGTACAGGCTGTGGTACCTGCACAGAATGTTTATGGATAAGTCATATGTCTTATTAGATAATGTCATTAAGTCATATACTAGCCCGTACATGTGCCTGTCGATCTTCTTTGACTCCCTGTAGCGACGCAGCAAGCGGCGGAGGATTCGCATGCGGCGCATCCAGCAGAGCTTCTCAGGCATACGAGCATTCGCTGTACCCTTCCTCTTACCTGGAGAAAGAGAGACAGACATGACAAAATGATAAGATTCTGACCCATTTCAACTGACCATGATAAAAGCCGGTATGGTATCAGGAACCGTATTGTTCATACCGACGCCCATATGGCGACCCTTGCGGCGAGCCAACGTGTTTTTGCGGCAGCGGGCACGAGAGTGCACAGTGACTGGCTTCTTGATGATTAGGCCATCTTTCACCAGCTTCCTGATTGCCTGACCTGTAACGGATGTAAAAATAAATAAATAAAAACACGAAGTGAAGGACAAATCTCTGAAATGTCATTAAAAGAGCATAGAACTTACGAGAGTTGGCATTGGCGATCTCATTGGTTTCGTTGGGATCTAGCCAGACCTTCTTTTTGCCACAGCCCAAGACGCTGGAGGCCAAGCGCTTCTGAAGCCTGAGCATGCTAAAACACAGTGGGGTATTAATAACATTTATATGCTCTTAAAATCACCAGGCAGAATTAGTTACAAAAACTACACTTTGGGTGAAAGTTAACAGGTTCTTAATAGTTAGCATAGGTAGTCATAGGTTATAGATAATTGTATGTGCGTATTTGAATGGTTTGACCATTTAAGATTTAAACCCACCGTAATGTTTATTATGCTACATAATGCCAGAAGCTACACTTTACTATGAACACAGACATTAGAAATGCCGGAAATATGTGAACGGTTTGCGGGTGTTCTTGTAATACTCAGGTAATACCCTACAAACTCATGCTTTATTTATCTTACTTTTTTTTAAGCTTGCAAGTTTCCTTACGCTTAACCCGGCTAAGCGCCAGAATTGCTAGCTAGCTTGATAACAGCTAACGTGGCTAGCGAGTTGACGAAATAAGACGTCAACATTAGATAGTCGACACAATTCAAGATTTACCACATATTTAAAACGACCAGCTGGATTCTAAATCCATCCAGTGATTTTTTCGACCCAAGAGTATGGACAATATACCTTAAAACAACCTCGACTGACAGGAATCAAATGCCGTTAGTTGGCGAGCAACGTGAGCCACGATACGAGGCCTGTGCGTGCGAACCACTTTTTAGCGCTTAAAACATTGTTGAGTGAAAATAACGTCTTCCTTTAGGTCAAAATCGGTACAAAACAAGTGCACCATTCACATTATACAATAAAACCTGTGTGAACGCTGCGTTTTAAACATATCTGTTGGCATTTTTAACAGGAGCAAGACACAGCCTCTTACCTCATGGCTGCAGATCTTCGAGAGAAAGGAAGAAGCAAGCGGTCCGGGGACTTACCATTATAAGAGGCAGACGCACTCCGTTAACATAAAGCTAGACGGAAAATAACATAGAAAGGTCTATTAGTCGGAAAATAGTTTTATAGCGTTATTTTTGGCGTATTGAAAAGTAAAATAGTGTTCTTACCTCATATCATAAAACGAAACATTATTTATATTAAAACCAAGAAATTGGCCCCTTATTAATTGGACCCTTGTGAATGGCCAAAGTGGTACGTTCCAAAAAGTAGCTCGCGCGAGGACCCGGGATGAAAATTAGACGAAAGTTCTACTGATCGCCGCAAGGAGGCGTTTTGTGCTGGAGTTACATAAATATACATATTATTTAATACATGTAACCATGCATGGATTTTCATATTAAGTCGATAATCTGTTGTGGTATATTTAGATTTAAATATTATAATATTATTATTAGGCTTTTACAAAATATTTTACAAAACACATCCACATAAAATTGCATTTACTGTATATATATTTATCCCAGCTAAAGGAGTTTTGGCAATTTATATTATTAGTTTAAATATTTTATTTAAACTACTATTTTGAAGTCCAGAGCAAGTCCAATACCAATGTAAGGCCAAAGTCTTAGGAAGTTCAAGACCTAGTTAACAAGTTCAAAGTTCAAGTTCAAGTTCAAAGTTTATTTCTCACATGTACATCATACATAGTACAACATACAGTGAAATGCTTTGACGACTGACCAAAAGTTTGCTGTAAATAGGGGTGAGGGAGAGAAAGAAGGTGTAAAGGGGGTGGTTGCATATAAATATTATTTACAGTAAGTACAGTAATTACTAATTACAAATGTACATCTATATGCATATGTATATGACAGTGATATATAATAATAGTAATAATAATAAAATACTATAATATACTATTAATAAACTAATATAATATAGTATAATATAATATAAATATACAGTGTACGTATGCATTCTGTACAATTTGTGCATGTGTGTGCAAAAGAAGACCAAGAGAGAGTCCTGTGCAGTGTTAGAAAGGGCAAGAAGCAATAAACAGTAAAAGAAAGGCAAAAAGTGAGTCCTGTTGTGTGTATGTGTGTGTGTGTTATGAGGTTGAGTTTTGGTTGAGGGCTCGGATAGCTTGCGGAAAGAAACTCCTCCTCATCCTCTCTGTGTTCGTATGTGCTCTCATGTATTAGTATGTTTGCTGGAGAGACCGGTTACGGTCAGAAATTCATCGGAAGCAGGATTAAGAAAACAGATCCAGGCAGGGCTTTACTATTGGCTCAATGCAAACGTATCAACAAGTATTTAAAAGGCCCAGTCGCACGCCGGTCCTGGAAAACTTTAAGCCCGCAGACAAGCCGCTTTCTCTTTGCTCGATAGAGAGAAGCCAATTTATTGGAAACTGCATTTAAATCAAACAGGCTGTTTATCAGCTGATCAAAGGTTTAGGACCATAGTAACAAAAAACCCCACAACAGAACTTGTGTCAAAAAAGTACTCAGTAGTGAGTAGCCCCACTGTTCTTGTTAATAACTTCAAACACTCGTTTCGGCATGCTTGATGCGACTATTCCCTGGAGGCTGGTTGGAACGTTGCTCCGTGTGGAGAAGATGGCTTCACATTCTGGAACTGACGTCTGTTTTTGTAAACTTCCCTTGCTATCCATCCCCAAACGTTTTCAAGGGGGTTTATATCAGGGGAACACGCAGGATGGTCCAAAAGAGCAGCGTTATTCTCCTGGAAGAAATCCTTGGTCAGGCAGGCTTTGTGAACTGCAGCGTTGGGCTGTTGAAAAACCCAGTCCTTACCACAAAGACGAGGGCCCTCAGTCAAGAGGGACGCCCGCTGCAACATGTCCACGTAGCCAGCTGCTGTTTGACACCTCTGCACAACCTGAAGCTCCATTTTCCCATTGAAGGAAAAAGCCCCGCAGATCATGAAGGAGCCTCCTCCACTGTGCAGTGTAGAAACACCAGGGGGGATCTCCCAGTCATACCAGTAACGTTGGAAGCCATCAGGACCATCCAGGTTACATTTTTTTCTCGTCAAAGAATAAGCTTTCTTCCATCTTTCAATATCCCATGTTTGGTGTTTCCCCTCAAATTCCAAACGAGCAAGTTTGTGGCGTGAGAGGAGACATAGCCTTTAAAGATGTTTTTTGTTCTTAAAGCCCATCTCTTGCAGATGCCGTCTTGTGGTTATTGGGCTGCAGTCAGCATCAGTAAGGTACTTAATTTGAGTCGAGGACCGACCTGTGTCTTCACGGACAGCCCATCAGATCCTCCTGCTCCATGCAGGTGAAATTTTTTTGGGGTTTACCACTTGATCTTTTTGTTCCTTAACTTTCAGGATCTTTTAAAAGTAAAATGACTGTCCTACTGCATCCAACCTTGGCAGCGATGGCACATTGCGAGAGCCCTTACTTGTACAGCTCAACAATCCTGCCACGTTCAAACACAGAAAGCCTTTTTACTTTGGCCATTAGATCATTACAGTATGACTGCCTGCCGGACGATAATATGAAAGCCATCTTTTTATGCAGCTTTTAACTTTTAAAGGCTAGGGTCTTAAACGTTTGATCAGCTGATAAACAGCCTGTTTGAGTTAAATGAAGTTTTCAATAAATTGCCTACTCTCTATTTCTTGTCTCTTGCTCCTGTTTTTTCTTTTGTCATTTTGAAGAAGGACTTACAACCTGGTTATGATCAACCAGCTAAAAATGTGAATGCCTATAATGTTTCCCCGGTCTTAAGATTTTGTTCAGGAGTGTATAAGGAGAAAAAATCGACTCTTAAAATAAAAGTATAAATAATCATAATTTTCTTGGGGATGCATATTACAGGCAGGATCAGTATCCTCACACGTCCTCATCTTACTGTGATCACATGATCACAGTTCTGATTTCCTGATCATGTTTTACCACATCTTGAAATGCCTGATATTGACAGGTCCAGATCCAGGGCTCGTGTACAGAAGACCTCTCTCAGCCCCGTTCCTGCGAGCACCGCTTCCTCCTGAAGCGTATTTCAACGACAAATCAGGTAGCACAGAGGAACACCCTTGTCTTGCTCTCAGCCAATCAGCCTGCTTTAAGACCTGTTTGGAGGAAAAACTGTGGTACACTGAATGAGTTGATTTTAGTGTGTTTCTGTTGTGATGTTGTCTATCCAGAGTCATTGAATGGGGGAGAACGAGTTGGGATTAGCGAAAACGCAATCAGAGACGTATATATTTTTATTTACTACAATAATTTTGTTCATTCTTATCAGTAGGTCTGTTTTTAGATGTGCATTTGTTCCATGCTATTTTTTTTTAAGTTAATGTGTGTGTTACAGAATGGACGTGCAATGCCTAGCACTGATATAAAGGCAGGGCCTCTTCCTCCTCCTCCTCCTCCTTTTCCTCCAGTAGACCCGCAAGACCCTCATTTCCCTCATCGAGCTTACCGTCCCGGCTTTTTCCCTCCTCCCCTGACCAGTGAGTTTAACTTCACACTCACATCTCACATAAATATCCATGCTATCTGATTATGTGCTTTGTAACTTGTTTTCATCCACAGTGCGACGACCTCCTTCTCTTCCTCCTGGAATTTTTCCCAGAATTCCACTACCTCCCCACATGGCATTTCCACCAATGAGGCCTCCGTCTGACCATGTTTCACCTGAACCTCTATCCAGACCTTCACCTCCTGGCAGTGAGCAGCCACCTGAGCAACCTCCACCTGCACATGACCTCATCTGATCCCCTGTACCCTCCCTCTCTCATTATGTCCTTCATTTCGCTCTACTGTGTGTTCCTGCTTAGTGCAAGGGTGTATTGTCACTTCCTGTTCTTCCTTTATTCAAGGACTTGATCAAGTAATGTCTTTTGTGTCTTTCTTCAGAATTTCTTCCTTTCACTGTAAACAAAAAAGTTGTGCCAGCGGGACGAAGATCTTTAAATAGATGTTATTTCTAGTACACGGCCACACGTTTCCTCTGAGGTTTATGGTGTTGATATGGAGTAGATGTTTGTCTTTAATGAAATGGCATAGGACTCCCAGGTCTTTTTGTTTGTTGTAGTTATATTTAATTTTAACTTCTTAATAATCAGCTGGAAATGAAGTGTAAATACAGCACTTGTATCTGTATTGTGAATAACGTGTACATACACAGAATGGAGTAAATCTTGACAAGTAATGTGACTGTGCAGACCAACCTCTGTAGTGTGCATATTTATATAGCTGATGCTTTATTTCAGAAATGCAAATGCCAACATTAGTAAATAAAATTTGTCCTTTTATGAACTATGTCTGAAAGCAGCCTCCATCCAGAGTAATAAAAAAAAAACCACCAGAGGACACCAGTACATATGCTAGAACAAAACTATTCACCATTAGGATTTTGTCCCAGAGTTGCTTGTTAATGTTAAAAGTAAGTTAAATGTGATTAGTATGAAACGAATTAGGAAATTTCTTACATTATTGTGTAATCAATCAAAAATAATTAAAATTTTACTGTATAAGCTGTATTTTTATTTTTAAACTGCTTACATCTCTATAAACTATAAGTGGTTTTTAATCTATATATTTTAGATCTATATAAACTTTAAACATTTTCAATCATGGCTGAATTGAAATACTATTAAAAGATGAAAGTCCTAGAAATTTTCATTTTTTTCATTTTTTTTCATTTTCAGATCCTATTTATCACATACATGCAGTGAAATGTTTTTATTCCGCATATCCCAGCATATGAA
>JAOUQX010000043.1:689133-699795 GCA_028566295.1 Liobagrus marginatus | reverse complement strand
ATTGGGTCCTTGAGCAAGACCCTTAACCTCACTTGCTCCAGGGGTGCCGTTTGTTCTGGCTGACCTTGCGCTCTGACCCCAGTGTATACTGACAGATATGCTGGGATATGCGGAAAATAAAACATTTCACTGCATGTGTATGTGACAAATAGGATCTGAAAATGTCAGTAATCATTCAGATCTTCAATTATTTTATTATTGTTATTATTATTAAATGCCGCTGGCTCATTATATCATGGGCCCAGTTATAGAAGAAGTTATATGGGTTTGCAAAGGTAGCTATTGGGATTCCCATTGGTAGGTCTAATGAATTTCGGTAGTGCCTTAAATAGGTGAGGTAAAGATCTATAACTCAACATTTCTATCAGTCTGGGAGGAAGAAGGTTGTATGTACATCCTATAAAATAATTAAACTGTTTCTCTGCTGCTTTCATGTGAAGCATAGAGCTGCAACAGATCTTATATAAATAGTCTGAGCCTAGCCAGTAGTCTGCCAAGCATGTATGAGTCGGCTGTGTTTACTACATACCGGTGGAATGAATTGTACTATAAACTGATCATGTTGTTTTTGTCATTATTTTTGTCATGTCATTATGCATTTCCAATTATTAGCCAATACTGGCTGGTCAAAAATGAGTTTAAAAATATTTTTTTTCAAATATTCTTAATGCAGAATTTATTACAAATGAAATTGATCACAAATGACTACATTTTGCTCATTTTTCAAATCTCCAAGTGCAAACGGCAAAACCTTTCCTCTTTACTACTTAAAGCTCCATTTGCACTGAATGAGCATCAGAATACCACGTGTCTATGTAATGCACATGGCAATGCACACGTGTGTGTATATGTAAGCACTATCCATAGTGGCGTTGAAATGTGTATTAGCTGCTTTAGGGTCCGACCTCCAAAGGCTCAGTATATCACTTCTTAAGTATTTCGCCCTGTCCCCCCTCACTGTAAAAAATAGAAATAAAAACCTGAGCCTCCTCTTCCTTATGTAGTCTCCCATATTGAGTCACAGTCCTGCATACTTCTCTGGCCGTCTCCTCCTTCTATCTTTGCGTCTAACAAGCTAACTGGTCACTCTGGCAACATTTAACACTTTTCTCTATTTCATCTTCTGTTTATATCACTAATAGCTGTTGTATTCGTGTGGATGTCCTGTACCATGCTGTTACACATGCTGTCTGTAGGCTCTCCTGAAATTGCAGAATGTCCTACATGATCCACATATAAAATTAGAGTCAAAATATAATGGTAATGCATGTAATGTTTGATTTTAAAGGGTTTATGCAATGAGCCATTTTGCTAGTTTTCTTCTACATTGTTACTAGTTGCAATAATGAAACATTTTGCACCTTTCTACCACCTGCACTTTCTCTTTTTCCCCTTTGACCTCCTGAGGGGCCAGTTGAGCCATCACTCATGCCCCCCCTGCCATTACCCGTCTTCTGTCTCACTCTCTCACCTTCTCCTCTCTCCTGATTCCACTGACCATGCATGTTCCAAAAACAGCTCTCCTTTTCATTTCAGCACAACCCCTCAGCCCCCTCTAAGTACTTGGGGTTCCTGTCCAAGTCTGAATCCTTTGCTGTAACCACGCCCCAAAAAAACCATAAACGAAGAGTCGGAATTCAGGAGCATCACTGCGAGCCAGCTAGACCAATAGGATGAGTTGTGGTGGTATAAAACATTACACTGGTTTGCAACCGTTCGCTCTTTCTGTCAGTCCAGCACTCCTGTAAGGAGGGGGGTCAAAGTAACAGGGACATACGTCTTGGTCCAAAAGAAGGAGAGGCACAAACGGATAGATAAGCAATTTCCTCTCCACCTCTTTTGCTCCTAAAGATCCTTCAGTCCTAGCAGGATGGAGGACGCCCACAGCAAGACCACCACAGAAGTTTTATCCTTCTTTGGGGTGAACGAGACCACTGGGCTTTCACCTGACCAGGTCAAGAGGAACTTGGCCAAGTTTGGCCCCAATGGTGAGAAAGAGACAATGGAGAAATGGGATGGATTAATGACTAATCTGGGGATAGAATTTGACTCGAAAACGCAGTCTTCATTGCTCATGATGATGCTTTCTGGACTCACTGTGCAACTCGGTAGAATAAGACGCACATAATAAATCCTTAGGCGACGCTTAAGCTTAAAGCTTTAAATCCTTAGGCAAAGTGACACCAACAGGTTTGGTCACCAGAAGCTGAGAAGCAGTGCTTTAAAATAGCTCATAAGGAAAGCAAAAGGAGACAGGTGATGGCGCAAGGTCCTTGCTTTGGTGATTCGAGAAGGCTGATTTCATGAGCACTATTTCTCATAAAGGGGAGGAGGGGTGGTTGGGGTGTCATGTCAGAAATGCAGCTGGCATCGCAAAGCCATGATGTGGAAGGATTTGGCTTTATGAAAGATTTTTAGATGGTGGTCAGTATAAAATGAGCTAGTAACTGAATGGGTTTGGTGAAAGACAATTCATTTGTCCATGCTTTTCCATCCAAGACAAATAATAAATGTTTGCATTACATTAAATACATTAAATATGAAATACATTAAATGCATTAATGAACCAAAACAATAAACTTATCTTTTTTGGTACTACCTGTATTTGTTAATATATTTCGTTACAAATCAAACTGTAGAAAACAAATTGTAATTGTCAATTTCTGGTGGAAATCTAGTTGTTCATTGAGTTCTATAAATAGCATAGTTTCAGTCAGTCTAAATAAGAAATATTATGCTATAATTATACGTATTAATCAACCTTTTTTTTCTTTTTTTGTCTCTATTGTTAACCTGATCTCCAGAGCTGCCAGCAGAGGAGGGTAGGTATTCATGTTTAATTGCGTTTCCATACATTGAAAACTTTTTAATAACTTTTGTTATTAACTAATAGCTGAAACAACTCATCTAGAGGTTAACACATGTGTTTATCGAATATAATGCTAACAACCTCATCTGACATTTTACAGGCAAGTCCATCTGGGAGCTGGTCATTGAGCAGTTCGAGGATCTGCTTGTCCGAATTCTGCTGCTTGCTGCCTGCATCTCTTTTGTAAGTAATCAAAAAAACAGACATAATGCCTTTAAAACCCATAAGTCTGAAAGTGATTGTGTAAATCAGTGCTAAATTGGCATGAACAACAAGACTTTCAATCAAATCTAAGTGATGCTCTGATGACCGCTTGTCAACTTTCTTCCCCATCCATAACTTAGCTGTTAGTAGTAAAGCTCAGACTTGGTAACAGAAGACATCATAACTTTGTTTGGTGTTCTAATACAATAAGTAGCTTTATTGATCAGTTAGTAAAAGTGATAATCATTTATGCATTTCAGTTGATTGATTTTATATAAAGGCATTTGCCTGACCGATTTGAGCTAATAACTAAGAGTTGACTCAAGGCATTTTGCATTTATCCCCCTCATTTTATTTGATTTACATTTATTGCATATTGCACACTTATGCCATCTATGGTGATCCATTCTCGCTTCGCTTGCCAGATTAGCTGTACACAAACATTAGAAGCTTGCATGACAGCTGTGCATCTCCCAACATACAGTAAGACGATCCAAGATGGTAAAAATGACTACTCTGCACCTGAAAAAGTTTCCTTAAGAGCTAATCAATGTCAATTACTTATGTTGTGTCTCGTGCTACATTCACTCTTGGCTTTTCGTCTTAAAGTCCGCCTCTTTTTAACAAGGTTGCTTCTTTTATGGAATGGGGTTAAGGTGGGTTAGGTTAAGTTGGGGGTGTTAAGAAGTAAGGGTTGAACTTGAGGTGGTATCGATTGCTTCTGCCCTCCTCCTCGTGCCTTGAACAGCTGTCGCAATGGCCTTAGAAGGAGAATATTGAAGTGAGGAGATGTTTATTTTAAGAAAAGTCTCAAGCTGGGCAGAGAAACTTAATCTCTTAGCAAAGGTCAGGACCAAGGGAAGACGGGATACAGAGTGCCGTAGGATGAGGTACAGAGAAGGGAGGGCCAGTGATAAGCATAGACTGAGCAATCAAATTTCACAATGTTATGCAACAAGTACTAGGAAATATAGTTTTCAGTGTTGTATTTTTGTCTGCATTTCAAAACAGCAGTGTGGATCACTTGAATCATTCAAGGCTTTAACTTCTGCCATGGAGATACAGAGCATGATTAAAAAATAAATCTCGCCAAGGCATAAATATTTTACTTTGGAGATCACATTTTGTGGTAACACTCATCAGTGTATGAATGATGGAGAATTGCACAAATCACCAGATTTTTCTCTCTTCGCATCTTTAGATTAATTTCTCACACCAAAGAGACCATTAGGGATGCCCTCATTGATGCAATGTTCATTTAACTCAGTAACGTGACCTTCAAATATACAGGAACATTTTCCACAAACACTTTTGTGCTGTTTCAAACCAATGTATTAGCTCACGTCAACGCTGATCCAACGTCTCTTCCTCTCCAGGTGCTGGCTTGGTTTGAGGAAGGTGAGGAGACCGTCACAGCCTTTGTCGAGCCTTTTGTCATTCTGCTTATTCTCATCGCCAATGCCGTCGTCGGTGTATGGCAGGTCAGAACAATGAGTACAATCTGTGGACGTTCATTCAGTTTTAAATGATCCACCTAAGTTTGATTCAATTCATGCCCTGAGCCATTCTATCACCTGGACTAAAATGAAGTGTTAAATGTGACAGGAGCGTAACGCTGAGAGCGCCATTGAGGCTCTGAAGGAGTACGAGCCTGAGATGGGCAAGGTCTATCGATCTGACAGAAAGAGTGTGCAGAGGATCAAGGCCAGAGAAATCGTCCCCGGTGACATCGTGGAGGTTTCTGGTGAGTCATTTTTACCTTTTCTCCCTCTGCTCTCTAAATAGAACATTAGAGAAATTACGAAATTGCTTGATAAGAAGTTAGCACTCATAAAAAGTTTGTATCTTAGCAGAGGCCTGTGAAGGCCATGTAAATGACTTGCTTGCTTGTGAAGCATGTGTTAGTGACATGCTTGGTTTATTTACGTTACTATGAGAGATGGAGGAAGCAAGAGAACCATGACGGCACTAGGCATGAACCTCAAGATCAATGTGGTGGTGTCATACTGCAATAGACTCTAGCATAGAACATTTATAAAAGCTTGCAGTTATTTAGTAATTTGATTCCCAAAACTCTGAGTTGCAAACGCTAAACTATTATGTCCTTACTAAACTGATAGCCTAGAGACTGAGAACTTATCTCTTCATTTCAGTTGGTGACAAAGTCCCTGCAGACATCAGGATTACTGCCATCCGTTCCACAACCCTGCGTGTTGACCAGTCCATCCTTACTGGTAGGCATCGATGTTTAGTCATATGGATCTCAAAAGATTCTTCTGCTTACAATTTGAACCATTTGATTTCAATTGATGATACTGGCTGATTGGTTCTTGCCATTGGCATGATGTCTCTCTCACAGGTGAGTCTGTCAGTGTAATCAAGCATACCGATGCCGTCCCTGACCTCAGAGCCGTCAACCAGGACAAGAAGAACATGCTTTTCTCTGTGAGTTGACAAAAATCGGCCTGTCTATGAATCTGTCTCCTTTCCTCTATTAACTGCTCACTGCATTCCAGTTCTGGCGCTGGAGAACATTTATTTTTGACTATAAAAGGTTGTCTAATTAACAACTGCGTTAGATCGGATGTGCAAGGTCCAGAGGTTCTACAAGTCCAGGATTGTGAACCCGTCCATCTTTTTATTTTAACCATCTTAACCACCTTCACCATCTATCTGCTCAGCCAATAAGAGCATCTATCCCTTAATCCATATCCCAGCAACCATGTATGTGTGTTTTTCTTTCCTTTTCCAATCCAGGGTACCAACATTGCTGCTGGCAAGGCTATTGGCGTTTGCATCGCCACCGGCGTCTCCACCGAGATCGGCAAAATCCGTGACCAGATGGCGGCCACCGAGCAGGAGAAGACCCCTCTGCAGCAGAAGCTGGATGAGTTTGGCGAGCAGCTATCTAAAGTCATCTCTCTGATTTGTGTCGCCGTCTGGATGATCAACATTGGCCATTTTAACGACCCCGTTCACGGTGGCTCATGGATCCGTGGTGCTGTTTATTACTTCAAGATTGCTGTCGCTCTGGCTGTTGCTGCCATCCCTGAGGGTAAGGTTTGAGAAATCTGCAAACCTGGACTTTTGGGGTATTGCGTAGTTGGGTTGTGACTAGGTAATGGGTCTAGGCATCACCAAATGAAACAAAATTTGTCAAGGGGTTGATTGGGACACTATCATGACAGTTGTATCAACATTGTGAGGTGTTGCTGTTGAAGTGAGTATGAAAATTATCTTGTAAAATATGATCCAAAATGTTCGTACCTTAGAGGCACTGCAATAGCACAATCCTGAACTATTGCCATTTAAATCAACTGCTCCTATGTTTTATAATCATGTGTTAATGCTGATTTACTGCTGATGGTTAGCTGGGTTTAAGGACACCTTGTGAGTAGTTCTTAGCTGTCTTAACAGTTTGTTCTGTATGTAGTAAGAGGAGATGCAGGCCACAGATTCTGTTACATGGCTCATAAGAATATATAAATTTTATTATTCCAGGTTTGCCTGCCGTCATCACTACCTGTTTGGCTCTCGGTACCCGCCGTATGGCCAAGAAGAACGCCATCGTCCGTTCTCTGCCCTCTGTGGAGACTCTGGGCTGCACATCCGTCATCTGCTCAGACAAAACCGGCACTCTCACTACCAACCAGATGTGTGTCACAAAGGTATTTACTTACTTTTTTGTGTTGTTGCTAAACATTACAACGCTCAAGAAATCATTATCAGGTGTTCTGTAGAGATAAAATATTGGCAACCAGATCATAACTTTGATAGATATTTGCATTACTCAAAATTTCTGGTTATTAATAACAGTTAATTACAACCAGATCTTAGTTATATTTATTTCTAAAGTCATAATACCACAAATGTCAAAATTTCCAAGGTATTTCAATGTAGAACACAATAATTTTTATATTTCTGATAACGCTCGATCGAATTTTATTTCGACAGATGTTCATCATTGACAGAGTGGATGGCGATCATGTGACTCTGGATAGCTTTGATATCTCTGGGTCTAAATATACTCCTGAGGGCGAGGTGTAAGTAGAAGATTTACTGATTTTTATGGTAACGGCATGATGGCAAATGTTTTGTACCACAATTAGCCAGCATTTTTTAAATGATTAAAGTATGATGTGATAATTATCATAATGCATTTAGCATTACTTGTATTTTGCTGATTATGGATTATTGTTTTTTATTGTTGCAATGCACAAGTCTAATTGTTCAGTCTAAATGTCTATAAATGTTTTGCTCCTTAGGACTAAAGGAGGTTCTAGAGTTGATTGCAGTCATTACGATGGTCTGGTGGAGCTCGCCACCATCTGCGCCCTGTGCAATGACTCCTCTCTTGACTACAACGAGGTGAGAAATACAGGCTTCGCTTTTATCCTTTTCTGGTCAAAAACCTTCTCTGCGTTGCAAAGACACACAGGAACAAACAACTAAATTAAATTAAGCAGCTCATGATAACGTGTGCATCACTCTACAGTCTAAGAAGATCTATGAGAAGGTTGGTGAGGCCACTGAAACCGCTCTGTGCTGCCTGGTGGAGAAAATGAATGTGTTCAAGACCAGCGTTAACAACCTGTCCTGTGTAGAGAGAGCCAACGCTTGCTGCAGTGTGAGTCAGACCAGTCTACATGTTTTTATTTCCCTGTTGTTTAAAGTGCTGGTTTTAATGGTTTTAAGAAAAAATCCTCTGCTTTCTGGTGGATATGGATTTATTTAGTCTTTTCCCACTCAATGAAAGTTCTCATTTATCTCATGCAGGTAGTGAAGCAGTTGATGAAGAAGAACTTTACACTGGAGTTCTCCCGTGACAGGAAATCCATGTCTGTGTACTGCACCCCAGCCAGAGGAGACGGCGGCAACAAGATGTTTGTGAAGGTGTGTTCACCACTCTCGCTTACGTTTATCTCGCCATCTCTCACTTTTCATGTCCATTTTTATAATGGATTTTTGTTCCTTAGCTCTAATAATCAGGTTCCTCACTCTGACCAATAGGGTGCCCCAGAGGGTGTGATTGACAGGTGCACCTATGTGCGTGTTGGCTCTACCCGTGTTCCCCTGACTGGACCCATTAAGGAGAAGATACTGACCGTCATTAAGGAGTGGGGTACTGGTCGTGACACACTGCGTTGCCTTGCCCTCGCCACTCGTGACACTCCACTGAAGGTTGAGGAGATGAAACTTGATGACTCCACCAAGTTTGTTGAATATGAGGTATTAAAGATTCATTAATGTGTCACTATTAAACCAAGCACACATACACACACTACTACTACTACTACTACTACTACTACTACTACTACTATGTACGCAGCCCATGAAATCATTGTCATCCGTCCTTTGTGTTCCTGTCCCAATTCCTGCAGCCAATTCACTGTTTAGGATTCATAAACACTCATTACTCTCATGTGAGCATGTTTCAACACTGCATTCGATATGCAGCCCATATAAACCTTCATCAGCCCAATAAGGATTTGTCCCAAATTACATGCCCTATTCACTACAAAGGACATGTTAACACCATGTGGACACATCTTTTTGTTTACCACATTATTTAGCACATTTATTTAGTATGTAGGTCATATAAACAACATTGACACAGGAGTGCTCCAAACTACACACCTTACTCTTTATATAGGTCACATACACCGCTTTTCCATGGATAGTACTTGTTCAGAATTGGTGAGGAGCAGAACCCTCTATGTCACCAACATGTCACCAGATCCGCTTTGTATATCTTGCGTAAGATGCTGCTTTTGCTCATCTTTCTTCTTTAATCCCTGGAATATTTTTTTTGTCATTTTTTTTACTTGTTGATCGCGCAGTCTTCGGAACGGTTAAAGCCTGCAATTACCATCCCCCAGCTAACGCCTCCTAATCATGCTTTTCCTCTAATGCTTTTGTCTAGTTTGATGTGAATTTTCCTTTGTCTTCCTGATAGAGGAAAGAATGTTGGTCTCTTCTGTGACCCGACATATTAAATAAGTATTCATTTTCCTGAGGGTCTGTAGTATGAGCTCCACCCATTAACGTCATAGGCTTCCTATGTCCGGGACTATAAAAGTTTCAGGGCCGGTTCAGAGCCAGTATCTCGGCCCATTTTTCTTCAGTGGAAAAGTGCAGTCAGGACCCCAATTGGATTCCTGCTAAAACACCAGTACACACCTTCATTAGTCCACCTCAGGCATGTCCCAAACCATACACTTTACTCACTATATTAGGTAAATAAACATCACCACTCCTTATTTCTTTAGCAACAACCACAAAAAAAATTTCAAATGTGTTTGTGTACACTATAAAGAATAAGTTTGATTTAACTTATTGTTTAACACCTTCTGTTATCTTTCAGACTGACCTGACCTTTGTCGGCTGTGTCGGTATGCTGGATCCCCCTCGTAAAGAAGTCGCTGGCTCCATTCAACTCTGCAGGGATGCTGGTATTCGTGTCATCATGATCACTGGTATGTATTTCCAGTTCCACACATCCACGATAAGTGGAAAAAAAGGGACAGCTCATTTACAATGTCTTACACTGGACGCTCCACATAAATAGATAAAAACATTTAAAGAGATCAGATCTTAACTTGCCTAATTGATGTTCTTAATTAATTGTGTCAAATCCCTGACTCTCAGGCGACAACAAGGGAACTGCTGTGGCTATTTGCCGTCGCATTGGCATCTTTACTGAGGATGAGGATGTGACTGGAAAGGCTTACACCGGCCGGGAGTTTGACGATCTGCCTCGTGCTGAGCAGAGTGAAGCCGTAACTAGGGCCTGCTGCTTCGCCCGTGTCGAGCCGTCCCACAAGTCTAAGATTGTTGAATACCTGCAGAGCTATGATGAGATCACTGCCATGGTAAACAAAAACCATGCTTCAAACCTCATGTTCTTGCTTTCCCCAGAAATCCATTTTCACCTAATTGCATCATAAATGTTCTTTTACCCCCTCCTCCACCCAGACTGGTGATGGTGTGAATGATGCCCCTGCCCTGAAGAAGGCAGAGATTGGTATTGCCATGGGCTCTGGCACTGCTGTTGCCAAGTCAGCCTCTGAGATGGTCTTAGCTGACGACAACTTCTCCTCCATTGTGGCTGCTGTTGAGGAGGGCAGAGCTATCTACAACAACATGAAGCAGTTCATCCGTTACCTGATCTCTTCCAACGTCGGCGAGGTCGTCTGGTGAGAGCACAGGAATGGCTTGCTAAAGATTTGCGAACACTGAAGCCAACTGAAATGTATTAACCTGTGTTTTCGTCTCGTGACATTCTCCAGTATCTTCCTCACTGCTGCTCTTGGTCTTCCTGAGGCTCTGATTCCTGTACAGCTGCTGTGGGTGAACCTGGTCACTGACGGTCTGCCTGCCACCGCCTTGGGCTTCAACCCCCCTGATCTGGACATCATGGGCAAAGCTCCTCGTTCCCCCAAGGAGCCTCTTATTTCAGGGTGGCTCTTCTTCAGATACCTGGCCATTGGTGGTAAGTAGATAAGTAGTAAAAGCCATAGTGTGTGTGTGTGTGTGTGTGTGTGTGTGTGTGTGTGTGTGTGTGTGTGTGTGTGTGTGTGTGTGTGTGT
>JAOUQX010000043.1:640802-651826 GCA_028566295.1 Liobagrus marginatus | reverse complement strand
TGCAAACTGTAGCGGGTCTAGTGTGTTCGGTAGTGATCTAGTGATGAAGTCTCTTACTAACTTTTCGAAGCACTTCAGCACAGTGGAGGTCAGAGCTACTGGACGGTAGTCGTTAATTCATAACCCATTACCAGTTCCAGCTGATGAAAAGCAGCTCTAGAGTGTGATGTTGTCACTACAATGCTTCACTGTGGGGGTGGTATTATTTTACTGTGTTTTATTACACTAAATATAAATTGTACAATTATTGTCAAAAAGTTCAATCTTGGTCTCAATATTTGGTAATATGCCCTTCATATTACTGTCACTAATACGAAAATTAATTTTATTCATCTCTTTATTCATTCAATTTCAATTAATTAATTAACAAGTAAGTGCAAGTGTTATAAAAACTAAGCTTAATTAATTCTAGCGTGTCACAAGCTGTAATGGCTCCTTTGCTGTAACAGGTTCCGGTCGAATATAAGACCCATGCGCAGGCTGCTTGAACAAAGTCTCTTTATTCTTTGTGACACACCCCTAGTGACACGCATTAACCGGAACATGGAAGTCACCATCAGCAAACTGCTCTGAGCTAGTCTCAGCGCGTCCCTTTTAAAGCAAACCTAATTAAACATAAATGACACACAGGTGCGCATGGTTACCTTAGATCGTGACGATCTGCGTGTGTGTGAACAATTTCACATGGGCTACAACCACGAACCCCACATGGTCCTAGCGCCCTTCGGGCGGCCTTCCAGGCCAATGTCCTCGCACGTTACATTTGCTCCGAACGGCTGTGTTCGGAGCGCGAGATGTGAGCCGAGATAAACGGAAGATCCAGACGCAGGAAGTGAGTACATGGTTTCTTTATTCTCAGCATACAATGGTTTCTCGGCTCGGTAACTCAAGAACATAACTTCCAACAGCACACAGAAGGTTACCACAATTAACGATTCGCGCCTCTGTAAGGCACTATGCCTCTATTTAAACAAAACCTTAAGTGAACTTAAACTTGGTTCAGCTGTGTTTGATTGGGTGTGGGCGTGGTCATGAGGGGTGTGCATGAGTGCAAACAGTGAAGCACGTGAGGTCCTGTGAACACCAAAACAATACAATAGCCGTGAAACACACGCAATAATGTCCGTGCACGTTACACACGTGCAGTGCGCTGTGCAGTGTTGTTAATGAAAGTCTAAATTAAATCAGTTGACTGATGGAGTCATCTGTTGATCTGTGAACTCTTTGAAAAAATCGGGACAAACAAGTGACAATTGCTTTCCCAGATTTGATGTGCTGCCTCCCATGGTAACACGATTTAAAGAAGATTGTTTCAGATCTGTTGCTTCAACTTTATAATTTTTGTAGGCAAAGTTATGCCATATTTCACTCCTAAGGCTGTCTTTGTCTATTAGCTTTGAGCGGGTAGAATTAACTTGTGTCTGTTTGATCCATCGTGTTCCTCTATTGTTGCATTTACCGGTTTCGTATTTGTTTGAATAACACACTGCCGTCTAGCGGTGAACTTTGGAACATCAGCACATAAAATACCGAAATGATAAAAAATATGATAGTGTACTGTTTGAAATATAATAAAAATCGGTATTTTTTCAGTACCGTTTAACCCACATCCCTAGTCAATAGAGGTCAATCCTCCATTGTTCTTTGCAATTGTTTGGGTATTTGAACATAAAGCATTTCAGCTTCTCATCCTTTTGGTAATTTTCCCCTTGAAATAAAGGTTTCATGCTTTCTTTGTTGTTTTCCATCATCAGAAAATAATAGTTAAAAAGTACTGATTAATAGATAATTGATCATCATTTTCCTGAAGTGTGAATAAAGAAATGGGTGGTACTGTGACAGAGTGGTTAGCACACCTGCATCACAGCAAGAAGGTTGTGGGTTTGATTCCTGACCAGGCTCTTTCTGTGTGGAGTTTGCATGTTCTCTTTTTGCTTGCGTGGGTTCGCTTTCAAGGATGTTTTTTTTCACATAAGCATTTACCCGCCGCACAGAAAATTTCTTCAATTCGCCTATCACGGCACAGGTTAAAAACTCTCAGTACTCCCATTTGTGCTTGCCCTAAGTCCGAGGATTTTGTCTCTGTGTGTAGAAGCGGGCTTAGCGCCCTTGAGGCCTTGTCTCTGCATATTTTGACTTACTTGGACGATTGGCTCATAATCGCCGATTCAAAGGCAAGAGCGATACGAGACACATCTCGCATGCTCACACACATCAAATATCTCAGTTTCAGAGCGAATGTGGACAAAAGCAGCCTCACACCCAGTCAATGCATCACATTCCAGGCCTTGAAACTGCGCTCAACCTTGATGCATGTTTGCATGCTCAAAATTTACACATGGTTATTAATCCTTAAGCGGAGCATCATCTTTACATACTTTCTAAAACTCAAGTCCTTCTGACCAATCAGAATCCAAAATTCAACAATGTGTGCATTTGTGTCTGTGAGCACAGTGGGAAAGCGAACAGCAGAGCAGTTTGGAGGAGCGTGGACGCTTGCTGTTGAGTTTGCAGTTCCTGCCTCCAGATAACACTCCTGAAGGTGGGGATGTTCCTTCAGATGGTAAAGAAAGAGTGAAGGGCGGATTGTGCATTGGAGTAAAACGCTGTGCCCATCTGGCAGCCATGGACGTCAACGGACTGTCGGACCCCTACGTCAAAACGTGAGTGTGCGCCTTTTTTGTGGTAAAACTGCAAACTTGGCAACATCTCTCTAATCTCTTTTTGAGGACATGTAGTATATTCTGTGAAAATGGTCAATCCAAAAGCTATTCATACTTGATAAAACCCTCAAAGTACCAACTGTAAAGTATTTTCTTCTTCTCTCAGGCAACCACTCAAATCAATTGAATGGGAAGGTTTGAATTATCCAATCAAATACATTCATCATTCATTTTTTAGCTTATCCTGTTAAGGGTCGTGGGCACTAGAGCTTATCCCATCTAACTGAGGACGTGAGGCTGGGTACACCCTGGACAATTAATCCGTGGACCGTTGATCATAGGGCTAACACTTAGAGACAGACAACCATTCACACTCACATTCACTCTTATTGGCAATTTAGAGTAGCCTATGCTCAGTCGCATGCGTTTGGATGCGAGAGAAACCAAAGTACCCAGGGAAAACCCACACAACCATGGGAAGAACATGCAAACTCCACACAAACACCCTGGGTGGGAATGGAACCCATTACCTTCTTGCTGTGAGGCAGGAGTGCAGGTAACCACTTTGGCACCGTGCTGCCTGAATAATATTCATCAATCTATTAACAACAATCTATGCTGCAGCTACTGTAGCTAGTTAGTGCTAAAGCTAATCCGCCACACTGAAAAGCCCAGAACATGAGGAGAATGTTGTTTGTTTACTAACTACTACCTCTAAGTAGCTAGACATGAATGTTTTTGTTTGATACTGCCAATCTATTCTAGTTAATATATAAACTAGATTACCGGTAATCTGTTCTAGTTAATCTAATCTATAATAAAACTATAATGTAAAACCTTAGACCCTAAAATGTGTTCGAGGTTGGCAATGTTACAGTACTTTAACTCCATTCTGACAAGCCATTCCACACACAAATGCACACGTAGTTATTTCGAGATTTATTCTCAAGCTAAAAAATAAATATGGCATATGAAAAGATGAGTTCTCAGCATTTTTGTTTTTTTTGCATCCTTCACACACAAGCGCACAGAAACACGTAGGCATTCTCATATTTACAACAGGAAGAACAGCGTTGGGGCGCAGCTCAAATAAATGAGCTATTTACTTCTTCATTAACCAACTACCTCCCTTTATGTCTCCTTACATACCCACACACACACACTCTCTCTCTGGACCTTGATCACAGGTACCTCAAGCCAGACGTGAAGAAGAAATCGAAGCACAAGACAGCTGTGATTAAAAAAACACTAAACCCAGAATTTAACGAGGTATGAATGTGTGTGTATATATGTGCAGCAGCATGCATGCCTGCGTTTCTTTGTATTCCACAAGTATGCTACCACATGGTTTAAATGTCAAAAGATAATGTGATCTGAGTAACAGTAAATCAAAAAAACAAATCGCTGTTTCTGATCAAGAGACTTGTGTAGTGACAGATTTCGTGTTCTTCACTATCATTCCAACATTATTCAAACAGTTTATTAACCATTCGTTGAGTTTCTCCAGTTCTAAAAGCATACTCTATAAGGTCAGGTCTATGCAGAAACTAAGAATTTAGATTTAAAGTGAATTAACGTCGATTAAAAAACGACTGTTTAGACAAATGTTAGTCATTTTATTATTCTTTTGCATGAACTGTTTTGTGCTAATGCTAGATTCCAAGTAATTAAAAAAGATTACAAACACTGTTTTATCTAGCTTCAAAGTCAAACTTTTCCAAAACTGATGAATTCCCTCACAGAACCATATCTAGTAAGCCTTCAATAACAACGATATAGTTTTGGCCTAGCTATCTTGCTAGTTACACAGCAAAATACCTTTGTGTGACATTAGCACATGGGTTCTCTTTCATCATCTTGTGTTTGGGATCCACCTATGGGAAGGGCTTCCGCACCTGACCTCTGTAGAAGCATCCAATTGCAACAAGTCTGGCTAGACAGACAGACGCACGCAGCCTATGCCAGGTAAGACCACGCCCCCTTACCTGAGCGCATAAAAGGCCTGTGCACATCACTATTCTCTAGGTTTTTCTTCGCTTCTCGCGATCTCTGCACATCACAGCTCGTGTTGTATTACCGCTCACTTGTGTGTCTGCAGGAGGACATATCGTCAGATCAGCCTCTGCCAGACGTGGCGATATTTTTCCAACAAAAGTAAGCGCTTTGTTTACATCCATGAGCCAACCACGCTCAGTGCCTACTTTCCCCTGCTCGTCTGTTTTCCTCGGCTGCCCACAATGGATCTTTTTCCAGCTTTCGCTGAGATTATGCTTACGGAGTCTACGGCTCTCCGAGCTGCGCTTGATGGGCCTCCCCGGCCGCGTGCGCCATGCTTTTCGTGGCTAAAGATTCACATCCTTTTTGCATGGTCTGCTTGCCTCAAGCCTCAAGGTCGTGCCTCAAGCACGCCAAGAAAGCGGTGGTTAACCCCGAGAACTGCGACCATTGCCTGGCGCTACCGAAGACGCTTCTTTGGCGCCGCCTCAAAGTTGCTGCGACTCAGTGCGTCGAACTTGGTTTTTCAGATTCGGATGGGAAACATGGTGAAGATGACGTGGTAGCAGGAACTTCCCAGAGCGCAGCTGGGCTGACCAGCCCAATCCTACTTTTCCTGAAGAGGACATCTTCATGGGAAACCTCCCTTTTCACCCTTCGCCTTTTTCCTCTGCGGAGGATGAGAGGCTTCATGCGCTGTGTCTGGTTCATGCGTTATGGATGTATATAAGCAGGACCAGTGTTTTTTGGAAGAGTGACCAGTTTTTCATTTTATGGGCCCCTCCACATAGTGGGAGTCCCATATCTACCCAATGCCTCTCAAGCTGCTTCAGCAAAGCTATTGCTTTGGCGTAGGAGTCAAAGGGTGTGCGACCCCCAGGGAACATCAGGGCTCATTGCACGAGGGGCTTAGCCGGCTCTTGGGCATTGTTCAGGGGTGTGTCTTTGCCGGATATCTGTGCTGCTGCCAGCTGGGCCTGGCCTCATACGTTTGTGCGTTACTACCGACTGGATGTCAGCAGGGCTTCGGTGGCACATGCCGTCTTGGTGGTGGTGCCTTCCTAACCCCAGGCGGATGTTTTTTTGCGCACATTCATGTCACTAGGCGTATATTGCAAAATATTTAATATTTTGTGCCTGGGTTGTGCTACATTTTTGACATATGTAGGCCTCACACAGGTTTCATGCCCTGCCTATGCACTGCGTTCAGGCGTGTGCATCAGGGTTGTCAGGTGCATGATTGTGGGACATGTCAGGCACCGGCCCCCTTGTGGGTGATCGTCTTTTTCTGCCATACAGAACCTCACTGTGAGTGTATTGGGCAATCGGGGAACTGTCCATGTCTCTTCCATAGGTGGATCTCAAACACGAGATGATGAAAGAGAACAATAGGTTACTGTCATAACCCCGGTTCTCTGAAACATCGAGTGGAGAGATCCACCAGCTTTACGAGAAGTGAATTCATTTACTGGAGAATAGTGACATGCGCAGGCCTTTTATGCTCTTAGGTAATGGGGTGTGCACATCTGCCTGTATAGCCATCCATGGTGCAATTGGATGCGTATACAGAGGTCAGGTGCAGAAGCCCTTCCCATAGGTGGATCCCTACACTCGACGTTTCATAGAACCGGGGTTATGACAGTAACCTATTGTTTGCTTGGTTATTTTTATAATCTTTTGGAAACCAAATAACATTCTAAAAAAAATTATCTGTAACTTTTTTGGTAACCAAAATCTAACATTTCTAAAACATTCCTGGAACCAGACACAGTTAGCTGGGTAGCTAACTAGCAACCTACCAATAACACGCTTTAATACATACAGAAGAAATACACTGACCATAAATATACCATTAAGCATTTGTTTATTCAAAATCATTGTATTACCCACTTGTTTTTATTTTTTTATACAGTAAGGATTGTACAGATGTGTTAAATAGCTAATGCTAAACAATGCACAAGTGTGAATTAAATCCAAGGCATGGGTGTCTGTTTGTATTACCATCAGAAGTCATGTTTAATTTTACAAATAAACATTGTGTGATTTATCAACTAGGTGTTTATAGCATTTATTTCATTTCCTGCAGGAGTTTTTCTACGAGATCACGTTTAACGAGTTGGCGACTAAAACGCTGGAGGTGAGCGTGTGGGATTATGACCTGGGGAAGTCCAACGATTTCATCGGTGAGTAAAATTATAAACCATGTATGCCACCGCTGTGGTATTGTCGCAGAGTATGAGCACACGATGCCCCTGCAGGCATATGAAATAATTCAGAGCCTTCCATATGGTTATAAGATCTAAATCATTTATGTGTGCTGAACACAGTCTGCTTGGCCACAAACCGTTTACCATTCTGCCCTGCTGGGTGGCACCCCAGCCAGTTAAGGGTGTATCTGAACACAACTTTCCTTGGCCCAGAACAGCAAGACCATCTCCAAGATGTAATGGAAATTTACCTATTACTAAATAAATCACCTTAAAGAGAGATTGAAACGTTAGTCAAACAAGAATATATTCTTTATTGTTACGGGCAACAGGGAGTTTGTACTAAAATGTGTCAGCTTTCGCATGATGTTTCAGAAGAACTCCAATGATAGTTGTCTGGATGGGGCTTTTATTCTCCACCCATCCAGGATCAAAAGTGGATCAAAAGGTTTTTACGACGTATTGATCTCTGCATCTTGGTGACTGTCTCGAGCTTGTATTACCTTTATTTAGAGGACTTCCCCGATAAACCAAACATGAGTAAGAAACTCACCATCCTTGCTTCCTCTTCGTACCCTTTTTATGACAGGTTAAACTCTTCCCACACTCCACACAGACGAATAAACTAACTCAGACATTAACTGATAATTATATAAAGAAAGAAAACTTCATTTGTTAATTTAACAATGTAATTCCCATGGCAAAGACCATCAACACACGTTCCAACAAGAAGCTGCGGATTACTGCAGAGATGCGTGCGATGCTAAAGGCGAGAGACTGAGCAGCGGACAAGACGGCCCTAAAAACAGCAAGAGCTGAATTATCCTGCGACATTAGAGAGGCAAAGCGCTCAGAAAATCCACAGCCACTTTCACGACAGCGGAGACACACGGCGCATGTGGCAGGACATCCAGGCGATCACTAATTTCTAGACAACTTCACCTGCCTGTGACAACAACGCCCTCCTCCAAGATGTGCTGAATGACTTCTACGCTCAATTTGAAGCACAGAACAACGTAGCTGCGAGGAAGACCATCCCTCCTCCCAACAAACAGGTACTCTATCTAACCACTGCTGATGTGAGGGAAACTCTATGTAGAGTTAACAAACGGAAGTCTGCTGGTCTAGACAACATTCCTGGCAGAGTGCTCAGGGAATGTGCAGACCAGCTAGCAGATGTCTTCACCATGTTCGCCAATGACACGACTGTGGTTGGTCTCATCAGCAAGAACGATGAGTCAGCATACAAAAAGGAGATGAAACAGCTTACCTGGTTTGGAGCCAACAGCCTGTCTCTGAACGTAGACAAA
This sequence comes from Liobagrus marginatus, assembly GCA_028566295.1. Lineage (NCBI taxonomy): Eukaryota > Metazoa > Chordata > Actinopteri > Siluriformes > Amblycipitidae > Liobagrus > Liobagrus marginatus. The sequence continues at coordinate 643,651 of JAOUQX010000043.1, read as the reverse complement.
ACCAAAGAGATGGTTGTTGACTTCAGAAGAGCACAGAGTGACCACTCTCCCTTGTACATCGAAGGAACCTCTGTGGAGATCATCAAGTGCATCAAGTTCCTCTGTGTTCATCTGGAGGTGAACCTCACCAGGTCACACAACACCTGCTCTATCAGTAAGAAATCCCAGCAGCATCTCTACTTCCTACGTACAACCAGACTGTCCAACAGTTTCTACCCACAAGCTTCTCAACACAAAGAACTGAAACACACACACACTTGCACTGAAACTCAATTGTATCATGCATGCAGTCACTTTAATACTTTTTTATACTGTGTTATACTGTTTTATTACTGCTTCATTACCCAATGCTGCTACTGTATACTTTAGCCATTTTACTTTGCTGAGCTAAATAATGCTGCTATTTTAACTTTAATGCTGCTATCATTATTTAATACATTTTCCCATATTGCACAACCATTTGGCACTATGCTCTGTTCTATGTATCTGTCCCGTAGGGTATTGTATAGTACTGTTTGTTTTGCACTGTCTGCACTTGTTGCACTTTGTGTTGTACATAGCTCTTTGTTGGTCTGTTTTGTGTTATGTTCTTATGTGACTCTCTGTTGTTCTGTTTAGCATGATTGTCATGTGTAGCATCATGGTCCTGGAGAATCGTTGTTTTGTTTCACTGTGTATTGCAACAGCTGTATATGGTGTAACGACAAAGCTTCTTGAACTTCAATAACCCCCCCCCCCCCCCCCAACCTCTGCAGCATTGTAAGCAACATTCGGTGAGGGGAAATGGTGGAGGGAATCTTTATGGTTATCTTTTAGGCTATCTTTATGTAGAGCAACTATTCTTTTTTCAGATCTTCAGAGAGCCATGAGGTACCATGTTGAACTTCCAGTGACCAGTATGAGAGTGTGAGAGCGATAACAACAAATTTAACACACCTGCTCCCCAATTCACACCTGAGGCCTTGTAACACTAACAAGTCGCATGACACCGGGGAAGGAAAATGGCTAATTGGCCCCAATTTGAATGTTTTCACTTAGGGGTGTACTCACTTTTGTTGCCAGCGGTTTAGACATTAATGGCTGTGTGTGTTATTTTTACGGGACAGCAAATTGACCATTATACAAGCTGTACACTCGCTATGTTAAATTGTAGTAAAGTGTCATTTCTTCAGTTTAGTCACATAAAAGATATAATAAAATATTTACAAAAATGTGAGGGGTGGACTCACTTTTGTGAGATACTTACATCGTAAGGATTAAACATACAGTCGTTGGCAGAGTTTGGGGATCTTTCAGATCATTCTTAAAACATTAAAATAAAAAAAATTATAAAAATAAATCAATAAATATAACTATTGTGATCTATTTAAACTCCTGTTTGTGTCACGCAGGGGGTGTGTCACTGGGCTGTCAATCACAGGGTGACGCCCTGCAGCACTGGATTGACTGCCTGAAAAACAAAGGCGAGAAGGTCGAGCGCTGGCACACACTGACCAATGAACTCCCTGGATCCACGTTCTAAAAGCAAAAGGAACGTCTGATTTTGCCAATTTCGATACATTTGTGATTGGATGCCCATCTCTGTCAGTTAGAGATGGAAGATTATGGGTCAACAACATACGGCCATGCAGGAATGACTTGGACTGTCGGAGTAGACGTATAAACTTCATTTGGAGAGATTGGAGAGACAATTCATGTAGAGAGACTTTAGAGTCATGCGAGCAGTTTTTAATCATCTCTTCTTTTCATTCCATTGGTTTTGGGTTTATTTTCAGCATGTTCTGCTGTAGCACCTTCTTTTGATTGGCAACAAACCCGAAGCGTACAATGCATGGATATTTCATTGTCGATTCCATAATTTCTCTTGCAGTTCCTTCTGGACAATTTCTTTAGAAGTGGTCGTCGATGAGCACACCCTGTGCTGTAGTTCATCATAACTTATTGATTGCTGATTAATAACTAACTATGACCAACAGAAGTCCTCGTTAACTGTCTGTTAATGCGCATTGTTGTTGCTGTTGTTGTACGGCATGCTTGGTGTGTTCAGTATGACTCCTTCTTTTCCAGAGCTTCCCTATGGAATTCCACCATGCTCATAATTGACCACTTTTACGTTGACGTTTCTTGTGTGCAGATGATATTTGCATTTACACACTTGGTGCACTGAAAATGGCTTCACTTTCTTATGCTTTCTCAATGTGTTTATTAAAGGTGTGCTCTGTGATATTAAGATCAACATGCCAACAAACTGAACAAATATTGGCTGATTTAAAATAAGTGAATCAGACTTCCATGTCAGTGTGAAAGGTAAATGAAACTATCAGCCTTCACTGAGCTGTCACACCTGGACCAAGTATGAGAAAATTGTAACCCTGACTTTTGCTCTTTTGAACATAGTTTGTTCAAAAGAATGTATTGCCTTTGCAAATTCAACTGCTTCTTGATAGCATTACAGTTACTATTTTACTCAGGCAGTTATAGAACACCATAAATCTCTAGTGTAATCACACAACCACATTCTTTTACTCTTTAATCTTTAAAATGATGTTTGCACACATTAACTTCCACATTAACTTTACTGTTAAATTTGGTAGTCAGTCTTGCATAGACTCACATTGGTGCATATCTGTTAAGCATCAACAGGTAGTTGCAGAATAAGAATAACTACAGCAAGAAAACCCTCACAATTCTACACACTAGTGTGGAGAATTTTATGGGAAAATGTCGCTAGGTTATGAGGAGGAGAGACTAGGTGACAGCCGATAATAGAGTAGAAATTATTACAGGTATAACGTATTATAGTAATATTAGGAGTGGCACTAGTGTGTAAGAGAAAAAAAGGTTAAAAA
>JAOUQX010000043.1:568982-579039 GCA_028566295.1 Liobagrus marginatus | reverse complement strand
TAGTACACGGCAGAGGCTGTGACATCATCAGCCTGCGCCGCGCCAATCCGAGCTTCATTCAGCAACAGAGTGCATCGGCACCAGGATTGGTTGAGCTGCGTGCACTGTAATACAGCATTGCAGAGCACACGGTAGGCTTTTTAACATGTTTTTGGCGACTTCTTCACCCGGTATTTTCTGTGCCCGGCGTATAAGACCATTTTGGTATTATAATTTGGGTGTAGAAAGCCGTCTTATACGCCGGAAAATACGGTACTGTTTACATGACCATTGAATAAAGTAACCTGGTTGATATGCGTGTTTACATGACATTAGATAGATTAGATAATATACAACCCGTCTTCTGAAATGGTATAAGCACTCACATCGCGCGAATCCTCTTCTGGGAAACCAACCATGAGCTGTAGTGTTTACTAACGGTCTTCCTTTCATTATCTCGTCCATAATTCCGTTGAAATGAAAAAGTAGATGGCGATTCGCCACTTTTGTTGTTCTGGTATTTCGCCTTGTAGTAACGAGCACTAAGACTTTTCCATCGTTTTTTGATTTGATCAATTGGCTGGTTTATACCGCCTTCTTTTTTATACGGTATTATGTAACTTACGACCATCTAGTCTTGCAGCTATATTGTCTTTTTTATATATTTAATAACAACATGGTTTATTCTACTGACCAGTTTTCCTTAGTGCTGGCAACTTACCTAAGACAACAGCCATGCGCCCTACGTCATTTCACAAGTTGTACGTTATTGCACATGTGCAGAAATTTTTAGCATTATTTTTAAGCGTATTAAGTGTTTACATGCCCTCTCGATCGGATTCGAAAAGGTTTAAACTACACTTTACAATCCGATCAATATTTGAGTCGGATTGGGCCAATTTAATTTGACTGACGTGTTGACTTGACTTTTTTTAGTCTGATTGTGCTAATAGGAGTATTACAAGGATCCATGTAAATGCACCTATTGTCTTCTGTTCAATCTGATCACAGAATTCAAAAGCAGTGTGGTGGACAGTACGTTTAGAAATATAGTGGCCATAAATGAGCAGTATTCAATTAGACCAGGACCACAGTTAGCATCATGGGCATCACAGTGGGCAAATTTGTGTGGTAACATCTACAGGGAATGAGTTACCTAGAGGACGCCCGGCTGGTCCACAGAGATCTGGCCGCCCGAAATGTGCTGGTGAGAAACCCCAACCATGTAAAGATCACAGATTTTGGCCTTGCTCGCCTCCTGGACATAGATGAGACCGAATACCATGCAGATGGCGGAAAGGTGTGTGTGCGCGTGCGTGCTCATAAATGCATTTGTAAGAATTTGTGTTGTTCTGGGCGATTTTACTAATTTGACCCCTTGCAGGTGCCCATCAAGTGGATGGCTTTGGAGTCGATACTTCACAGAAAGTTCACTCATCAGAGCGACGTGTGGAGTTATGGTCTGTATCTGGACCACATCGATTTAAAATGGAATAACACTCACTGAATGCAATACGTGCTTACAATTACTTGAATCCCTCCTAAAACTTTCTCACCCGCTTCTAATTCAGGAGTGACCGTGTGGGAGTTGATGACCTTTGGCATGAAGCCGTACGATCTCATCCCAGCGCGGGATATCCCCGAGCTGTTGGAGCGAGGAGAGCGCCTTCCTCAACCTCTCATCTGCACCATGGACGTCTACATGATCATGGTCAAGTGTGAGTCTCAAGTAAATTAACCTCTACGTTTCCCCAGTTGCAAGTCGGTATCGCACTCGTCGGCTTTCAGAGCCAAGTTAAATGAATCAGTGATCAAATAAACTATGAATGGAATACATCAAATAAGTTTGAGTGGACAAATCAGGAAAGTTCAAGCTACAGTTTGATCTGATCTGATTTCCGATCGACAGGCTGGATGATCGATCCTGAGTGTCGACCCAGATTCAAGGAGCTGGTAAATAACTTCAGCACCATGGCACGAGATCCTCCGCGCTTCATCGTCATTCCAGTACGTACGCTTCTCGAACCTTATGCGGTTAACGTAGAGATTAATGTAGAGAATTCCTGGGAAGGTTAACTGGCCAGCGATGAGTATTAACCCAACAGACTCTCTTCCAAAGTATGCAGCTAAAGGGTCTAGAATTTACAAAAGTTTTCTTCCAAGACTCACATCTAGTTTTCAGAAGACCACACCTTGTACATCTTGACAGAAATCTTGATATTTTTATTTTTTTTCTAGAATGATGAGCAGATGAGTTTGTCGAGCCTGGTTGACAGTAAGTTTTACCGCACATTGCTAGAAGAAGAAGGAGGAAACGTTAAGGAGTTGCTCGACGCCGAGGAATATTTGGTGCCGCAACCCGGATTCTTTGAGAACCAGGCAAATGGACTGATTAGACATCACTCCCACAGGGTCAGATGTGCTTCTACCTATTTCTCTCTCTCTCTCTCTCTCTCTCTCTCTCTCTCTCGCTCTGCATTTCCACAAGAAATATGCACAAAATACACGCAAATCATTTAGGATGACTAAACAGTACTCCGATCAGATGTTTCTTGTTTTCGCTCTAACACTGTTTACATTAAATGGCTTCCTGTGATTTCAACCAATCAGAGCACAGACTTGGGACTGGAGGCAGACACCATGCCGAGCGGGCGGAGCATGCCCTCGTTGGTCAGCACGTTGGGGCGGAGTTTATACCCGACACTTCCTGTTGGCACAACTGCTAATGGAACCTGGGGAGGCTCACAGTACCACTCATTGGCCCGAAGCCAATCGCATTACTCCGCTGGCGGCCAGTCAGACTCTGTGTTTCTCGACGGGGGTAGAGATGAGACCCCCTCCAGTCCTGGACGCTACAGTAAGGACCCGACTTTCCCTGTGGGCATGGATGGAGATTTGGAAGTGGACGGGCTGATAAATTACCCTTCACACTCATTGCCACGCAGAACACACAGGCAACCAGGTAATTAAGATTCATGTCAAATGTTATGATAGTGTCTGCAAATACATAATTATTACATTCAGTGCCTGTCTATAATGCCTGTGTTAATGTAGCTAGTACACTAAATTAATGTCCTTATTTAAGTCCACTTGATGTCTTGTACGGCCTCTGCAAAAAAAAAACAAAAAAAAAAAAACATGGTGCACTACATAGAGTTTAGATGTTTTAAAATTTTTTATTTTATTTTTTTGAATAGAGTATGTAAATCAGGACATCCAATCAGACCGGGCGAACACACTGCCACGTAAATCTACTGAGAAGCGTTTACACAACGGAATTAGCACTGGACGAAGTGTGGAGAACCCGGAGTACCTGGTGCCCGTCTCGCCTGCTTTTGACAATCCATATTACTTGGATCTTGTGTCTAAAGTGCCAGGTGGGGCTTCAGTTAATGGAACCACATCACCTCCCCGGCAGGTGAACAGCTATATGACTCCTACAGCCGAAAATCCAGAGTACCTTGGATTGGCTGAAACCTGGAGCAGCCAGAGAGAGTGCACCTGAGAAAAGGGGGGAGCATGGCTGAGTATGTGAGCGAGTGAGTTATTTAACGAGGGAGTGAGTGAGCGAGTAAGTGAGTGAGTGAATGAGCGAGCGAGTGAATGAGCTAGCGAGTCATTTAACGTGTAGGCGAGTGAGCCGTTTAACATGTGGGCGAGTGAGTCAATTAACGTGTGGGCGAGTGAGTTGTTTAACGTGTGAGCTAATGAACGATTCAACGAGCCATTCAACAAGCCCGCGAGCGAACAAGCGATTCAAGCACTATGTACTCCATGTTCTAGGGCTGTCTGATTGCTTTTATTTAATGCTTTTTAAATGCTTCAAGTCTTTATTATTTGTATATTATGAAATGCTCGATGTTGTCGGGCCATAGACCAAGTAGCTTCCTTGCGTTTTTCTGACATAAAATATATTTCACAAAGGATGTAATCAATAAATCAGTACCATATTATTCTGACAGCCTTAAAATACATCTGAAGCAGTGAATGTCATGGAAGGATGGATGCATGGTTGAATGTGTAGACACTTTCTGGTAATTCCCACCGACAGAAATTCTAAATCATGGAATTTTATTTCCATAATCCATTGTAGCATTGGGTGTGCGACTAGTCTGGTGGACGCATCATAAACGCAATTGAAAGACACAATTCAAACGGCGAATTCATGAAATCCTGTGTCTGCTGAAATCGTGTGTCATTAGCGCTGCTGGTTCTTTGAGCAGCTTTCTCAGCTGTAGGCTAAGCTGAGACACACTCAATGGCGATGAAGTGGACATCACAGTCATATCAAATTCCAGCACAAATCAGGATTTGGCCACTGACCCATGATCACAATCAAGCTTAATGATTTGGGGGAAGAAAAAAAAACATTTTTATGAATTTATTCTAAGATCTTACTTAATTGGTTGGTGTTATTTTAAAATACTTGCTTAATTACCTCTTCAATCATGCTTTCATTTCGTGTTTGAGTTGTCTTCATGTCCTTACTTCTAAATATAAATTTATAATTTCCTGTTGTTTAGAGATAATGAAATCAATACACCCAGTTAGTAAGCATTTTCAATTATGTTTACTCTTAAACAATCCCTCCGGGATTATTTTTTTTTTTTTCGATTTGCGACCAAAAGTGCTTCATTTAAAAAAAACATTTATTGTGCTTTTTCACTAAAAATGACTAAAATATAATGAAATTCACGAGCACAGCATTCTCCTTTAAATCCAGCATTAAAGACAGATGCTTACCTAATTACTTTCAAAGAGGGTCAAAAGAGGGTGCATTGGGCTAAACGAGTGTCGTGAAGTCACATGATGCAGCAAAGTGTGGAAAAGAAATAGCCCATGCTAAATTTCGCAGCGTTTTGCATAGGTGGAAATTCTTGAGGCACCGAATTAAACACATGCAGATTTCGAATCCTCGTGAAATGTTTGAGAGATCAGGAATAGAATATCAGCCTTGAACTTTTTATTGTTTTTGTCTCTTGGGTTTAGTGTTCTGCTTTTGTTTTGTTTATAGATAAAAAAAAATCACCAAATTTGTTTGGTGATTACCTTCATTCCAATAGCTGCAGAAACAGTAGAAAACGTTCATATTAAAATCAGCTTCTTGCAGTTTGCAATTTCAATGAAAATTATTAAAACAAAACAGATCAAATTAACAACAATGCCTGTGATGTTACGAGGCACTTATCATTAAGCACAAATATCATTAAACACGATACCAATTTCCAGTCGTATTAACCAAGCCTCAATCAACAAGAGATCTTTTATTTTTGACCGAGGTTTTCTTTTATTTATTTATTTTTCTGTAGTTTTCTTAAGTGAAAAGAGGAAATTGTTGAAGCGCTGAAAAATGTTTAAAAGCGTGACTCTGGCGGCAGCGTGAAGAGCTGTCGCTGTAGAGTTTGAGGGAAATGAGAGCCTGTAGTGCATGTTAAGTTCCAGTCTAAACAAAGACTGACTTGTGGTAGAGACCAGAGGGTGGGGTAGATATCTGGGACAGACGTCTGCAAACTGCGGTGGTAAACACACACTTGTAGCTCAGACTTCTGTTTCATACACATGACAAGCTTTTGAACAGTACATCCGGGGACTAATGAGTTAGTCAGGCAGGCTGAACTTGGGTGTCTCGCTAGCTATTGTTTTTTAATTAAGCTGAACATTATGTGGGGTTTAAGCTGCGAAGGAAAACAACACTAAAGAGATTAAAAAGTCAATACTGTGCACATTGAAGTTGTCAAGTGAATGAATTGTATCATCGTGATTTTAACAAAAGTATCTTTTTATGTGTTGACTTTTTTTTTTATCTGTTTTTTGCTGTTCAATGTGTTTTACTGTATTTTTAGACTTGTAGCACTCCAACGTTTGAAAATTGCCATCTGTGTATGTGTGTGTTCTCAAAGCAGCATTTTGTATCATTTGTATTGGGTCTGTATTGGGTCAATTAAAAACTAATTTAGACGTATCACATGATTCCGCTTGGTGAAAAGAAAATAAAAAAATTTTCTAGATGGTTTTTTATTTCTAATGTGGATCTATTTTCTTCTTTTAACATTTTCACAGAAACAAATATTTTTCGCATTTAAAGCAGGCTGAACAGGAGTGGAAAAAGAGCATGGAAAAAGAAGATATTAAGAAGAAAGGGAGGGTAAAGACATATTAGAACAATGAATAAACGAAATGAAAAGATAAAAAGGAAAGACAATTAATCAAAAAAGCCAAACAAATAAATATGAAAAGAGAAAAGGCTGTGGCAGAGTGGTTGGTTATAACTCCTGCCTCACAGGTCATAAGTTCGATTCCTGCCCAGGGTCTTTTTGTGTGTAGTTTGCATGTTTTCCCTGGGTACTCCGGTTTCCTCCCGCATCCATACACGTGATTGGGAATAGGTGAATTGGCTACTCTAAATTGTCCATAGGACTGAATGTGTGAATGTGTTGTCTGTCTCAAAATGATAGCCCTGCGATTAACTGCTGATTGTACAGGGTGTACCCAGTGTCACGTACTAAGTTAACTGTGATGGACTCTAGCGCTTCGTGACCATGAACAGGATAAACGCTAGACAATGAATAAATGAAAAGAAAAGGAAGAAATGAGGAGAGAAAAAAATTTAACTATTACAAAATGATTTGCATATATAATTAAGTTAATTCAGTGAAATAAAAACAGAATGACAAAGAAAGAAAATTGTACTATCAAAAAAATATTACCATGGATATTAAGAGTTCTATAAAGAGGAAGCTAAAAAAGGGAATAGGAGTAAAGAAAGAAAAGAACATTATTTAGAATATTACAAAACTAGCTAGCTACTAAACGTAGTTAATTGCATGAAATTAAGAAGGAAAAAGTGAAGGAAAAAGAAAAAAGTCATATCGAATAAACAGAAAAGAGTTTTGGAATATTACAACACTAATAATATAATTCAGAAGAAGTAAGAAAAGACAGATGAAAGAAAGGAAGAACAAAACTACCAAAAATTACCTCGCACCAGTCCACAGTTTAATAGGTCCATCTCGCTAGTTATCTGTCTAATCATTTCCCATGAGAAGGCCTCAAACCGAAAGCGGTCTCAGAAAAATCTCAAGTTGATCTTTCTTTTCTTAAATGATCGCAAAGTGGGTTTAAATTCTCATACATTCTTGGACTTGGAGTTTGGACTCCTCTCAGCTTGTTAGCTGGTTAGAGAACATGGCACTGGTGGGCAACTTACTTTAATTTACTTTCAATTGTATACTTCTCAATGGTGCAATGTTTAACTTGGGACAGTGTGTGCCAGTGCCTGCCCCTTGTCCCCTTGAGTTCTCTGCTTTAGACACTTTGGAACTTGAAAAACACATGAATTTTCTTATGGACATGCCCTTGTGCCGTTACATTTGTTGAAATTGCAGGTTATTTTCCTGACAGTCGCTGGGTAATGGATAAGACTGGGTCGGATGCACATTTATGGCTTTCAGCTAGGGTTAGCGAGGAATCTAAATGAGTCAGTGAGGAAAGCCTTGGGGAAGCTTGAGGTTTTGGTGTATCCATCACACTGGGTGCAGATTGGATGATGCAGGACTTTCAGCTATGCCTGGTGTCTACTTCATTCTTTTCTGTCGCAGACAGAGGGAGGCTGTTTAGCTGGACGTCCAAAGACTTTGGTGTAAACTTTGGGTCTTGCTTAGTCTCACAATGCAAGGGTTGAAGTTGCATGTTAAATTCCAAGTAGCCACAAGGAAACCTTATTTTTCTGTGCCTTACAGCTGTGAACTTGACATTTCTTGGAAGGGTGTAATAATTAGGGTTTGTTCTGAAGTGGTGAAGACTGCTGAAACTGAAGTCATTGGACAGAGACAATGACCTCAAATCCTACTTGATGTCTGGACATTGAATAATACAGCATAATACATAACACAGTTTTGTGCTTCAATCTCCTTCAAAAATATTGGAAAACAGCAACAGGATGAATTCTGAACCATACTACTGGACAGACCTAACCAAGACCGAGTTTGGACCTGACTGAGTAACTGAGTCAAAATAGTGCTCCATTTAGCAGCAGCAAAGGATAGAGTATATTTGAAGGATTTTACACCTCCACCAAAGCATTGGAAGAGTAAGGTCAAATTACCTAATTGAAATCCTGGGACCAAATTTTTAAGTGCATCTCCTCTTAGCGTTTTAAAGCTACAACCACCAAACTTTGCTAACAAACATGCTAACACGTTAACTAGGGTAAAATATAGCTAGCAACATGCTCATCATATTAGCATCATACTAACAAACATGCTAATCATGCTGGCAACATGTTAATCATGTTAGCATCGTGCTAAGAAACATTTTAAATAGTTAAAATAATATTTTTTCCAAGATGATCTTCACCTGGATCATGGTAGTTCTGCCATCCATTTGAATGGATTACAGGTTGTAGAGCGCTGGTCCACCTCTTCCATACAGGATTGAGAGGTCTGGGCAGTGGCTACCAGAGTCACAGAGCTGTATGCAGGGGGGACAGGGGTAATCTGTCTCTGGAGGAGCTGAAGAATCATGTTAATATCTTCAGTCAGTCTTGTCTCCAGTCTAGAAAACAAGATGTGAAAACTTTAGCCAAATATAGTTCCTAATATATGAGGGTTTGTTGTGGGTTGATTTTAGTCTCAAAATGATTAAGAAATGCACTTACAATCCATGTACTAGATCAATCTTATGAATATCTTACTGACTACAACCCCTAATGGTTTTAGCGTTGAAAATACATGCAAAAGTGGCTTTCCCTGGAAGGCAAGACAGGCAGCTACCACTAGATGGTAGTTGCAGTACCGAGCTGGCATATGCCTGCTCACAGCTGTTTCTTCCTTGGACAACTTTTGCTAGATACTGACCACTGCAACCCGGGACGCCCACCAAGAGCTGCAGTTTTGGAGATGCTCTGATCCAGACGTCTAGACTGATCTAGACGTCACAATTTGGCCCTTGAGTGACTCAAATCCTTACGCTTGCCCATTTTATCTGCTTCTAACAAATCAACTTTGACTGCACTTGTTAGTAGGTGGGATATATATTAGGGATATAATATATACCCCACCTACTAACAAGTGCAGATATTGAGGCATAATCAGTGTTGTTCACCTGTCAGTGCCCATAATGTTATGCTATACTTGATCGGTGTGTGTGTGTGTGTGTGTGTGTGTGTGTGTGTGTGTGTGTGTGTGTGTGTCAATCGCGTCATCCAGTGGTATATTATTCCCAGATATCTGTCAGAATAAATAATACACCACTCATTCGGGTAGTACGTGTTATCTTGACTGGTTATACTTAACGTGACTTTATTTTCTTAGCACAATTTTTGCGTTAATAGTTCACCTCATGAATATTTCGAGTCTAATTTACAAGTAGCCTTGTAATAAGCGAGATAATGTACATCCAGCCGGTTGTTTCGCAGAATAAACCCTGACAGAGCTTTCAGGCCCCCGACGCCAAAGCATTATAAAACATTATAAAGATGTTTTGTGAATCTGGGCCCAGGTTTTCCCTGGTAAATTGTCGGAATATCTACTTTTGGTTTGAGACTTGGGATTCCCCTGTAAACAAGAGGAAAAAAAAGCTGCACATGGGAGAAAGTCTAAAAAGTTATTTTGAAGCTAAAACAACACAAACTATCCTATAACGGCGGTTGCCGCCAATCTACCTTGTAAACATTTTGGAAAGATTTGACAATGAGTTTTTAAAAAGGTATTGCCTTAATCACGAGGGGATTATGACTGTTGTAGAACTTGTCAGGAAGCAGTCACTTCACCAACAAATAGAAACAACCCAATAACGCCACCTATCCAGGTTTTAACAACTCTACAAAACTTGCCAACTGGGAAAATGCAGCTATAAAGCACAGACGAACTCTGTATATCTCAGCTGTCTGTCAGCGGAATATTACATCAAACAATAAACGTCCTCTCAACCTCAAATCATCCGACACTTTATACCAGACATGGGCAAACTACGGCCCGTGGGCCATATACGGCCCGTTAAGATTTTTAATCCGGCCCGCCAAACTTGTCCAAGTTATATTATTAAATAAAATTGTATTATAATTTAACCCAATTCATTT
>JAOUQX010000043.1:526857-543855 GCA_028566295.1 Liobagrus marginatus | reverse complement strand
GTTAGCACCGTTAGCATTCACAGCGCTGTCGAAGCGAGCATAGAAGGTGTTTAGCTCTTGTGCTAATGTAGCTTCCCCGCTAGTAATCGGAACACCCTGATTTTACCATAATGTGTGATGGAAACATGGTAAAATACTGTGAGATGTGTTCTTTGATTTCCCTTATGTCTAAGCAGGTGATCAGAGAAACGAAACCACAGGGGACGAGCAAGGTGAACCCAGGAGATTCGGTGCTGGTGCAGCACTTCAAGAGACTGATTCCCACTGGAATCAGCACTGCTGGAGGGGGCCGTTTCAAGTGATTCTGACCACTCCAATTGCCTGTAAAGTAAAGGAAAGAGCTACATGGATTCACCAGAGCCACATCCAGATAATACCACCGGAATAAGAGATTGAGAGAGAGAGTGGAGGGTGTCACAAGGACCTCGCTAGGAGGGCGAGGTGCGAAAGGGCAGTTCCTGCACCTCAACCCCCGAAAAAGCTGAAAAGCCACATCAAGAAAGGTCTGTGTACCACGAGGCATCTCTAACTCTTATGTCTATGAACATCAACAAGTTGCTGGAAAGTTTTAAATTCCATACCTGGCCTAATATCTTCGATCACGAAGAAGACAGAAGAGGCACCCACAAAATTAAACATTACTGCAACCATTAACCCTCTGGGGTCCACCTTATCGCCCACGATAAGAGTTCACTTTTGTTTTATAAGTGCAAAAGACACAAAAAAATACTCCTTCAATTTAAATCATACAGATAAGTGTTATACACCAATCAAAACTTTGAAATGTCTATTTTTTTCGTATACACTCAAAATAAAAACAATATTTTGTGCTTTTCTCCAAATACAAAATAAAAGCAGCATGCCTTTTCTGTCGTCTCTATCTAACCGGAGTTCTTTCTGAAGCACGTGTGAAAATGAACTGCAACTTACCGAATAATAGTCACACAAACATAAGACATATGTCTATGGAAAGCTTAGAATGTCTATTTTTAAATGCTGTAAGTCAAATCAAAAACAAGTATTTTCAGTTTATGTAATCTGTATGAAACCAATGAGAGGTGCAGTCTTAGCCGTCTTACTTCATTATCTTTGATGAGCTGCGATAGCTCCGCCACCAGTGCTATTCACATGCTAATTTGTTTGAGCCTCACATGAATAACAATGTGAAGAAACAATGCGAGTCTTTTCTGCTGCTTTACAGAACTTAATCTTGATGGGCGAAGTTGTTAGTGGGGGAATGTCTTTTGTCTCCCTAGGCGTGAATAACATAATATTCATGACTTTAACCTTCCCATGCATACAGCAGTGCTGAAACAAAAAGTCACTTACAGAGTGTAAATCATTATATTGTTGTTTGTGAATGAGTTGTTCCAATGGTTTTCACATCATTTTGAATTAAACATTCAGGCCTACATGACTAATTACTCAAATCTTTTATTGCAAACTATTCAATACAGGTTTTAAGGCCTTATTTCAGTAAAAAAGAATTTTTTTGGCAAAACTCACTAACCATGCATAATATTGTTTTCCTATGAAATGTAAACATGTGCATCCATTTTGCTCACATATTATTGTAGCATAGCTTGTGCTGAATAAAAATAAACTACATGTTGGCTAGTAGTATGTTATCAGTAGCTCAAATAAGCACAAATGTTAGGTCATGTCAAAACATCTCACAGGCCCCCCCAAATAAAACCTCGGACCCCAGAGGGTTAATACTCCAGTGCAGACTAACAGGGCACAGTCAAAAATTGTAAATATTGCCTGAAGAAGCTAAAAGGAAATGATAAACTGAGACTATTAATTAAAGACCCAAGCCAAAATTAATATGCTAATCATCATTGTAGGGATGCTCGTCAACCTGGGGGCAGACAAGTAATAAGTCAGCTGTATGATAATGAATTCTGGGGATTTGCAAAGTGGACTGCAAGAAAATACGCCAACAATACGCCATGCAATGTCTGTCATATATTTCCGACCGCCCGTCCGACACACTCGATGAAAACCAGTAAATTGACTCTGACCACCACCTTGCCAGCAATGGCGAATGTCTGCAGATCAGACAGATGCGTAAAAGGCACCGGAGCTGGAGGATTACACTATGAGTACCTAGCAGAACGTTTAGCAGATACATGGTGCAACAACAGCATGATTTTCATGAATTCTAGCGGCAGTGCAGCAGGAATAAACCAAACCAATTGTCTAGAGGCCTATAAGGTGGCCAGAAAGAGGAAAACCCAGACTAATCCAGCAGTGCGCAAATGGAAGGCATGAGTCATGACCTAATACGCTATATGTGTGGAAAGAGGAAATCCAGCTATACCGAATCTGGGGTGGAGTCCTGAAAAGGCATGTAGCCAGATTTATGCAGAATGCACCAACCCAAACAGTACCAACAACACTAAATGTACTTCATTACACCCTGGACCACGAGGAACATTACCATACCTGGACTGGTATTGGGTATGTAGGCAGCAAGGCTATCTCTTCCTGTCGGGCAGATGTGCAATAGTGAAATTTCAGGGTGAGTGTACAATCATCACCAAAAATGTGTCGGACACAGACATCGAGCCCATAAACAATCAGTGTCAGATGATGACTTTCCCTGCCCGAGCATGGGTTAAAAACAAAATGGCAGAAATTTTTGGATGCGGTTTTTCCCCCAGTATGGTATGACTCAGGTCTGGAATCAGATAGAGACAACTCATTACAGATTAGCAACCTATGCCAATGCAACAAAGTTGGCTATAGGTGGGATCAAATGAGAACTAACTGCTTTGAGACTCGCAGCTATCCAAAACTGGATGGTTCTGGACATGATTACAGCCAAGGAAGGAGGAGTATGCCACATGATAGACACTTCAAGTTGTACTTATATTCCTGCCAACGATACAGATGATGGTAAAAATTTGACAGCCCTGGAAGAAATGAAAAATGTTTCAGGAAAGCTTCAACAAGATGAGAAAGGAGATGAGGTTTGGTGGTTGTAGTATACTTTGTTCGGACAAGTTCAAGTTCAAAGTTTATTTGTCACATGTACATCATACATAGTACAACATACAGTGGCATGCTTCGATGACTGACTGAAAGTTTGCTGTAAAATAGGGGTGAGGGAGAGAGAAAGTGTACATGGGGGTTGGTTGCATATAAAACGTTTTTACAGTAAGTGCCGTAATTACAAATTACAAATGTACAACTATATGCAATATGTATATGTGCAATAATATAATATATACAGTGTACATATACACTCTGTGCAATTTGTGCATCTATGTGTGCAAAAGAAAGCCCAAGAAAGAGTCCTGTGCAGATGTGTGTGCAAAAAAAGCAAAAAGAGTAAAGAAAAAACAAAAAAGAGAGTCCTGTTGTTGTATCTGTGTGTTATATTATAGAGTTCTGGTTTAGGGCCGTGGAAAGACACCCCTCCACATTCTCTCTGTGTTCACTTTTAAGGAGTGGAAACGTGCCCTGACATTAACAGAGAGAACAGTTCATTGTTGGGGTGATTGAGGTCTTTCCCAATCTACCTGGCCCTGGTTAAGCAGCGTTTGTTATATATGGAGTGCAGGTCAGGAAGTTCAGTGGGGATGGAGCGTCCAGCTGATCGCACCACCCTCTGTAGAGCTCGTCTGTCCTGCTGGGTGCTGTTCCCGAACCAGGCTGTGATGCTGCCAGCCAGTATGCTCTTAACTGTGCGGGTGTAGAAAGTCCTGAGCACCTGAGAGGGCAATTTAAAGTCCTTTAGACATCTGAGATTGAACAGACGCTGCCGGGCCTTCTTTACTGAGTGAAAGATGTGACATGTCTATGACAGAACCTGTGAGATGTAGACACCAAGATACCGGAAACTGTCCACTCTCTCCACTGGGGCCCCATTGATGATGAGTTCCTCATCTCCCGCTTTGAACAGAAGCCCACGATCATCTGCTTTGTCTTGCTGATGTTCAGGAGGAGATTGTTTTCCTGGCACCATGTCTCCAGGATTTTAATCTCCTTAAGATAGACAGTGTCATCGTTGTTGGAGATCAGACCCACTGATGTGTCGTCAGCAAACTTGACAATGGTGGTGGAGTTCGAAGTGGCCAAACAGTGATGTGTGTACAGCGTGTACAGCAGGGGACTCAGAACGCAGCTTTGGGGAGCGCCAGTGGTGAGAGTTAGTGTAGGTGAGATGTGTTTTCCCACCCGTACTGTTTGCGGTCTGTCCATAAGGAAGTCAGAGTTCCAGCGGCAAAGCAATGTGCCGAGTCTCAGGAACTCCATCATGGAAGTGAGTATGGATGGGATTATGGTGTTGAAAGCAGAACTGTAATCCACAAACAACATTTTAATGTAATTCCCTTTTCGATTCTCCAGGTGGTCTAGGGCCGTGTGGTGTATTTGCTGCCAGCATTTCCATATTGTATGCATTAAAAACTGATATGAGGAAAGAAAAAAAAACGGCAAGCATTAAAGGAGAGACCTATCAAGAAGATTAAATCCAAAATAAGTGTTCAAATAGCAACATAGCATAATGATGCCAACACCATCTATCTAGCTGTATATCTATCGTTAAATATTTAAATGTGAGTTACAAGCTCCTTTCAGCCATCACTAGGAACGACAATGGAAATTAACTTGATTTTTGTAACTGCTTTGTAACATAATTATTCCAGGAAATATCGCTTCCCCTTCCACCTTTTGGTACTCAACTTATCGTTTCACATCCTTCCCGTGTCCCCCGACAACAAGTCTCGAGTGTGATGAGCTTAGAATTGGTAGCAAATGCGAGATAGCCGATAACCAAAAAAACCCTACAATTGAGCAGAAAGTAATCTCAGGTACAATAGTCTAATTACCAAGGAGGTTCAGTTCTGATTTATTTCAGGATCTATCCCTAGACAATTCATTGAGTAGAGACCAAAACAAAATGGTACATTTATACTGCTAGTCTGCAGTGCGGGACGTGAATTTGCCAGTCAATTAACCCTTAGAAAAAAGACGTTCATTTAATTGATAGTAGGCACATTAAACTAAAAAATAATAAATAGTATTTCATTTTAATTGACTCTTCACAGATATATAAATAAAATTACACTGAAATCAACCATCGCATTAGTTCAGGCAGGTCGCGTCAGTCAAGATCGCATCAGCTGACAGCCAGCTGTTCCAGGCTCCGACACCAATCAAAGCAACCCTTAAAAGCCACAGTCATTCCACCTCTCTATCGCTAGCTGCACGCTGTGTTCAACAACCAACTACTCCACTAACCGGACACCTAAATCTAAACGATCTTCCGGTCACCACCGCCTCCAGCTAGCATCCAGTCATCAACTTCCCCACACATTTGGCACCTCAACACTAACGCAACAAGTACAGTAACCACATACGCATGCATGTACAGCACCAGATTCGTTCTGTACCCCAAAGGGGGGTCTGACTCGCCACTCTCAAGTACGCCCAGAACAGATCCATACCGCCAAACCTAACGGTATGCATTACATTATAATAAATAATATTGACAATAGCAACCTGACTGAAGTATATTTGGCTCATACTGACAAATCTAAAGACCAGTTAAAGTCTCTGTTCTTTACCCTGAACTTCTACTTAACTATCCTTGGATTAAACTGTTGCAAAAGTCAGTCTTTTTGCTATACTTGTACTATTTTATTGAAAATGTATACAAAAGAAAAAAATCTGTACAAATTTAAACTAGTCGTGTACATAGAATTATTACTTTTGCACCTAAAAAATACTTTTAAAAACCAAAGAAAGTTTTAAATCAACTAAACGATAGACTAGTAGAACACTAGTACATTAACAGTATCTCAATATCAGTTTACTTTAAAGTGAACTGTGGCGTACTCGCTCCTAACGGCTCAGTCCGGATAGCGAGACGCGAACTGGGGACGCAGGTAAGACTCAGTTGCGGGCTTCATGAACATGATTCTTTATTGTCATCGTCCACAGTTAACATAAACACGTCTCAGAGCGCAGCGGCGCATAGTGCGGATTCGTGTCCCAATCCCGCACTTCCGGGAACAGTCCACTCGCCAACCACTCCTCCATCATCCGCTCATCGTCGGAATCGTCATAACCCGGTCCCACAACCGGCTGCTCGGTTTGCCGGGACAAAGCGCGCGCTCTCCGTCGTGCGCTTTTCTTCCGGCTGGATCCGACTGTGCGCGCTGGTTTTATGCGCTCACTCGCCGTCAATCCTCCAAGCCTTTCTGTACAAGCCCGCTGAGTCTTTTTGTTTAAAGGTGAATCGTTCTGTGGCGTGCTCGCTCCGAACGGCTCAGTCCGGCTAGCGAGACGCGAACCGGGACGCAGGTAAGACTCAGTTGCGGGCTTCATGAACATGATTCTTTATACTAACCCATGATTAGAGACAAACACAATTCAGGTGCGCCTGGTTAAACTGGGGCATGACAATTAAACATAATGTGTAACTCTGGTATGCATGGTTAAATTAAGGCGTGGTAATCAGTGTGTGTGTGTGTGTGTGTGTGTGTGTGTGTGTGTGTGTGTGTGTGTGTGTAAACAATGGAGCATGTGAGAACCAAAACAAAACACAAAACATCATGAACCACATGCTCTCTCGTTCGTGCACGTTACGTGGACTTACATGATAAAAAGTTTCCAAAAGAATAGAACTAGTTTCTTTAAGGTGACTGAGTGAATAGTTCTGAGTCTATTTACAGTACAAATGTAGTTGACTTGAACGTTTATTATTATAAACTGAAACATTTACTTCACCGAAGAAGACTTACTGAAGAAGTGTAAAATAGCCCATTTACAAGTAAACCACTAGTACATTGAACTTAGTTAAACATTGCAAAAAGGAGACTGGATTTATACCTCATGCAATTTAGTTTATACCCGAAATTTATGCCTTAAATGCAATTTAGTTTACTTCATAATATGAACTTAAAGTAAACTTTTTTTAAGGTAAGAAGTAGGAAATCTTTGTTACTCTTTTCTGTTAAAACTTCTCACTACATTGTTTATCTAAAAAATTCGAAACATCGAAAAAAGGAAATCATTCTGTATTAAAAATAAAACTGGGTGCAATGCCATCCAAGTTATTTTTATTTTTTACTCTCCTTGTTCACCTCAGACCTCAGGCCCTTGCCTTGAGTCATCAAAAAAAAAAAAATTTAACACATGGGTATGGTTTGCAACTTGAATTAGTTTTTTTTTTTGTTTCTAATCCATTTATTCAATGATTTTGAACTAATTCACATTTCTATATGATACAGTGCACATTACAAGTAAATACAAGGAACATTCAGAATTTGTACAGTATTCTTCCCCCTCGGAACGCTCCTAGGCTTTACACACTTTACAGGAATTACCCACAAGCCACCTGGCGTCTCCTCTTCCACCTCCTTTGCGTCAGCGACATCATCCATCATGCTACTAATGTAAGTGCAAGATTTTACCTCGGAACTGTAGCATTTAATACCACCAACATTTGATTTTCTGACATTTATTTCAGAAAAAAATATCAGGATTTCAGGATTTAATTCCCTTAGCTTAGCATAAAGATAGTCCAGTGCTAGTGCTAGCAACAAGGGGCGTGGCTTAAGTATAATTTAATTTGCCAATCAAAAAATTTTATCATATGGCATCACCGGTTTGCTTGGAGACTTTAAAGCACTCTTGTATGTCCCTCTGGATAATGGCATCTGCAACAAAATGCTGTAAATGTATTGAAGTTTTCATGATACAATTTAATACTTAGCATAATGTTAGCTAGCTAGCAAACCAGTTCGCAAGTTTGTTAATATTGAAACTAACACGTTAGCTGTGTTGCTTTTAGGTAGCTGGCTAGTTTAATAATCTTACCTCAATAAATTAGTAAAGTGGGTTAAAACTGTACTTTTCATGCTGTTGTGTATAACCTAGGCTCTGCCTACTTGTTATTATAATCATGTGATAATTATATTTGGTCAATTTCCAAATATATACCAAACTAAAAAATATTTACAAATAAGCAACACAAACCTGATGATCCTTACAGGCACTTGTGAAACTCGATTATATTTATGCTCTTAAGTGCTATACCCTGAACTGGGTAAAAAACACAAACATTATAATGGTAAAAAAAAAATCTTCTTAGTAAGAATATTCCTCTTATAAAAAGGGGGCGCCTTCATTACAAGTGAGCTTTTACCCGGTTTCCTTTACTGACAAAAGTAACAATTTGTCAGGAAAAATGTTAGTTTTGGCTAAAATAAAAGTGTATATTTGCTACGTCATTCCTGCAATATATTAAATAAAAACTCACTATGCATTAGCTAGAAAGCTAATTTAGCTAACACACAATACACTTTTGTTGCACTTCAAGCAGTTGATGTGGTTTAGGCACTGTGACGCTTCCTATCCCCTATAAACACACAAATGTTTAAATTTAACTAATGGGCTCGTGATGACACCAAGTATCTAGGACTGAAATATTTTCTGTCAAAAAAAAGGAGGAATTAAGCTGCAACATTGTAAAAATGTTGCCACTTGAAAATTTTTAATCTTATGTGTCACTAAGAGTTATTTTAATGTGTGTGTGTGTGTGTGAAGCCCTGTGTTGTATTGTGTAGGTTAATATTTAAAGGTCACCAGCTAGCACACTAGTCACACTAAGGCAGATCAATCGGTCAATAAATAGAGGTGCATTTCAATAAATTGGAATGTTTTGGAAAAGTTCATTTATTTCCATAATTCAACTCAAATTGTTAAACACGTGTATTAAATAAAATCAGTGAACCCAGACTGAAGTACTTTAAGTCTTTTTGTTTCTTTTAATTGTGATTATTTTAATCACATTTAACAAAAACCCACCAATTCACTCTCAACAAATTAGAATGCTTCATAAAACCAATAAAAAAAACATTTTTAGTGAATTGTTGGCCTTCTGGAAAGTATGTTCATTTACTGTACATGTACTCAATACTTGGTAGGGGCTCCTTTTGCTTTAATTACTGCTTCAATCGGGGTGGCATGGAGGCGATCAGTTTGTGGCACTGCTGAACTGGTATGGCAGCCCAGGTTTCTTTGACAGTGGCCTTCAGCTCATCTGCATTTTTTTAGGTCTTCGTTTCTCATTTTCCTCTTGACAATTCTCTTATCTAATTTGTTGAGATAGTGAAGTTAAGTTGAAGTTGTGATAGTTGGCGGGGTTTTGTTAAATATGGCCAAAATCATCACAATTAAAAGAACCAAAGGCTTAAAGTATTTCAGTCTGCGTGTATTGAATATATTTAATATAATTCATAATAAGATAATAAATATAATAATATATTTCCACAATTTTAGTTGAATAACAAATAAATTAACTTTTCCACGACATTCAAATTTATTGAGATGCACCTGTACATATACTGTGATCAAAAAAGAATCTAAAAATGTTCTTGTCTACTTCATTTTTTAGTATCTCAGATTATTTCATCGTATACATGGTTATAGTTAGTATCCTATAGTCTTTTAGCCAGATTTATTTTTAGTATCTGAGATTATTTCAATCTGCTTTATTTTTAGTATCTCATATTCTGTATTGTTTATTTTATATTTTAAATATTTCATGTTATTTTAGCCAGTTTTATTTGTGAGAATCTCAAATGATTTCTGTTTGGTTGATTTTTAAAATCTCAGATTTTTCACAAAATATCTTTTATTATTTACTATTTACTAAATCTTATTTTTTAGTTTCTTAGGTTATTCCTGTCTCAAATATTAGTACTAGCTCAGATTTATCCTCTTTAATTTATTTAGTGTCTCAGATAGTTTCCTCATTATCACAGTACCTCAGATAAATCCTATTTTATTTACTATTAGTATCACAGATTATTCATAGTATATTAGAATATTCACATAGGATTTACTTCTTGTTCTTTGCTTGCAGCAAATTTTAAACACCAACTGTATCTACATTTGGGGTTTTTACATTTTACATTACATTACATTAAAGATTATTACCCTATAAAAAAAAGTATCAAGTGACCTTTTAGCACATAGACGGTTCTAGAAGTAAAACCTGAGGAACAGGTTATTGAAATCAGCTTGAGGCCAGACCATTTTACCGCTTCTGCTTCGACTGACTCCTGAGGATTTACAGCCAGTCATTCCACGCTGTCAGAATCAAAAGAGAACCAGACACCCTCGGCCTATTACACGGCTCTCCTGTAATTTCCTATTTATCACCAAAAAGGGCCGCGTGCCTGAACATAATATTAGCATGTCGTTAATTTGATCAAACCCGTGTAGTAGCCGAGTAATGCTTTACGGTGGATAACAAAGAGCTCATCTGTGTAGGAAGGTTTAAAAGTGTCACCAGCGCAAAATTGAGATAGTTGTATACCTCTGGATATCTGTTTCTCTTTTTCATTAAGCTTCCTACGGTCATCAGTAACACACGCCATCATTAACTTGTTGAGAGTCATTAGAGTTTAAAGATCTGCACGGACAAAAAGGAAATCTTCACCAAATGTAGTCAGTCTGTTTGGAGGCCTGTTGTTTTGAATCAGTTAATGGTGCTTGAAAGCAATGCAAGCTTATAGCCACCAGTTTAGTATTATGCACTAAATCTACCAGGTGCGCTCACATACACTGTGTTTATTCCAGTAGTCAGGATCCAGACTGATTTGAGCAAGGTTTAACAGGCAAAACGATGCTAAACCCGGCAGCAATATGAACATTTCCGGGTTGATTCGTTTCAGCCTTGTAGGTTTGTACTACGTCTGTGTTTAGATCTGTCCATGTTTATTATTTCAACCACATCAGCTGCTTTGTTTGAGACTCTAAACAACTCAGTGGGATGTTCAGCATCTGCTCAAATCTACACCTAACTTCTGCTGTCTTGGTTAATCGAATCAAAGCTGATTTCCGGTCAGCCTGTACACTAGCGGAAGAGCGTGCCGTAATAAATTGAACGTCTCTGGGTTCGTGTTTAAGCAGCGGTCAGTGTGTGCTATATCTGTGGGGTACTGTTTCTCTTACTCATTACAGCCTTCATTAATGTCATTTGATTTGAGTCAACGTGAATTGTTACAATGGGGCATGGGGGTGCTCTGTGTTTGTGTTAGAGCTTGTTTTTCCAGGGTGTGTGCTTATCATTCTTGATTTAGGTCATGATGCTATGACCGGGCTTCTTTGTAATGGTGATTACCCTGGCCAGGTAACTGCAGGGATCAGCTTTACTGATGAACCAAAAAAAGCCCAGTATACCAAGTTTCCCTGCATTTTACCAGAACCACCATGAACGCAACACTTTGTTGTCTGCCCATTACATTTTCCGTTTGGGAAATGGACTAATTGTTAGTAATCATTATGTGGAATTGTTATAAACCTGGTAGAAATTAAGGATTTCTGCAGTTAGAAAAAGCTGCCATTGCTGCAGTGTGTTACCGTGGCAACAATAACAAGTTATCAAAAAAAATCTTGGAAAAACAATAATTACAAAGTTTCACAGTGACATGGCAACAAAAAAAGGTACTGCGACAACCTTAGCAACAACGAAGAATCACAAAACTAAAATGTTAGCATGACATTCTTATCATATCAAAAATGTTACCATGGTAACAAACAATTTGCGGCAACGGTCGGAAAATCCAGGTTAATAGGGAAACAAAAAACATCCCAACAAGTAACTTTAACTGTCTTGACAAAAAAAAATGCCTGATGACCAAAGGATCGTGGGTTTGATTCCCAGCCCCAACAAGCTGCCACTGCTGGGCTCCTATCCCTAACTGCTCAGTTGGATAAATGAGATAAATGTAAGGCGCTCTGGATAAGGGGATCTGCCAAATAGAAGAAATGTACATTTTAAATGTAGTTGTTATCAATGGCAACGAAAAGATATAACATTTTTTTATGCCAATTAAGGTAAATATTAAAAAGCAAAAATAAAGATCTCTTAGCATTAGCACACATTCTTAGCAGGAGTCTTATTTTTCCTCCTCTTGTAGACTACAGCATCTATAAATCTCTTTCTCCTTCATCCAGGCAGTTCATCCAGGCAGTTTGCGGTGCCAGCAGTCTCTCCATCTCTGGGTAGCATGGCTTAAGTTATGCACTTGCGTACGGAATATTTTACACAAATTATAACCTTTTTTTTTTCCACTGTAAGTGGATACGGAACAACAGATTTAATGAAACGCTGATTATCTGAAGTGCGAGCACCAGAGGTAACGATCCTAATCGCATTAACCGTACAGACAGGAAAGGAGAGGTTAATTCATGCCCCAAAGCTTTGTATGAGTGGAATGGACGACAAAGCGTAGACGCAGTCTGCAGTCACACAGCTTGGTTTGTGTTCCGTAGCGACATTTCACACGTTGATAATTATATAATATTGTTTCAGCTTAGAGAGGAGTTTGAGTTGGTTTAGCTAGAAAAAATTATGATTGCAGGCTAACAAATTGAATTATATTTCCATGTCAATAGAAAAAAGGCGTTAAGATAAATAAAATATTGAATAAAACAAATGGATACAGTGCATCAAGTGCTGTTTTGAAGCTGTTGATTAAGGAGGGCAGAAGCTGTTTTAGTTTAATTCAACCACAACAATAAATGGTTAATGATAAATAATTACAAACAGACTGTAAAACAAGTAATAAAAGGAAAACAAAAAAATATGGCAAATCAAAGGTGTAAACTACAAATGGTTAAAAAATGGTTTGTGATTTTGCTTCACGGTTCATGATTGTAACATAACGTGCTGCTAACGATGCTGGAAATGTGAGGACCTGATAATTGGACCTGATATTTAGGCTTGGCAGCATTTAGATTTGAAATGAGCATGATTGGGCCATTTAATACGTTAGACCAGCGTGTGGTTGTGTGGTTTAAGCGGGTTTTGGTGGGGGGGCTATGGCTTGATGAGCAGAAGTGTGCGTTTCCTCACACGACCGAGGTAGCTGTGGACTTGGGCATGATGCTTTGTGCAAGATCCTCCCGGTTCATCTTTCTCAAGGCAGCGCACAGATCGTCGACGCTAGCAGAGTCACGACTCGCCCAGTCACTCAGCAGCGCTCGGACCGGCCTCTCCTCTTGGCCAAAAGACACAATGCGCTCTTCCTCGTAACCGAGCAAGCCAGCCAGGCTGGACCAGTCATTCTCCAGTGGCGCCTCATCGTCCAGGAGCTTCTCCAGCTCTTCACAAGCATGCAGAGGCAAACTCAGACCACCATCGATCTTTAACACTGAGAGACACAGAGATTTTGTACATTCATTCATAGGTAGTGTTATAAAGTCATTTTAAAGCATCATTGGCATCTGTTGGATATAATGCAAGCCTTCCAGTTTTTCCCTTTTCATGTTAGAAAAACTTTATTCCAGAACGTGCTTTAGATCATTTCAAACAAAATTGTTATAAATAGCAGGAGTGTTGTCATGTGCAAAACAGATTTTTTCATGTTCGGTTCAGTCAGAATTCGGTTCAATTCGGAATTATGCAAAAACTGCGGTTTGGATTCATTAATCATCATGGGTACAGTTTGATGAACTGGCAATAGAAGTATTGTAGGCCCTTGCCCAAGGCCGGGCTCTTCTAGTTTTACTGCTTCCGTTATCACATGGTTTGTATTTGGCTAACTAGATCGCATCAAGACCCGTGGCTTAGTGTAACATCGTCTTATATTGGTTGGTTGGTGCTACTTTCCTGTCTTTCGTAATGATATCCTTCTGTAGTTCCGTGCTCGATCTGCATATTGATGCTGTTACATGCATGATGGCATTTGATTAGATAAA
Organism: Liobagrus marginatus; assembly: GCA_028566295.1. Classification (NCBI taxonomy): domain Eukaryota; kingdom Metazoa; phylum Chordata; class Actinopteri; order Siluriformes; family Amblycipitidae; genus Liobagrus; species Liobagrus marginatus. Next base: position 530,127 of record JAOUQX010000043.1, on the reverse strand, counting down.
GGCACAAACCCAAGTCTACCCATTACCCCGTCACTTTCCCCTTCACCTTTGTTTTGCGCGTTCACATCTCTATTCTCTTTTGGGGACAGGTAGCCCTACAAATGAAGATTTTTCAGGACCTTAGGTCAAACAAAGGGGTAAGATTGCATACGGCAATATGGCAGCCCTTGCAAGCAGCGACACCCATAAATGTAAATGTTTTTTGGCATTAAAAGGATTTTAATAACTATCATTTGTTTTATGTTGTATTTAATCTTGTGTACATGTGTGCGGTTATGTTCTCCAAAGAAACTTTTGCTAAATCGCTATAATAAAAGTTTACTAATGTTATTGTCTGCACAATAGTTTCATAACACACTGTGATTTGACAAGGTCAAACACCAAGTCTGGTGGCAGGTAAATTATCTTTTCTTGTCTGATCAATGCATTGTTTTGTTGTGGTTACGTCCGTGAATATGTGAACATGATGCTAACAAACAGTGCTTTTGGTTTCCATGCTTATCCATCAGTATTGTACAGGTGCAGCTCAATAAATTAGACTGTTGTGGAAAAGTTCATTTATTTCAACAATTCAACTCAAATTGTGGAACTCCTGTATTAAATAAATTCAATGTACACAGACTGAAATATTTTAAGTCTTTGGTTCTTTTAATTGTGATGATTTTGGCCACATTTTACAAGAACCTACCAATTCACTAATTACAAAATTGTTTTAAAAATGTTTTTTTTTTTATTGTTCTTTTGAAGTATTCAAATGTTTTGAGACTGTGAATTGGTGGATTTTTGTTAAATGTGGCCAAAATTATCACAATTAAAAGAACCAAAAACTTAAAGTTCTCCAGTATGTGTCCAATTTGAATATGAATTTATTTAATACACAACTTCCACAATTTGAGTTGAATTACTGAAATAAATGAACTTTTTACACGGACTATAATTTATTGAGATGCACCTGTATGTTCTGAAAAAATAAACTGTAAAAATGAATAGCAGTCACGCACACAACTGAGATAACTACAGCTACCGATGGCATCTTGGAAGTGTAAGATAAACACCGGCACATCTTTGAAACAGGTGTTGGCGATGACATATGATAACGTGTAACGGTGTAGTAGTGGTGGCCCATTTCTTAGGGGAATATGTTCAGCCCAACTCCATGACATTCTGTTTCAAGGGGCAAGGAAAGGGGTAGGGGAATGGGGAGGGATATAAAATAGAATTGGGATTGGGCCTAATAGCCCTTGTTACATTCTGCTACACAAGTATTAAACACTGGTTACAGAAAACCATCGTGACAGAATTAAAATTTTTAAATGGTTCATTTCAGTTATTTCAAAACCATTTCTGTACCATCTGACAGAACTCCAAACAAATACTTAACCTATGTCACTATTTCTGGTATTTGGTAGACAATAACCAGCAAAATTCAAATTCCTGAAGAACAAGTGCAAGGCACTTGTTGTTGTTTACACCATTGTTAGCTTGATTTATTAGGTTATTTACAGCAGGCTACATCATTCAAATTTCACCAGCTCTCTCTATAAAAAACAAATACATACTGTAGGATCCTTCAGTTGTCTCTTTTACATTTTTGAGATTTTGAAAACCTGACAATATTTTTATTACACTAAATGACTAAATTTACTTAAGAACCAAATTATTGAGGAACCCTTAAAATCTACCCAGTCCACATTCTTTGGTTGCCTTTTGGTTTTCTGAAATCGCATTCTCTACTTTATAGTACAGTGGTACACCGCTTATCGACCGGCTCGGACATCGAACTTTTCGCTTAGAGAACAGTTTTTTGACCGAAATTTGCGCTCGTTGAACGACCAAATACCCACTAATCGACCTGTTTTTTTACCCCGACCCACGTGGAGCGAGGGAAAGGATCTTCCCAGTCTCGCCTCAGCCTTCGTGGAGAGAGCATCTATCGTAAATTAAACTTCGGTTTGTGAACAATATAGTGTTATTTAGCAGTCAATATAACAATTTAGTGTGTGTATATTGTATATACTATAATTTGTTTAAAGTATTATATATAGTATTATTTATGTACCTGTATTATTGTTAATAAATGGGTATCGGTTGTGATGCGGACGAACGAAAGGGCTTTGTCCGGGTTGCCATTCGAGGCGAATGACGAGCTCGAGGCGCAAATGCAAGGTTTCGTGAAGACATCTTTATTAACGTATGATCACAGTGGCTATACCTTTACCAAACAATAACCCATGCTGACTTGTTCCTGAGTGCACACAGGCGTAGTATAATGCGAATGGTATTAACCTGAGCAATCCTGTATAGAGTTGTACCGGGAACAACAGGTGCTGTTATTAGTTCCGGGTGGCAAAGTGCATGTGATGCAAGAAGGTTGATGTGTAGAAAGAGAATAAAAGAGTTGAGTAGTTACAAGTCTGTGTACGACTCTTCGTACAGAGCACGAAACACAACACAGGTGTGTGTAAATGAGTGTGATGTGTGGATCAGTGCGTGTGACAGTGCATACTGTATGTGCTATGTGAGCGGCCAATACACGCACAGTCTGTAGCGCCCTCAGGCGGGAGTCCAGGCCACGGTCCTATTGTTTGACATCGGTGGAGGCCGGGAACGGATTAATTGGGTTTTCATTATTTCTTACGGGATAATTACATTCGCTCTTCGACCTTTTCACATTTCTACCAGTTTTAAGGAATGGATCAAGTTCGATAAGCGGGGTACCACTGTATGTGATAAACAGTACGCAAGGCGATTTTATATTATTCGCAATACAGTACCCAAAATTACCCAGACGATCTACTCTTTCCGCCTGGATTCTTTAGTGTGCATACGATGCGCATTTTACTGTCCCATAAGCCCACAAGAGCGATAACTTGTCATATTTGAAAATGGCAAAGGAGCACTTTTCAATTTCAAATTCAACTTAATTTTATTTCTATAGTGCCTTTAACAATAGACATTGTCCCAAAGCAGCTTCAGTGAAAATAGAATAGGTTTAAAGATTAATTATCCCAAGTGTAAAAGTACTTTAGGTAAAAACTGCGCTTGTTAAACATCATAATTTTCACACTGTTGGAATGTTGAATGTCATGTTAACATGATGGATGCAATTGCATTCATACTTCCATTTCATTTCAATCATCTGTTCATACCAATTTAAATGTAACACCTACTCGATTACTTTTCCAAGCATAGAACTGGAAAAGTGTGTGTGTGTGTGTGTGTGTGTGTGTGTGTGTGTGTGTGTGTGTGTGTGTGTGTGTGTGTGTGTGT
>JAOUQX010000043.1:507823-518758 GCA_028566295.1 Liobagrus marginatus | reverse complement strand
TCAAGGACCCAATGATGGCAGCATGTCTGGAGCGGGGCTCGAACCCCCGATCGTCTGATCACTGACTCAGAGCCTTATCCACTGAGCCACCAACACCCGTCACACAGCTGTGTGTAAATAAGTGCCGGATGTGCAAATGAGTGAGTGTGACACAGTGCATATGTGACGTGAACGGCCAATACACACGCAGTCTGTAGCGCCTTCAGGTGGGCGTCCAGGCCACAGTCCTATTGTGTGACAGTATTTAAATCGCCGCTATGGGCGACTTTTATGGGTTTGATTTCGGCTCGTCCTTTCTAGATCCCTGCTCCATTCTCTCAAAAAACAAAACTTTTGGTAAATATGTTGTAGCCACTTATAGTCAGTATGCAAATAAGTATCCAAGTAAATTTTGGGTTAAAAGGTATGTTGTATTCACAAAATATCCACAAGTGTGCTGGACCAAACAAAAAAATTATAATTATTTTCAGCGCAGATGAAAATGTTTTGCTTTTAAAAAGTAATAGAAAACTACAAATAGTAGTAGGAACAAATAAATAGAAAAAAACGATAAGGAAACACTGTAAGGAGGTGGGGCCCCTATTCAGCAAATGGCATATAGTATAATTAAAAGTTAATACTTTTCGTATATGATTTTCTACCTTTCACCACTTTCGACTCTATCTCCAACTTTCGCACTCTCAGGCATTCAACCAGGCAGCTTTAAAAGCTCAGAGCGATAAAGAGCTAAATGATGCAATGACTGACTTCCTGGATTGCAGCGTGGTGATCCCACCAACAGAGATTTGGGACAGGACCTTGCTTGCGCCAATCATCGGCTTTCAGAAGAGGCTCCTGCAAGAGAGACTCCGCCCCTCTGAGCCTCCTCAGCATCGCCACAACCCCAAAGCAGATAGGAGATGTAATGAGCAATATTTTTGATTAATTTGTTAGCTCTTTGGCAACAGGTTTAACCTAGCTCATTAGCCAGTTAGAGATACTGAATTAAAATAATATTTATATGTTAAATAAAAAGTATTACTCATGTATTAGTCATGGGGTGGTTCAACAAATAAGGTGGTCAGTTAATGTACCATTTCCAGGACCGCCAAGCTACTGCTGCTGGGCCCTTAACTCTAAACTGCTTATTTGTCTAAATGAGAGCCGTGTAAATCACTCTGACATAAATGTATTAATCCTGAAAATCGCTCTCCACATAGCATCTTTTTCCAAAACACCTCCGCCAGAGGATCCACTAGCACGCACCAGAATACCGTTCGGGGGGTTGATCAAGGATTTGAGACGACGCTACAAACACTACAAGAGTGATATCACGGACGCCATGAATGCTCAGGTCTTTGCTGCCATCGTCTTTATTTACTTTGCCGCCCTTTCCCCAGCTATCACCTTTGGTGGTCTGCTAGGTGAGCACGAGTGCGCATTGTGCATCCATAAGAATACAAGAATAACCCAAAAAAGAACAATGAACAATTGTCATCAAATGTCGTGTTATTGTTTTGCCCCGCTACCTGCCATAGCTGATAAAGTGGATAATATGATGGGCGTTTCGGAGCTCTTGCTGTCTACGGCAGTGCAAGGCGTCATCTTCTGTCTTATCGCGGCGCAGCCGGTCCTGGTCATCGGATTCTCCGGACCGCTGCTGGTCTTTGAAGAAGCATTCTATGGGGTGATTTACTAAATCTAAATAAGTCAAATAGGAACACCACGGATTGTAGACACCAATTTGACTGAAACGCTTTGTGTGTTTTCCCACAGTTTTGTAAGTCTCAGGACATTGAGTACATCGTAGGTAGAGTGTGGATCGGCTTGTGGCTCATCGTCATCGTTGTGCTGACTGTGGCCATTGAAGGGAGCTTCTTGGTGCGCTTCATCTCCCGCTTCACGCAAGAGATTTTCTCCATCCTCATCTCCCTCATTTTCATATACGAGACCTTCGCCAAACTCGGCAGCGTAAAAGACCATTTGATTTTTTTAATATTTGCTGCTGAGTAGCTTGTATTATACCATATCTAATGCCAGTAGATCAGTAGTAATAATTCAAATATAAAGAATGTTATTATATGGTAACAGTAGCAATGATTTTAATTTCTAAAAGATTATTAGCAATGTTTCCATTGTTTCAGATTTTTAAAGCCCATCCCCTCAATCGCAACTACGAGCACTTAAACGCCTCAGTTGAAGATCCTTGGCACCCCGTCATCAACCATCGCACGACCGTTGATAATTCTACCAGCAACCTCACCACCACCCGTTATCGCGCCTACCCCAACACGGCACTGCTCTCCATGTGCTTGATGTTTGGCTGCTTCTCCGTCGCTTACTTCCTACGTGTATTCAAGAATGGATACTTCCTGCCTGGAAAGGTCAGGATCTCGTTCAGGTTTTAGCGGGTTAGAAATTATGTTTAAAAACAAAACTTTTTTTTTACTTTTTTGTTTTTACTTTCAGATACGGCGTTTGATGGGCGACTTTGCTGTCCCTATTGCTATTTTCCTTATGGTCTTTGTGGATATCAACATTAATGACACCTACACCCAGGTGACTGATATTTTACGGTGTCTAACTTATTTTGTTAAATTACCACAAGTGAAAATGAAAGAGGCTAGTGAGGGAATGCTATGGGATGAGTGGTAGAAGTGACCTTGTGATTTTTATGATTTGTAGAAACTAGCCGTGCCTAAAGGCTTGCAGGTGTCTAACCCTGCAGTGCGAGGCTGGCTCATTAACCCCATGGGCGAGCACAAACCTTTCCCCACCTGGATGATGTTCGCTTGTGTTGTACCCGCCATTCTGGTCTTCATCCTCATCTTTCTTGAATCGCAGATCACCACGTAAGACCCGGTGTTCTATCTTTGGTCCTCATTTACTAAATAGAGGTGCTAATTCTGAATGTATTGATAATGATGTGCAATGGTACATATTTTAACCCTGACACAATTGTCACCATCGTAATCATGGGTAAGAACATGGTGCAGATATTAACTCGAACAACTTTATCAGTGAAATAGTCATTCATTATTTTAGGACTCCCTTACTGAGATTCTGAGACAATAAGAAAGGTATTAATAAATCCATGTCTGCTGGAATCTTCATCTACTTTCACACTGCCAAACTTGTTCATTTTGTTTTCCATAGGTTAATTGTTAGTAAACCCGAGAGGAAGATGGTAAAAGGTTCGGGTTTTCATCTGGACCTTTTGATTTTGGTGTGCATGGGGGGTGTCGCCCCTTTTTTCGGAATGCCATGGCTCAGTGCCGCCACCGTTCGCTCTGTAACGCACGCCAATGCTCTTACAGTCATGAGAAGAGGACCTAAACCGGAGATCGAGAAGGTTCTGGAACAGAGGATTAGCGGAGTATTGGTGGCCCTCCTTGTGGGTAAGCTTGATTTAAAGCTTTAATATTGCCTTAAGATATTATTGAGAGGATTGATTTGGGACATCTCTTGGGAGACATCCTTAAATGGAAATCTCGGTGGAATCACGGCAAAACCCTGTAAAAATAGTCGTTGGAATTTTGGGGAAACTTGAAAGAATCCCATAGGTTCTCAGCAGAAGCCCTTGAAAAAATTGTTTGGGATTCCTTTTAGTGAGTCATGGATTCTGGAAATTCTAACAGAACCTTAAAACAATCAATTTGCAGAACAGTGTAGTAATTCTTTAGATTAATTTCTTGGTGAAGTCCCTTGCTGTTATCACAAGAGAGGGAATATATGGAAAATTCCTGAGGAATTTTGGAAGATTCTCTTGTGGCATTCTTGTTGATTTAAAGGAATTTTAGAAGAATCCTTTGATAGGAATCTCCCTTTGATTTTGGGAACATTCCAAAATGTTGTTGGAATTTGGGGGAATGTTGGTATCAAGCTTGGAGACTCCATTGCATAGAATCCTTGGGTGAAATTTGGGGAAATCATATAGGGATCCTGTGGGGAAAGCTTAGAAGAATTTTTGGGTTCGTCTATCTGTTAACAGATATTTTGAATTTTTACAAGGCATGTCTATCCTCATGGAGCCCATTCTGAAGATGATCCCCATCGCAGCTTTGTTTGGAATCTTCCTCTACATGGGAGTCACGTCTCTCAGTGGAATTCAGCTGTGGGACCGAATGCTGCTGCTTCTTATTCCAATGAAGTACCACCCCGACGAACCGTATGCCCAAAGAGTATGTTTTTTAACGATAAATAAACCTGTGGCCTGTCGGAAAAACTTTCAACTTAAGAAATCTAACTCCTGGTGTTCTGACATTTTTATATGGCTAATGTCATTTGACAGGTTTTGTTGAACGTGCTTTGTTTCTTCTGTCTCCGGGCATGGTTTAGGTGAAAATGAGCAGGATGCATATGTTTACCGGCATCCAGATTGTGTGCTTGGCTATACTGTGGATAGTGAAGTCAAGCCCGTTGTCACTCGCCCTGCCCTTCATCCTCATCCTGACCATCCCGCTGCGCATATACCTCAGCTGCCGCGTATTCACGAAGCTCGAGATGAAATCCGTAAGTCGAAAAACTCTTCGACAGCTTACAGTATATCCTATAGACTTATAATTATAGTTCAGAAAAAATTTACCATAAAAAGCTTTTTTGTCATTTGAAAATGTGCAGTACACAGTACTAAAGAAGCAATATTCATTTATGACCATAGTGTTACACAGAATGCAGAGCTGCGTAAGTTTTATGTAATGGGTGTGTATAGTACGAAACAGTGTGAGACAGAGGACAGTCGCAGACTAACAGTTTAATAAGCCGCAATACGATAGTTCATACAGAGCAGCGACAAACAGTAAACGGTTCTGTAGGTGAGTAAAAGGTGCAACTAAGGATGCTATGATTGTAGTAAGAGGGCAGTAGTCCACTATCTGGTCTACATATCCACTGAGCACTCTGCCAGTAATGTTGTCTCATTTAGCATACTAACATGACTTAACCCCTACATAGAGTTGTCCTCATGTCAGCCGTAGTAATACAAAGCACCTGGTTGTTAAAAAGAGAGTAAAATTAGGCGAGGGAGGCATCACTAACGGTAATGTACGATTGGCCGTGAGCTGTTTGTATTAGACAGAAAGCCAGGATGTAGGTGGCAGTGAAAAATTGTATATAGTCTCTATTTTCTCGCTTTGAAAAAAATTCACCTTGCCTTGTAAACAAAAATAACTGTTAAGCATAAAACTTCACTATCTTGAAAAGTTACCGTTACAGCGTTACCCCTGTTACACATCACGGAGAGTGGAGTCTCCATCCATAAACGTTAAATAAACATCTCCTTACACAAACTTATAAACGAGTACTGACTTGAAATCCGTTTCATTTGAGTGTTCGTTGTATTTGAGTCGTCAGTGTATATAAACAAAAGCAATTGTATCCTGCTCTAAAACAATCCCAAATTGATCAAAATCCTTTGATGAGACTTTGGTTATTCTAAATTATGTATTTTAATCTTTAACTTTAGTACATTTTGTGTGAGACACTCTACCTTTTTAAATGCGTTTCATATTGTGTTTCATATGCGTTTCCTTTCTCTTGTTTCATTTCTTTAAGCTGGATGCTGGTGATGCCAAAGCAACGTTCGAGGAGAAGCCCGGAGTGGACGTGTACTCGGAGACCCTGATGCCACAGTAAATGTCTTGCGGCCCCAGTTGACTGCATAACTCTATCAACACAACACGGTCAACTCTACACTTCAAGTGTAATTTTAAAAATAAAATCTATTTGAAATAGCTTAGAGAGAAAATAAGCGTCTTACGCATCTATTTTAAAGTAAGGCTACAGAGGCCCTGTTAAGCAGCCCTCGTATTTTATTGTACTTTTTTATTTAAGCTTGAATTGCACTACGTACATATTATGTAGACTTATGCTATGGGATCAGTATATCAACAATTGTAAGATCAATATTTTTTAAATCTGAAAAAATTGTGATTTCTTCTATTAAACCACCTTAAAAACCCCAGTTTTTGGTATTGTTATTTTTTCAGTTTTAATTCTTTGTCTAATAGCAAAGCACAATATTTAATACTACAACCCACTGGCCAGAAAGCATGAGACTCATGGTGATAGACAGACATCCTGCCCAAGAATTGCTTTAATTGCCCATCACATGACTCAAGACCAGCAACATGAAGAAGCACATGTAAAACACAAACACCCGTGCAGCACATGGCTGTGAAAACAGGGGGCTAGATCTATGTGGTGTCTGTGGACTGTCAGAGCAACATCCTCAGCCGAGTAGGCTGGCAGAGCGATGTCCTCGACTGAACGGGCCGGCAGAGTGTTGTCCTCAGCCGAACAGCCGTCAGAGCGACGACTATCTTGATTTGTGGCTGCAGGGCCGGCAACCACTTGGCTGGGGGCAGCGGGTGGGCAGCCCTTTCGGCTTGGGGCTGCGATATGTCACCCATCTTTGCCGGAAGCGTCAAGTTGGCAGGCATTTTGGCAAAGAGTGGCAAGTCATTGACCTCCCCGCCAATACCAGGGCAAAGTCTATGAAATCCCACAGACTCCGTTTAGCCTGTACTGCCTACAACTAAGGTTTTACAGGTTTGTTAAGGCCCCCACTGGAACATGTCTTTGGAGGCCACATCATTAGACTCAAATTTATAGGCCAACTCATAAAACATGTGAACATATGCTTTCGGGGAATTACTTCCCTGCCATAGGCACATCAGTTGAGTGGCTGGGTACATCCTGGGGTCTTTAAATTCCCGTAGTTACCTCTTGTTATGGCTTAGAGTCCAAAAATAGTTTCTGCTACATCCACTGTGAGGGTCTATCTATCTGTAAAGAAGTTGCAAGAGAGTCAGGATGTAAATGCAGAAAATCCTTTTATTGGCTGTTGTACATAAACATTAACACTAATTGGCAAGAAAAAATGTGATTTGATATGAAAAGTAGACAAAAACCTTATACATGAACCTGACCATAAATTAGACTAGACTAGAAATGAACCGCTAACCATGAACTTGGACATAAACATTGGCTACATCACAATATAGCAACGATAGACAAAGTTTCAAAGAATTTGCTATAAAAGTTATAAGTAATACTACTAATAATAAATATAGCTGCAAGCAGCAATTAACGGGGTCAAGCCCAATTTGTAGCCTTTGTAGTAATAAAAGATTTACATAAAACACAGAAATTAATATTTCTCTTGCTTCAGATTCTTTGGCTCATGTTGATTCATATTCATCATATGATCAAGAAATCTAAAGTGACCATGTTTATCATAGGAGATCAAAATATACAAAACAAGAGGACTATAAACTATTAAAATAAATAATTACAGTGTGCACACTCTAGAATTTAAGAACCAGCAGCATCACCATTCAAAAAGAAACAGTAGTAATTCTATTTCTGTAACATGTAGGCATGTGTGTTTATGTTTAAGGCTTATGTTTTGTCTGACATGCTCCCCTGTTCACACTCACACACTGACAATCACGTTTGGTTTATAGTCACGCGCAAGTTCAAGTTTGGGTTAATTAGGTAACTAGGTGCAGCTGATTGGCATTAAGAGCCAATCAGCACACAGTATATAGGAAGTGCACTGGGACTAGCCTAGTGCAGTTCATTGTTTGTGTTAAACACCCAGCTTGCCTTGAGCTGAAGTCACGGCTGATGTCCCGGTGTGGATTATACTCAATAAAAGATCTTGTTCAGCACAGCCTGCGCCTGAGTCAACCCTTCTTGAGCCGGGAATCACAGCGAGCTGTTTGCCGCACGTGACAATTTCATTTTGAATGGTGACGCAGCTGGTTCATAAATTCTAGAGTTAATATAATAGAACAAAATTAAACAGCTTCAGTAATAGCATAAAACGGTCTTAATGTAATAGTAACGCATAATAAAATTAGTATATCTTATACTAAAACATAATACAAATATAAATATCTACCACTATCTTTAATTAGAACTTGTGATAAACCTGTAACTCGTTCGCCTTACAAATATTTCATTTTGTAAAAATAGACGATGGCTATTCTAACACCTGTCCATTTCTTAGGGCACCACCTGCTTATCTGTACATTGTATGCTTTATTAATAATGTGTTAATGTAAGATGCATCATGCCACGTTAAGTGTTTGTTATAATGGTTTTCTATTTAAATATAGCTCCGTAAAACCCCAATATCTCCGGGTTTCAGAATGAATTAAGTGTGTGTATATTCCTCGCGCTAAAACCCTGAGCTAAATAATTTCGTGAAAAATGCTTATCGTGGCTTAGAGCATCAAGACAATGTTTTTAACACACACCACTTATGTAACACATTATTTAAAAACAACGCATGCATTAATTGTAAGTGTCCATGCAGACACTAACCTGTGTCTCGTGCTTTAGCTCTGTTTGCTCAGTGACGGTCACACACACACACACACACACACACACACACACACACACACACACACACACTCTCCCTCTATCTTCTGCAGCAGAAGTGCACTGAGTGCTTAAACTTAGTGCCTAAGATCTAAGCAGAATAGCACCCGAGATCATTCGCTTCCAATCTTTTACTAGTGCTGCGCCGTCATTTGCTGTCATAAAAATTATTTTAATACGATAATGTCTGCAGTAACCTGCATAAAGTTAACATAACAGCTATCTTGTCTGAGTGTCCTAGGTGTGGGCGGTGCTCCACGTGGCACGCGCTGAAAATGAGTGTGTAAAAAAGAAATCTAAAGAGACCACATCTATGATATTGGACCAAAATTAGTTAGAAATCTAAAGAACTATAATTACAAGCACTAATACAAGGGAGATACTTACTTATTAGGCAGGGAACTTAAGCTATGTGCATTTATTTCTTTAGCGCACTGGATTAAGTTGCCGTGGTGATGCTGCAGCAACGTTGCGTTTGTTTAGTTACTAAGAGATCACAGTGACGTCGCGTTTTTCCCCAGTAATTTTTATAAAATAACTTTTGACTCGCAGGTCCTAGAAACTTCAAAGTTGGTACGGTATCATATCATATTGTGTTCTCTCCGCATGCCAATTTTCATATCATATGTGTCACACCCACGGACATAGCCCGGCCGGCCGCAAGGGGGCAGCATTGGACCAACCGGGGAAAGCAGGCGTGTGGTGTGTATGTGTGCAGGTTTACACAGTTTCTCTAATAATTACTCCCACCTCTCTCTAATTTGAGGTAATCAACCTCATTAAGCGCTCACATAAATACCACTTCTCTTCCCTCAGTCTCTGTCGATTGTTGATCTTTGCATGACTGTGATTGTTTTTGGACGTTGTTTCACTCTCCCCAAGCTAGTCTTGCCTAGCTCACTTCTGGCACGCCCAGAAGTTATCGTTGTGTGTATTGTACCACTGAAATAAAGATGTTCACTGCGATTGCATCGCCTCAGCTGTATTCACAAAGATACCCGCACCCGCTCGTCCCAATATGATATAATTTTCTGCAATAATATATTTTCTGACATTTTGTAGTAAATTTTTAAAATCTTCTGACACTGGCACTTTGCAGGTTATCTGAGAATGTAGCACTAATGAAGCATTTTAAGTTTCATAATGATATGCACTAGCTTTTGTTAAATACTGCATTTTAAGACCATAATGAAAAATGTGCCCAGAAAGGCCAACCATAGAACATCAGTTATCATTTCATCGCGCATTTCTCAATGGATTGAACGAGACCTCATTTACAGGTATGGTTAGACCAACGGAAACAAAAGTTGTAAGCAAAAAATAAGGATTTTTCATATCTTTAGACCAGTAGGTGGCACTATAACAAAACTAAGCAGGCAGTCTCAGATCATGACTTTGACCACAGGTGTCAAGTTTCGTGTGAGTACCGCAAAGCATGGGTAAGATATAAGCTCATATCCATTTTGGCATGCTCAGCAAATAATTCGTACATGTGCTATTCAAAAACCGTAAGAGCTATGGACAATACATTAATGACTTTTTTTTTTACTTTTGAACATACCATTCTATGGGCTGCCATCGAATCCAATGTCAGAAAAAGAAGAAATAACAAATACAATAGGGGTCATAAATTACATAATTAAATAAATACATAGATACAATAGGGGCCCTAAATAACAAATTGAATAGGGGTCTGTGCCTTTCGGGGCTTGACCCCTAAATATAGCTGCAAGCAGCAGTTACCGGGGTTCAAGTGTTTCATGATCTTTAAGCACATGCGTAAAAAGATTTTTTTTTTCAGCAAATCCCTTTAGCACATTGATCAGAGCTGGTAAAGACCATTTACAACCAATACAGTCAGGTTACCACAACAAATATATGGTTTATATAGGTTTTTTAATAACTAGAGTGCCACCTATCGTCCAATCAGCATGAAACAGCCTGTTTTTAGGGTCATAGGTCATAGTTCAATGCATAGTTCAAAGTAGGTCAATAAGTTGCCCTTTACTGCCAGTTGCTAATTTAATGGGAAGTTCAGTGAATATGCCATAACAATAATGTACTTAAGCATTGTATTGTTATTGTAATGTCTGGGACCGGGGTTTGGTACGGAACCAAGTTCCTCTCCGCACACCATTCCTCAAACACTCACCACTTAAGACTGTATAATGAGAGTGTATAGTCTTAATGACTCTTGGAGATTCGTCTCTCATGGGGCACTCTCATGGGCCAGACCAAGAGAGAAAGCCTGTCTGGGGCCGGGTGAAATATCTCTCCTCGTGCCTGCGAGAGAAGTTCCCTGTGCACTGGCAGAGGCCACGGGAGCCCATAGAGTAGCTGTGCTATCTCTGCCACCCAGGGTCTCCCTGGCCAATACGGCGCTAACAGGATCATGGCGTGACCGTGTTCTCGAACCCGCCGCAATGTGGGCCCGATTAAGCTCGACGGTGGGAATGCATACAGGAGCTTGTTTGGCCATTCATGGGCTAGTGCAGACATGGGCAAACTACGGCCCGCGGGCCATATACGGCCCGTTAGGCTTTTTAATCCGGCCCGCCGAACTTGTCC
>JAOUQX010000043.1:492704-507723 GCA_028566295.1 Liobagrus marginatus | reverse complement strand
AGATTTCACATCAGTGACCTCAGTAAATGTTTTCCTGCCTATTGAGATTGAAATAACTTGAACACATGAATTGTTTGGAAATATTTTTCCCAATATTTGTTTTTTTGTTTTTTTTGCACATTTTGGAAATTCTTCCCACGTACCCCCTGTGGACTGCCCATGTACCCCTAGGGCTACGCGTACCCCCGGTTGGGAAACACTGCCCTAGCCTCTACTGCTCTGTTTACTGCTCTCAAATCTTGCACAAAACACCATTTGGGTGGTACTCCTGGGCCAGTTTTTTTTGTACGGGAATATGGGAGTATTAACTGATGAATCTGGACATGGAACTATGACACCAGAACTGCGTAGGGCTTCATACACTGGAGTAATGCCCTCTACTGCTTCTGGCTTTAAGGGGTATTGCACAACTTTTGGCCTAAGTGTAGACTTTGGTGTAATGTGAATTGGTGTACATCCAATAATAAATCCTACGTCGACATTACTAGTTGCCCATAGGCCTTTTGGAATTTTGGATAACTCATTGGAGTCATCAGTACTCAATGTTTTTGCCAATTGAAACTCAGACGTTAATTTCACAACTGTATACCTCACCGGTGTCAATGCATCCACTTTATATGTTGTCACCTCATGGGAACTGTCTGCTTGGGCGGCCATCCATGGCCCCAAATCTTCCCAGTTGTCTGATTGTGGCTTCATGAGAGACAAATGGGGAACTGAACCTGTTATCGCAAACACTTCCTGTTCTTTTGGCTGTAGACACACTGTAACTTTTACTTCCCCTAAAGACACATTTATCTCACAAGGAAATAGTACTGGCAGACAGGATGTAGACAAAACCATAGTTACATGTAAATCTTCAGGTTTCATTAAATCTGCTGGTGTGTCTTCGGTTTGGGTTTCACTAAATCTATGAGCTGGCTTCCTAAGTCACTTTTTTTTTCCAGATCCTATTTATCACACACATACATGCAGTGAAATGTTATTTTTTAATTCCGTAGATCCCAGCATATGAATTTGAATGCTGGGGTCAGACAGAACGAACGGCACCCCTGGAGCAAGTGAGGTTAAGGGCCTTGCTCAAGGACCCAATGATGTTAGCTTGCCTGGTGCGAGGCTTGAACCCTTGATCACTGACCCAGAGCCTTTACCATTGAGCCACCACCACCACCCCAGGTGTCAGTAAGATGCAACTGAGGTACAAACAGTACAGAATCATGTAATAATGTGTATTGAAAAGGTTTTGTGTCAACAATTTCCACCCCTTCTTTCTCTGAGCTGTGTGTAAGGTTATATTTAAGATACACATTAAATCTCGTCCTAATAGACTTACTGGACAGGTGTCAGACATCAAAAATGGGTGACTAACCTCAGTGCCGTGATATGTGATAGGTACAGGTTTAGACCACTGCTCAATCAATGGAGTTTCTCCCGCCCCTACCTAAACTTGTGTTCGATTGCTCAAAGGAAGTGTCAGCTCGGATGTTTTAATCACGGAGTGTGTGGCGCCTGAGTCTACTAAGAATGTTAGATTGTGTGATCCTATAGTTAACTGTGTCATGGGCATTTTCTTATATACTTCTTTCTGAAATTAACAGTAGGTTCCTGTAGTCAGTAACATATCTAATGTATCAGTAGAGCGTGTAAGCGTGTCTTCATTGCAATTTGGATTAGACTCACCCTTTCCCGGACCCCCGTCCCTCTCCTCCCCTCAGTCTGCCTTCTCCATCTCTTCTTTATGGTTTTTAGCAGGATATGATCTCACTGCTCCCTCTGAGTGCTGCTGATGAGGTTCACTCTTTCGCCCAGTGTCCCTCCTTCCTGCAATTGAAACAGGCTGTGCTTCTTCCGCCACCACCCGCTTTCACTCCTCTTCCTGTACTTGGGCCTCTTCCTCTGCATCTTCCTCTTCCTTTTCCCTGCTGCCATCCTGTTGCCCTCTGGACTAATTGGAGTTGGGCCAAATGGAATGTGTTTTCTTTTTTTTTCTGGGTCTTAGTCTCTGTCTGACGCAGTACCTTTTCTGCATGAACGGCATGTTGTTTGGCAGTGGCAAGGTCACAGGTGTCAGTTGTCACACACTGGGTACGTATCATGGATTGGATCTCAGGTCTGAGCCCTCCCACGAAAGCAGATTTCAAATGGGAATAATAAGCGCTCAACTGGACCTGTCCAAGTGACTGGGGCTTGTCCAGTCAGATCGTGTCAGTCAGATTGTGCAGATCGAGCACCTCTTGTTACCACATGGCAAATTGAGCTACTGTCTCTTCGCCATCTTGCTTGCACATGGTTATCAGTGAAAGGTCACCTCGGACTGGAAATGCCTCTCTCAGAGCCCCCTGTAGTCTTGTCACAAAATACCTGTATCCTGCGTTATTTATGTGCCTCCAATCAGCGTCGTTAAGGCGTATGTTGGTGTTGTTCGCTGCGTCCCACTGGAAATTTAGCTTGTTAAGCTGTATGCTCAGTGCCTGTAACATGATCCATCTCAGCTCCTGAGATGTAGGTCTGAACTCCTTACAGAATACTTCCAGTGCATCTGCCAACTTTCCTCCTCCCCCTGAAATGTGAGGGAGGTTCTTTGCCATATCCAGGACCTCGTTTGTGGTCCATGGCCTGAACACCAACATCTGTCCTTGAGGTCCTGCCACTTCTACCATTGGTAAAGTAAATGCACTCTGGATCAACACATGACAGGCTTTTCACTGCCTTAGTGTGTTGCAATCAGGCTCAGAGTATCAATGATTTTTACTATAGCGCCAGTCAGGGTCTGTCCTTCTTCATTGTTGGAATAGTGCTGTGGAAGTTTAGGGTGTAGAGGTCGCGGCGGAGTCTGTGTTGGGAGTGCAGTGGGTGTCGCAGGAAGTGCCTGGAGTGGTGTAGGGATTGGAGGTGGTGCTGGTTGAGCATGCTGCTGGTAAGGTTGGATTTGCTCAGGATGAAGGAGGAGGAAAAGGACACGAGTCCAGGTCCAGGTTTATCTTCACCAGTGCGAGTGTCTCGGAAGAAATTGAAGAATTTGGATTAATATTTTTAGCATGCATTTTTCCTTGCGTACATTTCGCCTGTCTATCTTTTGCCTCTGACATCCACAGATTAAATGACAACCAATCTATTTTCTTGCCTTTCTTTCTTATATTACTTTCATATTCCCTCATCCTTAATTTTACTTCCATTAATACTGTCACAGATAATGTTCCCCCTTCAGGGAAACCAACTTTACTTTCCCACATTCCCACTTGTGTCAAACTTCTCACACTATACTTCCTATACATTTCTCTAAGGCATCCTTTCCAATATTGAGTGAGTCCCAGACTTCGTAGGATGCTGTCCTCATCCTTTTCTTTATTACTACAACATACATTTTTAGCACAACACTCTCCCATGATTGACAGCATTTCTCTTACTACTTGTCAGCATGTAAGCGGAAACCCTGTCTCCCTCTTTATACTAGTCCGTGACTAGACAGGCCTTTTAATTGAGCAGAAACGCTGTCTCCCTCTTTATACTAGTCCCTGACTAGATAGGCCTTTTAATTGAGCATGCTATAAAAGTGCAACACTTACATTGCTTTTCTTTGTATAACCCGTTCTGGAGTCTGCTCGCTGTTCCCCTCTGCAAAGGTTCTTTTCCCTTAGGATAGTAGCGTCGTCACAGTACCATGCTGAGTCCCATTGTCCTTTGGGTCAGTCAGGAGCCTTTTTAAAAGCTTGACGTGACATCTGCAGCAGTCCGTCGTCTCTCAGGCGGTCCCGTGACCGAACTAACTATCCCCCAGAAAATGTTGTGGAAGTCTCACTCTTATGAATCTACAAATCAAAGTAAGCTTCTTTGTTGCAGAGAAGAACACAGCGGAGTCCCGTTGCTACAAGAAGAATTGTTTTATTAAAACACTCAAGTGTGAAGTCAATCCGTCCCGACTGGTGTCTGAACAGAGTGAGTTGAGTTATGTGTGTTACAGCAGTCTGTTTTATACAGCTCTGTATAAAACGAAAAGTTCGTGGCTGTGTGTGTGTGTGCGTGTGTGTGCACGTGTGTGCACGTGTGTGAGTGCATGTGTGTGTGTGCGTGTGTGTGTGTGCGCAGGTGTGTGTGGGAATGTGCACGACTCCCTATTGCTGGAGCTGGTTGAAGGTCGTGCTGAAATTCTCCCCCCGCATACAACGTCTTTTCTTTCTCCGCTATGAGCTCATATGATGAGTCAGTTCCTCCTTATTGCTCCTAATCTCAGTGTGTGTGTGTGTGTGTGTGTCAGGTCAAAATGTGCTAGACAACAATGTTCATTTTTGTTATTCACAATATTTTTCCTTTACAATAACAAATACAATAGGGGTCTGCGCCCCTTTGGGGCTTGACCACTAAAAACAATAGGCAAATTGTATTTTCAATAAATGTGAAAAATAACAAATACAGTTGGGGTCTGCGTTGATCCCTGAAAAAACAAATACAGTAGGGGTCTGCGCCCCTTATTAATAATAATAATAATACAAGATGGCTGAATTTCTGTAAGTAGTTTCACCGTTACCATAAATTACAATGTTTCTTTAGAAGCGTTTCGCATAAATAAATGCCAATAAATGCCTCATAAAAGTCTTTTAGTAATGTGTGTGTCTAAGTGCATGTAACTTGTTATGGAATTGTTCATTTTAAGTGAGAACATTATAGTGAAAACATATCTTGTCCAGTGATGTTGTAATTGTCTGAAAATCTCTTTTAAATAACTGCAACAACAACAAAAAAAATCTACAAAACAATTTTTGTATAACTGCTTGTTTGCTACTTTCTATTCAAATAAACCTCTATTTTGGTTTATTCTATTCATTCCAAGGCACTTTTAATATGCAAAATTAGTAAATTAGGGTTAGGGTTGATGTCACCAGATGAATTACAGCAACTTGTCTTGCGCGTGTCAACGCGTGCGTTACTGCTAGATTTTTGTCCCGTTCCTATAAAGCAGGGGTCACCAACATGGTGCCCGCGGGCACCAGGTAGCCCGCATGGACTACATGACTAGCTCGCTGGCCCGTTTTAAAAATAGCCCACCATAGCACCACTTACCAGTGAGCTGCATCTCTATTTTGCATTGCTATTCTTTTTTAAATCAGGCATTAATGTAAATTTGAAGATATAATTACTTATAAAGATTTATAGAAATAAAGTGCTTCATATTGCTATTTATCTGTTTCGTAGCTTGTTCAATCATTGCTGATAATTATTGTGAGATATCATTAACATGCTCAGTGTCTTCACATATATGAATAACAATAATTATAAATAATAACATAATTAAAGGTAAATTGAGCACATTTGGAATTTCAGAAGTGAATACCAAACTGGTAGCTCTTCGCAATAATCGGTACCCAAGAAGTGGCTCTCAGTTTCAAAAAGATTGGAGAACCCTGCTATAAAGCGTCTTGGCTCCGCCTATTTCGCCATCGACTCTCCCCGGCAGTAGGATCAATCGATTATTTAGGCCTGAATGCAGTGGCGAATAGAAGGGAACCGCACACGAATAACGCTCTTCTCTCCCGCTTTTATAACTCTGGCATTCTTTTTTTTGTAATGTCTTAGAACTCGTGCGGTGATTTTGAACACGTGTTTGGGGTTGAATGTGCGCGGATTTGGAAAAGTAGAGAGTACATCCCGGTCCGATGAGCAGCAGCAGGACTGGGAATAAAAGGCGGCCTTTCTGCAGAAGGTGAAAATCAAGGGAGATAAAAGAAATCTGGAAGGAGCGCCAAAAAAAACGCGCTGGTTTTGCGTCGTTACACGGAGAGTTGTTTGTGTTTGCATTTGCGTTAATTGAATAGGGGTGTGTGTGTGTGTGTGTGTGTGTGTGTGTGTGTGTGTGTGTGTGTGTGTGTGTGTGTGTGTTTTGGCGGCTTTAAAGATGATTTTGCCTGCAATGTATGATCAAAACCTTTGTGGGTGTGAGTGGGTGGCTTTAAAGATGATTTTGCCTGCAGTGTAAAATCTAAAAACCTATGCAGTTGTTTGCGTGTGAGCTACCGACATGAGACTTAAATATAGTGAATGATTGAATAAATGTGGTATTAATATAAAAAAAAAAAATGTCTCAAGCTGTGTGCGCGTGTGTGTCATAGCCCAGTGCTCAAGCATGTAGATGCCACTTCCTTCAGTCTTCGCCAATGAAAATGGAGGAGACGGCCCTGTCCAGCATGGACAACAGCAAAATAGAGGTGTGTGACGTTCCAGTGGTGATCACACTAACAAGCCAGACATCGGATAATGCAGCAACTCAAACCAGCACGTTGGAATTAAAGTCAAATAGATTGAGCGAACACGTGAATGACGCGACACCTTGACGCGTTCGAGACATGGCATGCCCCCTTCGACGAATCTGAACGAACTCACTAAATATCAATCATGATGTTTTTATATATGTACTGCATCAAATCGTGGCATCTCATCGTCTTGTATATCATTCCGGTTAAAGTGGACAGTTGAGAAATCTTACAGAACGGCTGATGGCCCTTCTTTCAAGTTTGTTTAGATGGCGAGGGGTGTCATTGATCTCAAATGCTATTGGCCGTAAAAATGCTTTAGCACACAGTTGCGCTTCTTGAACAAAAAGATGTCCACATATGGAACTTAAGTATCCTCCTCGGACATTGTAACGTTCTAAAACCTGCAGCAATTTATTTAGAAGTTTTATGATGTCACAAACCTGGAAATGCTTTCAGTATTTAAGTGTCACTGATTGGTTTTATTTGACCGAGTTTCTGTGATCCTCTGTTGAAATTTTCGAGCTCTTGATTACGTGACGTTTACTTGTGCAATTAAGACTGGACAATGTGTGTGTCCTCACAGGGGATCGCTCAGGACATCCTCTCCGATTTGGTGGAGGACGCTTGTCTGGGGCTTTGCTTTGAGGTTCACAGGGCAGTCAAGCAAGGCTACTTCTTCCTGGACGACACAGACCAGGAGAGCACGAAGGACTTTGGTACGACAGGACAGCTGATCAGTCCGTAACGGTTATGGACTGAGTGGTGAAGGGGGGGTGAAAACTATTGAGGCAGAATTGTATTAATCGTGAGTAGTGGAAAGAGAAATCTATAGTACACGAAATGGCAACGAAATGTTTCTTAGTGGGTTCTTATATTGCAGAAGCAGTGATCTAACAGGTTAAGGCTCTGGTGTTTAGTAGACATGAAGCTGCTGCTGTTGGGTCCTTGAACAAGGCCCTTCTTTCTTTTTCAGAGGCGCATTATCATGGCTGGTCTGCTTCAACTCCGACTTCCTAAGCTGGTATATGCAGAGAACGAATTTCACCATGCAGCAATGTACAGGTGCATCTCAATGAAATAGAATGTCGTGGAAAAGTTCATTTATTTCAGTAATTCCAATCAAATTGTGGAAATCCTGTAATAAATAACCTCAATGCACACAGACTGAAGTGTTTTAAGTCTTTGGTTCTTTTGTGATTATTTTGGCCACATTTAACAAAAACAAGTATCTCAACAAATTTGAATACGTCATAAGACCAATAAAAAACATTTTTAGTGACTTGTTGGCCTTCTGGCAAGTATGTTTATTTACTGTATATGTACTCAATACTTGGTAGGGGCTCCTTTTACTTTAATTACTGCCTCAATACGACGTGGAATGGAGGTGGTCAGTGTAGCACTGCTGAGGCGGTAGGGAAGCCCAGGTTTCTTTGACAGTGGACTTCAGCTCATCTGCATTTTTTGGTCTCTTGTTTCTCATTTTCCTCTTGACAATGCCCCATATATTCTCTATGGGGTCCAGGTCTGGTGAGTTTTCTGGCCAATCAAGCACACCAAAACCATGGTCATTTAACCAACTTTTGGTTAATTGGTGGGTTTTTTGTTAAATGTGGCCAAAGTCATCACAATTACAAGAAATAAAGACTTAATGTACTTCAGTCTGTGTGCATTGAATTTATTTAATACACGAGTTCCAC
Organism: Liobagrus marginatus; assembly: GCA_028566295.1. Lineage (NCBI taxonomy): Eukaryota > Metazoa > Chordata > Actinopteri > Siluriformes > Amblycipitidae > Liobagrus > Liobagrus marginatus. Next base: position 499,778 of record JAOUQX010000043.1, on the reverse strand, counting down.
AATTTGAGTTGAATTACTGAAATAAATGAACTTTTACACGACATTCTAATTTATTGAGATATACTTGTATATCTGACAAATTATCAGAGAGCCATATTTAGCATGCATGACTTTTTGCCCATTATCACGGTTATTACGTCTAGGGCGTGACCCTACGGGTGCATATTGATCGTCTTCAAGCAGGATCAGCTCTAGTTTCTTTCAAAGTTGATGTTGAAATTTAAAAAGCAACATACAAAACATAGGGGATTTGGCAGCTCAGTGTTTAGGGTATCGGACTGCTGATCAGCAGATTGTGAATTTGATTCTCAGCAGCACCAATATTCTGTTGTTGGGCCCCTGAACAAGGCACTTAATCTTCATCTGCTCAGCTAGACAATAAAAATGCTTAGAATCTGCTTCTGTCGAATGGCAGAAATGTAAATGATAAAAAAAACTGACTAAAGTAAATAAATTGCTAGCATACAAAAGCTTTTTATTTAACTTTAAATTTTACTTCTTTAAGAATAATCAGCTACATGCAAAACGTTAGCGTTAGCGTTTCCGCCCAAAAAATTTGAGAAGCTTTGCCATTTGGACCATATACTGTGGATGTACTTAAGGGTAATAAAACAATGCTCCTCCAAGACCCTTGTTCCTTAAAACAAAGTTCGAAATAATACGAGCAGAGATCGCCAGCATTCTCTGGTGACCGTGCGTAGCTTGTCCTTGCTTTGCTAATCTGAGGATGAAGTTAGGAGAAAAGCTATCTTGTGATGTAAAATGTGTTATGTAATGCAGGCTAAATTTTAGCTGCTATAGTATTAGCCCAAAAAATACAAACTTTCTTGCGGTGTTTGAATGCAGGGTTAGCAAATGGTTTTAACTTTTATCTAGGATAGTGTAGACGTTCAAATTCGCCAACTTTGATTAACTAGTGTTTGCTTTACATTTGGTTTCAAGGTCGAACCTGATCCAGTAACTGCAGAAAAACAACGTTAGAATTGTAGCCTACTCATAAAATGATTCCGTGTCAGTAAAAGACTTTAATCTTGTGGGACAGAAATCGTGGACCAGCCTGGAGTGGACATCTTTGGCCAGGTGTATAACCAGTGGAAGAATAAGGAGTGCGTGTGTCCTAACTGCAGCCGGAGTATCGCGGCCTCGCGCTTCGCCCCTCACTTGGAGAAATGCCTGGGCATGGGGCGCAACAGCAGCCGCATCGCTAACCGCAGGTGGCACGAGATCTCTTTTTGGCACAAGATCATCACGCTAGTTCTACAACTTCAGTTTCTGACTTTTTGGTGTCTAACCTATTTATCTTCACTGTCACACTTATAAACGCATACAGCTGTGCCCTCACCACAGTGCAACAGTGAAAAGCAACATATTACACTATATTAAATTCATATCTTAACAAAAGTAAACACCGTTATGCAGTATGAACTAGTATACTGCCCAGCACTAGGGTGGTTATGTTCCTGCTTGGGATGCCGTGGTAGAAACGTCATTGATCTTGTGCCAGAATGTTCTAGACATTAAAGCCTAAAAGTATTTTTTGTTACAGCCATTCATGTAACATTAAATGATACAGATTTTAATATTTTGTTGTTATATAGCTGTGGTTTGACCAAATAAGATTAGGGTAGTTTTTGGCACAGACAAAAGAATATTTAATAATTTAACAGCAAAATCTATTCATTTTAATTTCTGCTTAAATGTCTCAGATTAGTTAAAATTGCACCGTGACAAATTGCAAACAAAAAATTTTTAGATTTATAAATATGAATTTTAAAAAAAAGTTTTCTTTTATCTCGACCGATTGGGTTGCGTCTTTTGTAAGAAAACAAACAAGCTAGCAAGACAACATTCTTAATTGGACTGTTTAAAACTAAATATGTTCATATAGAAATAATGCGTAAAAACAAAGAACACATTCTTTAAGGAGCGACGAGTCGTGAGCAGGACAGCTTGTGCCGCTATCCAGACGGGTTTCTGATGCTTCCATCTTCTCCTCCACTCAGGATAGCCAGCGGCAACAACACCAACAAATCCGAAAGTGATCAAGAGGACAACGACGACGTTAACGACAACGATTGGTCCTATGGCGCCGAAAAGAAAGGTAAGTGTCCCACGTCCACCCGGTGACATAGTGTATTAGGAAAACCAGAAGCATTAAACAGTATCAGCCAAAATCCCTGAGTACACTAGCTATCTATTTAGCTAGCTATTTGTAATGACGAATTAGCCTTTTATTTGCTAGCTAGCTTTGTGCAAGTCTCTCGCTGTTTCATGGTGTTCTCAAAGCGTTTTTTGAAATGGCTTGGCTGAGGAAAATATAACGTAGTTTCATTCGGCGTAAAACTTTGGTTTTGCTCCACAGCCAAGAAGAGAAAGGCAGATAAGGTACTTTTACATTCTTTGAAACGTCCCAGCATATCGGTAAGTTTTCTTTCTGCTGTTCTGTCTGTCGTTTCTATATTTTTAGATGATATTTTGGCCTTTTTCTAGCGTCTTGTATTTGATGTCGTCGTCCAACTTTATAGTGTCCTTTTTAATGATTTCTTTGTAAAAAAAAAAAAAAAAAAAAATGTAAGTAAAAATTAAGCAGAAAATGCAATTTTATTTTCTTCACAGAATCCAAACTCACCAAGACGATCCAAATCACTGAAACATAAAAACGGTAAGCGAGCGCTCGTGTGCCGAATTACTTTTATAAGTATTTCTGTGCTATGACCCAAACTTGTTTTTATTTTACAGATCTAAAGCTTTTACCTGTCGTAACTGAAACATTTGATCAAGTAAAATTGCTTTGTATTCACCGGGAAATCTTCAGTTGTATAAATGTTTTATTTAGTGTAAAAAAATGTAAACATCGAGTCATTTGAATCTGTTTATGGTAATTTTCTTTAAAAGCCAAAGATCTGTCTTCGTCCTTCAGCTTCGCTGGATCCTAAGCGGTGTCTGGAGTGAAACCGTCGCCAGGAGACGGGTTTTCCGTGGTGAAGACTATCGAGATCAGTTTGGGATAAGGACTAAACTGGGAAACCGACCACCGCAGATTCCGTCGAGTTTTCCGTCGTGTTTGGATTTTTTTCTTTGTCTTCATTGCCGGAATTGTTGCACAACGCCTCCTGGTGTTGAACGTGTTCGACTCGACCCATGTCGGGACGGTGGGATGTGTAAATTAATCTCGATGCTGCTTAAATCACACTTTTTTAAAAATTTTATTTACAATTTTTTTAATAGTGATTGGATGTTTCTGCAAAACTTAACTTTAAAACAGACGAAGTCTGCTCGTACCTGGAGAAATTCCGAGCGTCTTTATTTTTACCCAAAACCGGACCATTACGGACTATAATCTGCCGACTTGAAACACGTACGTGTTCCTCTCTCCTGAACAAATGAACTTCTCTGATTTATTTGTCCCAATTGTCTGTGTATTCTGTGTTTACAGTGTAAAGGAAATGCGTATCTAAGCTGTGTTGTAACTTTACAAATATTTTACCCGCTGGGGAAAAAGCTGCTACAATGGCCATGAGCCACATGCTTACAGGCATGCCACACACACAAACACGCATAATAAACGTGAAATGATACTTGGTGCATTTGTGTCTTAAGGAGACTGATTCCAAATGGCCGATTAATTCAGGGCTTAAAGCAATTGTATTCCAATGTGGGGATGACGAAAAGAATCATGACTGTCTAAAACAGTGCAACGCCCATTACGTCACTTACATACAGTAAAACACGTATTTCACGGTCACTGTTATGTAATGATCATGAAAACAGCTTGAAGGCTTTCTGCTGGTTTCCCTCCTTCACGAAACTTCAACCTCTTCTAGCACAGCTTTATATTATATAGAATGCAAACTGTTTCAATACAAGCATTTCAGTGAAATTTTTTTTGCAATATGTAAAACTTTCAACACTTTGGGGGTTTAGACAAGGACTTTTCAACCCTGAATCCTTAAAAAGGATGTGTAATATTAAATCTAGTTTAAAGGCAGGGGCGGTTTCCTTAAGGGGTCTTAGCCCTTTTTTAAACAACCAGTCATAAACAGTCGTATATCCATCTAGAAAAAAGCATGCCTTTTGAAGTACATACATGTAAACTTAACCTTGTTAGTCACCATCTCATTAATATCATCAACCAGTATTACTGTTAGCTAGGTAATAGTATGTAATAACTATGCTAGGTATGCAATAAATATAGACTTTGTGTTCAAGAAATGTATTATTTTATGTCCATCATAAAAACTTGATTGCCAAACCGTGACCAAGCAATGCTGAATTAAAAACTGGTTTTTAACTGCACCGTAAAATGTACAGTAAAATACTGGAACCTGTGTTGCCAGCCACTTACTGTATTTTTATCGTACTGAAATTACAAACTATAGCATCATAATATTTTGTCATAAAATTTTAGAGTTGAAACTTTACAGAAATAATACACAGTGAATACTGTAATTAGTAATGTTGTACTGTACTTCTGGATTTAACTGGTTTAATTTTGTTCAGTATATAATTTGGTTATATATTATACTTTTAATTTATAACTACTTTAGTCACAATATGATGACAAATAGCACACAAAATACTTTGTTTTAAAACGTTTATTGTTTCAAGAAAAGACCAGGAAAAATAGCTTTTATAAACACTGGATAAAATATCAGTTGAAACATTGAAACAAGGAAATACCCTATTATATATACCCTATTAATACCCTAAAATAAAATGACCACATCATTTTCTCATCCTTCACACACTCACACCACTTCTCAACCGAATCACACAAGTATGAAATTAGATTTTTGCCAAAATATACGAACGAAACTTTTTCGAAAACGAACAAAAATATAATTTATAAATGAGAAAAACACTCTAAAACTAAAAGTTTCCGTTTGCGCTTTCCAAGTTTTCGTTTTCAAAGTTTGCATTTGCGCTTCGCAAATTTACGTTCGCCGTTTTGGCACAAACATCTCGTGAGGTCGGTGCTAACAGAGGCTATCTTAAATTGGTTCGTGAGGTTTTGATCACAGGCTCATTGAACCGGAAGTAGTGTTTCAGTGGGACGGGCGCATTGTCTGGACTCTGGAGCTGTAAAACGCAGACGAAAACTTATTTTCAGAGTGTTTTTCTCATTTACCAAGTATATTTTTGTTCATTTTCGAAAAATTTTCGTTTGTTTATGTTGGTATAAATCTGATTCCGTACACAAGAGGTTACGTACAAACTATTCACAAATCCGTCCACTAAAACCTGCCGACAATTAAAGCTCTGTTAACGTCTGTTTGCATCATCACAGAAACCCTGAATTTAAAGTAAAAAAGTACACGAACTCACTCCCACAATGCAATGCGTCTACAGAATAATTCTGTATTACCAATCAAGATGGCTGAAATATTAAAAAGTCCTGTACAGTGTCTCACAAAAGTGAAAGATCACCCCTCACGTTTTTGTAAATATTTTATGTTATCTTTTCATTTGACATCACTGAAGAAATGGCACTGCTACAATATAAAGCAGTGAGTGTATAGCTTGTATAACAGTGTAAATTTGCTGTTCCCTCAAAATAACAACACAGCCATTAATGTCTAAACCAGGGGTCGGCAACCTTAAACACTCAAAAGAGCCATTTGGAGCCGTTTCCCAAAGAAAAAAAGACACAAGGAGCCACAAAACCCTTTTGACATCTAAAATGAGGATAACGCTACATACATCGTTTTTACCTTTATGGAAAGTATAGAAAAAACTAGTGTGTTGCATTTATGAAATCAATGAACTGCTTCCAAGTAAACGAGATTTTATTTCTGCAGGCAACAAAAATATTTTGAACAGTTTTAACAAACCTTAACAAAAAAGATGCTAGGTTGAAGATTACTTTCAAATAAATGTCTAATTAGGTCCTCTTCGTATTCATGACAACAAAAATTTTAACTTGCCGGCTGCAGCAAACCAAAAATGCCGTCTGCTTCTGTGTTACGTCATCATTTAATGCAAATTTCGCAAGTCGGCAGTTATGACGCATATTTTGAGCAACAAAAAAATTAAACACGGTTTATTTTAATGTTACAAGAGCATCATAATCTTAGAATTTAGAATAGCCTTTTTTTAAACTAACTAAAATGTAATTAAATTTAAATTAGATATTAATTATCTATTTTCCAAGTCTGCAGGGAGCCGCAGCAGAGGGAGGAAAGAGCGACTTGCGGCTCCGGAGCCGCGGGTTGCCAACCCCTGGTCTAAACCAATGGCAAGAAAAGTGAGTCCCAGCCTAAGTGAAAACTTCCAAATTGGGCCCAATTAGCCATTTTCCCTCTCCAGTGTCATGTGCCTCGTTAGTGTTACAAGGTCTCAGGTGTGAATAAGGAGCAGGTGTGTTATCGCTTACACTCTTTCACACTGGTGACTGGAAGTTCAACATGGTACCTCATAGGAAAGAACTCTCAGAGAAACTGAAAAAAGTATTGTTGCTCTACATAAAGATGGCCTACGCTATAAGAATATTGCCAACACCCTGAAACTGAGCTGCAGCACGGTGACCAAGACCATACAGTGGTTAACAGGACAGGTCCACTCAGAACAGCCGTAGCCATGGTTGACCATAGAAGTTGAGTGCTCAGTGTCATATCCGGAGGTTGTCTTTTGGAAATAGACATATGAGTGCTACCAGCATTTCTGCAGAGGTTGAAGGGGTGGGGGGTCAGCCTGTCAGTGCTTAGACCATGCACCACACACTGCATGGCTGTTGTCCCAGAAGGAAACCTCTTCCAAAGATGATGCACATGAAGGCCCACAAACAGTTTGCTGAAGACAAGCAGACTAAGGAAATGGGTTACTGGAACCATGTCCTGTGTTCTGATGAGACCAAGATAAACATATTTGGTTCAGATGGTGTCAAGCATGTCTGGCGGTAAGTCCTTTTACTTTATTCCCCTTTTGTTCTCGCTCTGCGCCCTTTCCCTTTTCCTTCACCCCCTGTGACTCTCTCACACAAACATGCACAATTTGCACAAAACTGTATATCTTCAATAATAGAATGTGTATATAATGTATACTTATATCGTGTACAGTTCTATAGGATATTCAAAG
>JAOUQX010000043.1:435752-448688 GCA_028566295.1 Liobagrus marginatus | reverse complement strand
GTACAAAAACCCTGCGTGATGAACCGAAGATTTCAAATTTCCATTCATCAGTCCATAACACCTTCTTCCAGTCTTCATAGTCCACTGGCGGTGCTTCATGGCCCAGGCAAGGATCTTTTTCTTATTTTGCCATCTTCATCCATCATCAAAAATTGGGGTGTTCTAAAACTTTTGATATATATAAATATATATATATATATTTAAATATAAAAAGGGAAAAAAATGATATATGCAGTGTTATCTTCATTTAAGATGTCTAAATGGTTTTGTGGCTCCCTGTGTTTTTTTTCTGTGGGGAAACTGTTTCAAATGGCTCTTTGAGTGTTTAAGGTTGCCGACCCCTGGTTTAGAAGAAGCCGAGCTGGCACCATCCTACTTTAACGCTTGCTAAAAAGTTACGTCAGGGAAGTAGGGCTTTCTTTTTTTAACGGCTGCTTTTTTTCACAGGCTGGACCAAATCAGCTCCAGATGCTGGCTAACAGAGTATTGGCATGTCACGCATCTTTACAAGCTGTTAAAATTACATTATGCACCCAACGGAACAAGCCAAAATAAAGAGGCGAGGAAAAAGAGCTGGAAGTCATATACAATGTATGAGGCATGTTTACCGCAAATCCAAATCGGCGGATTCCAAAACTTAAGCCACTGGGCAGCGACGGCTCGCAGAACAAAAGTCGTTTGTGCACAAGTTGCAGTAAACGGCAGTTATTTTAGTGACGGTTAAAGGACATGTTCTGGCCTTGTTTGCACGTGGAACAGTGTAACCCTAACCCACCTGCTTTTAATAGTACAGTGGAGATGTGTACAGTAGAATTCAGTAGTTTATTTATTCCTTTTGTTATTTACTACTCTTGAATTCTGATTCATATTCGACAACAGCAGCTTTGACTACAGTTTTTCTGCTGCCAGGAACTTCCAGGAAGAGAAAACAGAGTTGTGTGATAAGGTGTTGGACTGCTGATCGGAAGATTGTGGGTTCTCAGCACCACCAAGCTGCCACTGCTTAACCCTTAACTGCTCAGATAAATTAATATGATAAAGGTAAGTCGCTCTGGATAAGCGCTTCTGACAAATGGCAGAAATGTAAATGGAAGAACATTCAGGAAAGACTATAGTGCCATAAACCAAAACCTCACTGCTCTGACAACATGCAACGAAGCCCCATGTTTGTAAAAACTCATTTCACAAAACAAGGTTTCAGTGTTTTCCCTGATGGATTCTTCCACATGATGGAATCAAGCATTGTGAAAGACTCGTTAGCGGGTGATTTGTTAAGGCTGATCTCCGAGGCCTCGCACCAGTTGCCATGGGTTTCCCATTTGGATGTGCAACTCTTTCCATCAGTAGGTGAAGTTGATGGGAGTTTAAAAATGAAATATATTGGAAGGTTTTTAACTAATGAATTTTTGAAGTGGGTCCGTGCAAGGAATGCAATCGACTGATAAAATAAATGAAAGTGTGATGGCAGAAGACCTATCTCCGAGGACAGGTCAACTCCTGGGTCTACATCTAGCCATGCGAAATGTAAATGTTCTACAAACCTAATATCTAAGTGATCAGTTTCCAAAGCTAAGGCATCAGCCTTTCACACGCTGCCATATTTTTGTGAATGTTTCTTCGTCTGGCCAGGAAGCTCAGACCAATGCTGTCACCGTACTGAATGTGTTAAGAAAACATTTCCCTTAACATACACCAACACGGAATGGAGTAAACTACATGTCACCTTAGGTTAAAAAATGAAGCAGGCGCATCGGCTCATATGCGGCAAACAGAAACCCACAAAAGCGCTACCTTTGGGCCAGAGTCAGCACATTTAATGCACACGAGGACCCGAACAAAACAAAGGTGACGTTCACTACACTCAAACCTGAGGAAAATGTGGTTCCTCAAGAGGAAAATGAGGCCATTTTTAACTCCCCAGCTCTCAGCTATAATGGCCATGGTCAATGAAGTGTGTGGGGTGGCTGTTCGAGCACAGGCGATACGGAAGCATGGGTTCATAAATTACAAAACATTGCGAGAATGAGACCTAATCACCTCTGTGCTGTCACCTAGCAGAAGGGGGAGCTGGTTTAATTTATGCCACCACATCAGTCACTACTCAGGCTAATTTCATTCACACCAGTGCTCAGACTCTGGGGGGGCTTTGGGGATATGGTTCCGTGGCTCAATGCTAGTTAGTTTTTTTTTTCTCCCCCTAAGGGTTGATGTATCTCTTAATGGCCGATTCCGTACCTCCTACAGAGATTCAGAGAAGAATAAGAATACAAAGAGTGTTATGAGAGTGTAGGATTGAACTAGCAATATGCAGGAATCTCCAGACTTATTGGTCCAAAGCCAAATAGACTTCTGGCAGGATATCTGCAGCCTTTAGGTGGAGATACTGAACATATTATTTTGAAGCAAAATAGGTCACAGGATCGGATATTCCAGGTCTTTGATTAAGGTTCAAATAATCCACCATGTGTGATGCAGAGTTGTAGTAAAATAATGAATGCTGGTGTGGTGTGATGAAGTTTCTGTTACCTCCCTGAACTGGAGTATTTTTCTTACAACAGCAACTTACTGACGATTACATTTTTATCGTTCACAAGCACTTCATGTTTTAGGAGGCCTGCCAAATAATTTCTCATCATGTATTATTTTTCTTATATATCTCTTTTTTCACTGTTGTGTCTTCAGTTTGGTATGTTGCCAGAAAAGACCGCAGAGCATGAACTTCCTCTTGAGGAAACCTTTTAACAATCATTTTCATCTGGAATCTAAAAGGAAATCTAATCAATTAGGATGTCTAAACTTGAGCTTGACTGCGCTTGTTTCAAAGCGACTTTCTTTTTGTCCAGATCCGGCAACCCTTCTTATAATTTCATGAGGTAACAGTTTTTAGTTTTGGACTCATCAAGTGCCTGTGTGCCTTTGCACTTTGTATGTGTACTACTATATCAACGATTCAGAAGGTTACAATACAGTTTTGTAACGTGTGCAGTTTTAGAATTATGCAAGTTGTGAAAGTTTAGTGAGTACATCTATAAAGCCAAAGATCTGCACTGTGCATAGCTTGGCCATATCACATAGTTTGATTTGGTAACCTGAAGTTTTACCTACAGCATCCTTACCACAGGGCAGTGCAGTACTGTATGCTTAATAATTCGAACCACCTGTAACTTTTCCAAATAGGGTTTCTCTGTAAGTGGAGAATTTAACAGAAATTATTCATAATGAAGCCAACAGGTGCCAATATATTTATGTAAAAGTAAGTGTCAAGGGTGTCAAGTGCAAAAGTTGTATGATATTCACAAACTATATTCATATATATTATTCCAACAAAAGGCTGCACATGTTCCAAGTTTTTTTTTACCAGCAATAGAAAAATGCTACATCCTAACAGTCTATGGAATGTTCTACTGGTACATCCTAACCAACCCTCACTGCACTGCAACCATCTAACATTGACTCCACACACGCACGCACACACACAGAGGACGACGTGAAAGACGAAATGAAGTCGAAACACGTTAGAACCTCAGCAGCCCTCGAAGCAAGGAGCACTTCCAGCAAATTGTCAACAAGTTGAGAGGGAGAAAAGGAGGAGAATTAGAATCCTGGCTGAAGTGGAGAGAGAGGAGTGTGTAACGAGATAGAGAATGGTGGTGGGAAACAGGAGGGGTGCTGTGTGAATCAGATTTTCTATGACATTGTGCTTAAGATCGTCGTTTCAAGGGAAGAACAGATCATCAGTCAAATCTAATGGTGCTGTCCTGCAGCGAAAAGCAACAGCCCAAAGGAGGCCATTTATTAAAGGGGAGGGGGTTCGGGGGGAGGGATATGTACCGAGCTTGCAGCTTCAAACCTCTACCCAAGCATCTAATCCTTCCAATACATTTCCCAGTATATAAACGCTCTAGTCCCCGGTCCCACACAGAACCAGCACATAGTGCCGATTTCTGAAGGGGGTGTCTTGGAGTCTGTCTCAGTTAATCTGCATCTTGAAATCATAGACCCGAGCAGGAGCAAGAGAAATGCCAGAGAGAAAGAGGTAGATATATGAAGACATTCTGCAACATTTATGCAGGCTAAAATGAAAGCCTCTTTCACTACAAAAGGTCACCAGGTTCAGTTAGAGTCTGGTATGAATAACTCAATGGCTGAAAATGGTGCTTTTTATAGCCATGGACTCTTGATATGTGTAACGATACATAGTGTAACAGAGACGAATTACAAAACCACGTCAGACGTTCAAGACAAATAAAAAAAAAGGGGGTCGATAAGCTTGTTCTAAGGGGGATGCTGATAGCAGGGAAAGGATGTGAAGCCAAGTGCTGCAAAACTCCATGATCATAACAATAATTATGGCTTATTTCTTTCTAACTACACATATTTTTCAAGGGTTGCCTTTCCTCAATGCCTGTTACCATAAAGAGGCTCAAACAAATGCAGCCTGTTTTCAGCAGAGGGCTTACATTTTCGTCAGTTTCTCTCCAGTGTTTGTTAACTCAGTTCTATGAGATTTCCACCATCCCACCTGGACTCCGTTCTAATTGTTAAATCTATGGCAGTTTCTTTTTCATGATGAAGTCGGGCGTCATATTGTTGACCCAGGAAGCACCTGAAGAGCCCTTTTTACAGTAAGCACTTGTGAGAACACTTCACCAAATGTGTTACAGAAATGGCACACGCTCTTTAAGAAGCTGAAAGAGGCGGAGGAGTTATCCTATCTCTCTGACCTAGTTGCTCCCGCTCCCTCTCATCTCTCCATTCTTCATCTGGCTGGGATCTCTGCTGTCTGACATGTGAAAACTTTAATACCATCAAAGAAATGGGAGAAATAGTCGAAAAGACAGGGTGGGTTGGGGGGTTATAAAAAGAAAAGCCTTCATCCCTTGCGATAGAGTCGAGTCCTGGTGTAGACTCACTAATTGCAGAAGAGCATCAGCTGAGCTTCCGCACTCGTCTTGCAGCACATCATAGGGGTTTAACTTTCCAATCCTGCCTTTCATTCACAATCTCTCTGCACTTCTCCGGCCTTTCCCACACTCTCCACATCTTCCCAGAGGCACTACAGGTAACATGGTACTGCGGCTACACTAAATCGACGCAACCTCGCTGTCCTGCAGTTTACTCAGAACATCCTCAACTGCTGTGTCGCCTCAAGAAATACAAAACAGATTATGCCGATTATGATAAGTATCGCTCAAAACTATTCACGAAAAAAAACACTTATCAAACATCTCCTAATGGCTTGTAGTTTCTGTGATAACCATCTCGGGAAACAAATTATGTTGTGCAATTTATGCAAAATAATGGCTAATGTGTTTTTGGAATCTACTTAAACATCCACTAGAAAACTATTAGCACTGAAGCTCTAACTCTGCTTGTTACTAAAAAAAAAATTGTTATTTTGTGGTTTCTGGTGTCTACACAAAAAAAACACAAACAAAAACTAAAATCTGAGATTATGGATGTTTTAAAAATCTCCTTAAATATCATTATGCCATGAATCCAGAAAGATCATCAACCACACCAATTGTTGGGATTTTGAACAACCAGTTATCGAAAAAAGCGACAAACGTTTACGCTCCCTTCTCCAAGCAGGACAGCAGAAGAGCTCTTCTTGGCAAATAAGGTTTTACACCTCTGCATGCCACAGCTCAACTCCGTAGCCCTAATTTGTTGGTGCGGTTTGGGCTGATCTTTTTCCTTGCTCGGTCAGACCACATCAGCACGAGCCCAGAACGAGTGGGAGGCTCCTGGCAGCCAAGTACCAGTCCAATAGCATGGCACATGGCTGAGTGCTCTCTAAAAACATAGCCTAATTGCTTCATAGCCAGAGAGCCTCCAGGAACAGATTCCACAGCCTCATTTCAGACCTAACGCAATCTAAAAACAGGGTGTACTTCCAGCTCTTGGAGATAATATAAAAAAAAAAAAACAACACAGTGCCAACATCACAGAAGCAAAATCTTCCCCAAATAGAACATGCCTCCAGAGTCAACAGTCTCGAGAAACAGAACCTGTATTGACAGATAATGTTCTCCACAAACAGAACCTGACATCTACTATTTCTCAGACTCTCCAGAGCTAACAGGCTACACATAGGGACCTGTCCCTAGAAACAGAACCGTTGTCTTGAGAACATTTTCCAAAAAAAGAACTTGTCTTCAGAGCTACTGTTCATCAAATGTAATGTTCTCCAAAAACAAAGGCTGTCTCTAGAGCTAATTTCCTTCGGCAGAACCAGTCTACAGAGTAGAAGATCTAAAGAAACAGAACCTGTCCTACCATTCTCAAAAGAAACAGAACCGAGCAACTGACCAGAATTAATCCAGAAGAGGAGCTTGAAATACCAAACACTTGATTTCAGATTTAACAATTTCCAAGAACAGAGCCTGCTTTACATGGAATAAGTCCAAAAAACAAGAGGTTTTGGCCAAGGTGATTATCCAGATAATACTTCAAATGAGCAACTTGTATAAACCAAGTAGGTTCTCAGAGTTTAATAGCTTCAAAAATCGAAATACAGCAGAAATAATGTCTTCCAGAAATATACTATTTCATTTAAGGTCAAAGGTTCTTTAAAACCAAAGTCTAAGCATGTTCTTCATAGTCAGAAATTGCTATCTAATAGCGGGCTTTCAGAAATAATGTCGTGAAGAAACAGACCTTCCAGAGCTCCTTTTGTCCAGAGCCAACTTTTTCTTTGATGTGAGTCTTCCTGAAACCTTCCTTTCAAAAAAAGAACCTAAATTCTTCAGAGATGTTTGGTTTCCTTACCAAAGGACCTCAAGAAACATCACCTGACTCAGACCCAAACAATTTGCAGAAATCTGCCCTTGTCCAGAAACCTGGCTGGCTTTCACCAGTTATGTGTTCAAAAACAGAAGTAAATATAGCTGCAAACAGCAATTAACGGGGTCACGCCCAAATTGTAGTCTTTGTAGTAATAAAAGATTTAAATAAAACACACCTAGAAACTAATAATTCTCTCGCTTCTGATATTTTCACTAATGTCGATTCAAATTCATCATATGAAATTCATCGAATCTAAGGAGACCATGTTTATGCTATTACACCAAAATATACAAAACAAGAGGGCTATAATTAATTATAACTAATTATTACATTGTGCACAAGCACAGAGCATCAAAATATAATTATAAGAAAAGTCCCTTAAGTACTTAGATTGTAAGTAAAATTTAAATAAAAGATTTTATTCCTTTTAACACCAGTAATTTCCGACTGAACTAGTGATAATCAGCAAATCACACGATGAGGCTTTCACATCAATCTGGAAACACAGATCATGCTAACGATGAGCTGCACGATCAGATCTCCGATTTTCAGAATTACCGGGGCACCTTCACCACACAAGTGGTACCTTCACCACACATGTATACTCTTAGCTCATTCCGATTCAAAATCATCATATGATCAAGAAATCTAAAGAGACCACATTTATGATATTAAACCAAAATATACAAAAAAGGTTTATAATTAATCATAAATTATTACATTTTTTACATAAATTAATACAGTTGCACAAGCACAGAGCGGTTCAATTAAAAGCTGATTTACTTCCTGTTTGTTTTGTTAGAGTTTATTCCGTGATTCAGCATGCTTCTGTTTGATAATGAGAGAGCTAAGGTGGCGTTTACTTTGTTTAGTCGTTGCTATGACTGCAATGTGACGTGGCGGTTTTAATTCAATATTTACAATCTTTTATAATAAATAACTTTACACTCGTAGGTCCTAGAAACATCAAAGTCGGTATGGAATCATATCATACTGTGTTCTCTTTGCATGCCAAATTTCACAACTTTTTGCTGAGAACAAATGGGGACTGCAAAAGAACATCATTCTGGAAGAATAACAAATATGACATCATGTATCGTACGATTACAATAGCGGTCTGCCCCTGTGGAGCTTTTCCCCCAATAACATTCAGGGGTTATACAGAACCAGTGAAAAGGGACAAAATTGTGAAATAGTGACTTTTTTTTCCCTGCATATCCCAGTTTACGATTTTGAAGGTTGGTGTGAGAGCGCAGGGTCAGCCAGAACGTGCGGCGCCCCTGAAGCAGCTAAGGTTAAGGGCCTTGCTCAAGGACCCAATGATGGTAGCTTGCCTGATGCAAGGCTTGAACTCCGACCCTCTGATCACTGATCCAGAGCCAGGCCATTAAGCCACCACCACCACCCTCAGTGGAACCATTGAAAAGGGATAACGTTCTCAATATACAGGTCCAGTGAAAATGGACAACATGGCCTGCTTTTCAGGGTGTTGTCCAGAACCAGTGCTGGATTTCATCAGTTATGTGTCCTTCAGAAATAGAACCTGTATCCAGAGATAATGTTCTACAGAAACAGAAGCAGTCTTAAGAGAAAATGATATCTGGAAACAGAACCTGTGTTAGAACCACCCAACCTAAAAAAACAGACCCTCTTCCAAAGCTGCCATTGTCCAGAACCAGGGCTGGTTTTCCTCAGTTATGTGCCCTTCAGAAACAAAGCCTGTTTTCCAAAAAACACTGTATCTGGTTCCTTCAGAGCTTAAACAAATCAGAGCTGCTTCCAAAGAGAACAGCCTCTGGAAACAGAGCCTTAATTTCTTTGTTTGTCGAAAAATATAAACTTTCTAAGAAGTCAGAAGAATAAACAGAATGTACTAATTAATACTTTACATGTCAAAGAACCATTGCATTGAGCTGTAAGTTGGACGCTGATATGGATCGGTCGTGGTGGAAATGGGGCAATGCACCAATTGGTGCATAAGCAATAAACAAATCCATAACTTGTATCTTGTTCATTAATTGTAGATCTGACAGTAAGACGGCATCAAGACCCATTACAGTGACACAGCACTATGCTAAACCCAGCAACAACAGTACCATTGTCACAATCCACTGCATTGTGTTTTTGTTTTTTCAAACACTCCACATTGACACAGTCTAGTCCTCTACAAACACAGTAGTCCTTCGAGCATCCGCTACCAAAAAACTGTTACAATTACCATGCGAGAAAAAAACATCATAAACAAACCATCGGTGGCAAAAATTAAATAAAAATAAATAAAGATTTTTGCCAGGAGATGCTGAGGCACTATCACGTTTTTTAATCTTGGTTTTCCATTCTGTTTTCTGGCATTCATTTTATAGAAATAAATAAAAGAAAGTGTAGAGAGAGGGGGAAGGTGTTTTTGGTGTGTCAGTAGAATTGACTGAGATAAAACATTGCAACATGGACACACTTTCCAGAGTAAACAGTAATTAAGTATGATGTAAATTGTTATTTATAAGATCAGTGCTGGATTCTGATTGGCCAAAGGGTGTTGGTTTATTCCCTATAACAGCAGCTCTTTTCAACAGCAGTTCCGCAAGCATGTTAGCATAGTTACTGTATACTGTACTTGATAAGAAAACAAAAGCTAAAATTCCATTTTTAGTCTATCAACATGTAATACATATTCAGGTACTGTATACCCAAGAGGTGCATTTATTTACTCACAATACCATGCTGATACAAGGGCACAGTGCTAACCCAGCTAAAAAGATGGGAAAAGCGTCTGCACTTTAGTCCGTCCAGTTATATCGCCTTATCATCTTAACAGACTTTTCAGACACCCTGTCAACATCTCGTCACCTCATAGCTCATTAACGATCTCCCTAATTTATGCGTGACAAAAGAAAACACACTTTCTCTCTGCTTTTAGATGCTAACAATGAAACCTACCTGCTAACAAACACTGGTTTCCGCAATGTTTTGGTAAAATAAGTTTTTAGTTCCTAGAGCAATCTGAGAACTTAAAAATAATCTTAGACAATTTTATGTATATGTTTTTCATCGCTTGTAACAAAGACAACTGGAACATGTTCGATTAAAAAAAAAATTTTAACGTTTAATTTTTAAAACGTTATTATTTAATCACCCTTTCCCCCAAAAATTGCCAACCAGGAAACCGATTCTACTCAGAGGAGGACGTTCAATGTATGCTGTGTAGCCGGTATAACTTTACGTCTGATACTCGTGCTTGTAATAATAAGTGTCCCCCTGTGACGTCAGAACAAGGAACGTGAATAAAGAAAAATAGAACAAGCAGTAAATCGTAACTGGACCTATTAAAGACGTTATAATTCTTTCAATCTAAACCTATCTGACGTGCTTCAACAAAAAAAAGCCCTCATGAATACCTGTAACCTGATGGCTTCGCCCCCAGCAGTCTCGCGACCCAAGTTTCTTTCCACGGCTCGGTTGTGACGTTGTGCGCGGTGCTGATGTTACTCCAGGTTGTCGTGGCGCCGTGTTTTTCGTGTCGTGTGCGCGCTCGCGCAACCACCGTCCGTGCACATGTGACCTCAAAACGGGAAAGAGGAAAGCGGGCTCAGAAACGACTCGCGCATCGGGACCGAAAGAGACAGAGAGTGGAAACGGAGTTCCGTGCGAGGCAGAAGAAGCAACATCGGACATTCGTAGTCACGTGCCTGTGTGCGTGTGTGTTTCGTGAAACCCTGCGCGCAAATGACCCCGCCCCGCTTCCTTCTCCGTTTCCTCTCGCGCAGCGTCGGTCCGTCTGGCTGGCTGGCTGGCGGGCGGGGGTGTCCCCGTTAACCCGTGTCTCAATTTACGAGGTTACATAATAGCCTAATATTTCTCTTTGTTTCACTGTACTGCGGTTTTTACCCACTCTCACGATTCAATATGATTATCTTTTACTTCAAGAAAAAAACAACATACATGAAGTTGCACCGCAAATGTCTTCAAAATTTGATCTGAAACTTGACCACATTTTTAGGCTCAAAACACGATATTGTGGTAGATCACGGCAAAAAAGAACTAGGGTTGTGGCTTGTTTGATTGGCACGCAGTCATAACAAATCCTGGCCACATCTGAAAACATCACGCAGCCTACTTTTCAGTTTGTCCACGAGCTTGAACTTGAACTTGAAGCTGGAACTTGAGCTTCATATGGAAATAATAAGTCATGATATATATTTTTTAGAAATTTGTTATGGCACATAAAACATATGAAAGTAAGTGCACTACATGTAACCAAAAATAAATAAATAAACAAAGGGTGAAAAAACAAAGATAACTGAATTGTGAGAGCAAAATCATGTATAAAATAAACAGATTTTAAAGTCATGAGAAAGTGTAAAGTAAATAAAAATCTTGTGGACGGATCCTGTTTGAAAGATTACTTATAAACAAAAGTAAGTTTTATAAAACATGATTTCTGTTTCAATTATGTGGTTATTCAGGAAATTTGTGTTAAAGATCTATCTACACTCGTTTATCAGTACTGAGACAACAGGAAGATTAGCAGCGGAGGTTCCGTCGTAAGCCTTTTCCACCATGTGATCATATAATGCTCATAAAGCTTCAGGAGTTAATTAAAATCCTAAACTAGACAGCTTAACACTTTTGGACATTTCATTACGAGCGGCCCTGCTGAAGTCACAGAGGCAGAGAGAGATGCTATGGCCTTTGTGTTAACCTCCTGCTGAGAAAAATAACAGAACCCATTACTGGTTTCAGATGGCCTGTGTTGTTTTTATGGTCAGTGATTTGGTGCATTTCGGGCTTTTCCCCAACGGCTCGGTCTCGTAATTAAATTGTAAATTGTGATAATGGTTTAACAGGTGGCCTGTGACTCATTCTGTAGCGCTTCAATGGGTTTCTTACAGAACAAGACAACAGGAAGTCACTGTATAAACTGTACGTCGCCCCCTACATGATTTATGTATATTTTTTCCCCATCTGATGTGTTCTTGGTGAAGGTGGTAGCTCAGTGGTTATTGCGTTTGGTTGGTGATTGGAAGATCATGGATTCAATTCCGATTAAAACCAAGTTGCCTCTGCTGGGTTCTTGAGCAAGGCCCCTAACCCTCAACTGCTCATCTGTATAAACGAGATGTTATTCGCTCTGGATATGGATGTTGGCTACTTTAAATGCTGTAAATGTTATTTATTTATTTTACATATATGCAGCGTTATAACATGATACCTTGTGGCCTGAGGATGTTACACTGCATCACAATGCCACGTTGTTTTAACCCTTGATAGTGTGATACTCTGTCACTTAGTTACACTCTGGTACTGTGTGTTGCAGTCGTTCAATGTGTTTTACTGTGTTACGTGGTGTTACAGTGTATTCTAGTGTATTTCAGCATGTTAAATTGTGACTGTGTTTTAACATATGGTTATTTGTCATCATGTTAGCATTTTAATATGTTACTGAGTGTCAGCATGTTACATTATGTAGAGGGTGTTTTTATATGGTGTTAGTATGTTTCAGTGATTATCAGTACAGTGTTTTGGAGTGTCAGGTTGTTAGTGTGTTTAGGCATTTTAGTGTTACATTGTGTTATACTGTGCTTAGTGTATTTTTGTGTGTTTTATTGTGTTTGTGCATGTCAGCAATTTACAGTGTATTACACTGTGTTTCAGTACGTTATAGTAGCAGGGTGTCAGTGTGTTCCGCATGTTACAGTGTACTACCTTGTGTTTTGAGCATGTTGTAGTGCGTAACATTGTGTTAGGGTGTTTCATGGTAGTGTGTTACATTTTCTTAGGGTGTTTTACCTTGTTTAATATGTGTTTCATTCAGTCAGCAGTACTGTAAGTTTTATGTTACACTGCTTTTCTGTGTGTTACAATGTGTTTTAGTTTGGTTCATGGTGACTCAGAATATTACCGAGTGATTTCGGTCAAGCCGATGTTGTACCATTACTGCCTCACTCCTTGAACCTATTTCAGGAGTAACTTTATACAGCGCAATTATGCTGACACTCACATGCTTCTCTTATTGCTACAACAGCCCATATATCACAGCCAGAAATGTAGGTTAGTGCGCGCGCGCGAGGCGCGCGACACACACACACACACGCGCGCGCGACACACACACACACACACACACGCGCGCGCGACACACACACACACACA
>JAOUQX010000043.1:340664-350966 GCA_028566295.1 Liobagrus marginatus | reverse complement strand
TGAACTCCTAAAGGCTACTATGCTGATAGTAAGCAAGCAAGCATTATAAAGCATCACATCTATAAGTTTAAATGATTTAACACCTCTATGAGAAATAATAATAGAATCACACTACAGATATATGGTTTAAATGATTTAGCACGTCTAATAATAATGAAATCTCACTACAGATATGTTTTAACTGATTGTTACATGTTTCATGCTAAGTTACACACTTTACTTAATGATTCACACGTCCTCTATATATATATCCTTATTGGATAATGTGATAGTACCTATCTTGTTTTAATTGCTCCAGCCTTGTAGTCTCTCTATCTTCTTTCTGTCTAGTGCCACTCCTAGTATTTATAATACATTTTACTTAATATTTCTTACGGTAATATTTTAGTAACAAACTTTATATTCTCAATCTTATTATTGACTATTTACCCCCACCCACCTAAAAATAGTTTCCACAATATCCTAATGGAACTAAGGCCTAAATCTGCCTTAGACCTGTCTGTGAAACCGGGCAATAGTTTCTGTATCGATGGTGTCTTGCAGACCCCATATCGCCACGCACTTGTATGACGTCAGAATGAGTGCTATTGGATTTGTTGCTCTCCCGAGTCACAGATTAAAATAATTAAAGGATTATAATCTTAGTTATTAAAAGAAACACAGACACTAGGTGCGTTTACATGAGCCTTTTGATCCACTAATACTTTTGTGTACTAATACACTACACAGAGTGTAATACACTTTTGTATTAATAATTAATTAATAATTGTAAAAGCACAATCAGATTAAAAAAGACACATGTAAACAGGTCAATCGGATTAATTTGTCCCAATCCGACTTAAATATTGATCGGATTGTAAAGGGTGGCTTAAACCTTTTCTAATCCAATCGAGAGGACATGTAAACACTTAACAGGCTTAAAAATGAAGCTAGAAATTTCTGTGCATGTGCAATAGCGGACAACTTCCGTAATGACGTAGGCACACAGCTGTTGTCTTAGGCAAGTTGCCAAGAAAACGTGATCAGTAGAATAAACCACGTTGTTACTAAATATAAAAAAGACAATACAGCTGCAAGACTAGATGCTCGTCAGTCACGTTATACCGTATAATAAAAGCCGGTATAACCCAGTCAATTGATCAATTCAAAAACAGATAAAAAGGTCTTCATGGCAAAACCCAGGAACAAAAGTGGCGAATAGTCATCTACTTTTTCATTCTACGGCATTATGGATGAGATAATAAAAGGAAGATGATTAGTAAACCCTGCAGCTCATGGTGTGGATGTTAGCTTCCTAGAAGAGGATTCACGCGACGTGTGCTTCTATGAAAGACGTGTCTTGTAAATGATCTAATCCCTGTGTCATATAAACACATATCAACCGGATTACTTTATTCCATGTTCATGTAAACACTGCTCGGACTCCTCAAATCTGATTGATTTCAATCCAGTTGAAAAAAGTGTCCATGTAAACATACCTACTTTTGATGCCTGATCCCTTCGGTTGCACTAAACAGCTTCAGATGCTGTTAAATTTCGATTGTAATCACCAAAAAAAGAAATCAAGTCAGCGCACACTGCTCATGTGTTGTAGGGATGAATAAAGACATCAGGCCGGGTATTTGTGAGATGTTTAATAATAAATTAAAGGTGTGTGCAGTACAGTGCTGAGGGACAAACTGAGTGTGTGCTAGTCTCAATCACACACGTGAACCAATTAAACGCCACTTTACCCATAATCCCTGTTATAGTGGTAAAGGTTATGACGACAAAATCAACACACACACACATTGGTAACAGTTATCTTAAATATGTGTTTCCATAAATTGCTGCACTGTCAAACATTCTGAAAAGGGTCTCATGGGCTTTGGTTCAATGAAAACATCAAATTACAGTCATGAAATGCATCCCAAACCAACAAAATGTTACAATGAAGAGTGGTGGGCAGGCAGACATGGGAAAAGTCCTAAACCAAGTAGGTTTCATGTCATTACATGGGCTGATAGTACACCACCGAACATGTATTTTTTTGGACCCTCTCCATGCCTTTCCACTCAATAAAAACCTTGGCCAGTGCCCAGATCCTGGTTTCAAAACGGCCCGGAAACCATGCTGGTCTCGAACTAGGAAAGCCATGAAGTCAGCTGTGATGGGCAACACATGTCCATTGAGTTTCTTTTCCTCTTTGTTTTACAACTCTACCTGCTCTACCAATTGCTGGGAGCTACCATCTTAGATGGGGATGAAGTGGGGGAAGACCAAGTGAATTGGTATCTCCCAGCCTCTGACTGAACACACCTGCTACAGGAAATCAGTGGATGGGGCAGGGATTCTAACAAACAAGCAGGACAAGCTAGTTTAATGAACACTGGACATTAGTATGTGGGGCTTCAACTACCGCAGTTTAAAAAGCACAATTTTTAAAAACTGTCAGCATTCAGGTGACTTACCAATAATTAAACGTCAGTTTATTAGTGGTTGGCTGAAGAGATGAACACTCTTCTCACCACCTGGTCAAGGATGGAAATCAAAGAGGAACAAGTGATAAAATAATGGGATCAATAAGGGAAATAAGAAAAACTGGCAGATTCCACAAGTAACAAAGCGATTCTGGTCACATGCTGGTGACGTAGACAGCTCTGCTCCCTTGTAAAGACGAGCCGTTTATCATGCACCACTCTTGGCTGAACACCACTTCCAGCCTCTGTGGAAAAACCGTATACCCAAACCGTGGCTCATGACAATTCGCCACTATAAGCAACGCCATTTGCAAAGCTAGCTTTCAGCTACTCAGCCAACACAATCGCAAATCTCCAGTGCTTCTTGGTACAGTAACTGAGGTGGCCATCCACCATGCTAGTTAGCAAGGCAAACTAGCTGTTCAGTTACTATGATGACCCATAGGATTTGTGTTTAGCAGTTTAGTTAATTCTAATTAATGACTGAAGTCGATTTTAATTTAAACGCATCATACTTATTACTATGAGGTCATAATCTCAATCGAATCTGTAAGATAGCTGGCTGAGGACGGCCACTAACGATTACGCATTTTATCATACACAAAGAAGGTTCTTATGAGTTACATAGCTCTGTTGGTTCTGGATGTTAGCCAACAATGCCAGTTAATTTTAACAATACAGCTAGATTGTCTGAAGTCAACAAATAAACATAAGATAAATAATCAGCATGTCACATCAAGATCCTCTCTGGTTATAGTGTGGATGCAATTATCTATGTTTTAGGATGAATGGAAAGATCAGGAATCGCGTACTATAAGAAAAGGACACTATATTGGATCATGGACCTTTATTGTTCATGGCAGTGTACTACTCTGCTAGATTATTAATTTTGGAAATGTCACTGGGCCAGAACAAGTCATACCACTTTTATTCTACCTACACAAGATCATGATTTTGACAGGTACCCATGCATGAAGAGGAAATAAATAAAAAACTAAGTGACATCATGGCTAGCTTTTCAGAGTCAGCTAGAGGCTCAGCCTAGCATAATGTGTTATCTTATAGTTTTCACATTGAAAAAACTAGCTAGCTGTTTAAAATTATAAGGGTTTGCTGGAATGGGACAAGTCACGGTTCAGACTGTAGTAGTAGTAGTTGCTGTGTAGGGTCCCTAGCGGTCTAATATAAGAGGATGCACCTTTACCACTGGAACACCGATTCGATTAAATGGGACCAAATGGGAGGATTGCGTTAGAAAGGGCAACTGGTGTTAACCATGGTACAAAAAAAAGAAGAAAAAAAAGAACCTGGTATTTTTAGTCACTTAATATGGTCATGATATTTTACAATCATGCTTACCAACTGTTTCAAACAACCTCTGAACTGCAACTAGCCTGATCAGAAAAGCCCAGTCTCGTCACGGAGGCTGAGCTGGAGAGGAAGCAGTTATCTGAGCAAAATCTGGTTGGCTAACGTAAACGTGCTTTCACTTACTGTTGATGAAGTAAAAACATCCTATTATATGAACTCCTCAGTAATTTGAACACAAGCCAAAAGAAATT
Organism: Liobagrus marginatus; assembly: GCA_028566295.1. NCBI lineage: Eukaryota > Metazoa > Chordata > Actinopteri > Siluriformes > Amblycipitidae > Liobagrus > Liobagrus marginatus. The sequence continues at coordinate 346,945 of JAOUQX010000043.1, read as the reverse complement.
GAAAGAATGCCTAGTTGTGACGTTGCCATGAACAATGTGACGGTTGATTCAATGTAAACATCAGCTCTTAAAATTACCCAACACAACAAACTTGATGCATAAATCTGCATAATGAGCATCAAATGGAAATATGATACCATGAAGCAAAGTTCATACATCCAATCAGATCTTTAAAATCAAACACACCTGCATACACACACTGGGGGGATAAGAGCTGACAAATGTCTTTGAAAATAAAAAAATTAAATGACCGAACCTGCAGTCATTTTTTTTTTTTTAAATGCGCCACACACACACACCCCTATACACGGCTGTCATATTATGGAAGATCTGAAAGCAAGTGCATAGTCATCACAACTAGGAAATTAAAATTATTAATAATGCATTAATGAGCAGTTGAAATTAGCATGTGAGCTCAGTAGCTCAGGTGTAGTTGTACACCGTTGATTGCATCATCATACACACAGTCAGTGGTGACATCACGGGTGGGCGATGGGCAGTCACAGAGGACACCCGGTTCAACAGTATAGTCTCAACATCACTGGAATTTTTTCATTTTGTCCAGATGAGTAACAGTGATTGATGGTTTACATCCCAAGTGAGTGTTGTACTCTATATGTAGCCCTTGTGGAAAAGTTTCAGGTCAGCCATCTTGAGCACCTTGCAGACCTCATGATGGGCAGAGTTAGCTGCAGTGACAACCTAACCGTTTTCTACCTTTAATTTGTTTCCCCTTTTCGTAGTTTTATAACTCCTCAGTAAATAAAATGCTATATTTTCTGGTATACAACATTAAATATCATGGGGCGTGGATTGAAGACTTATGCCTTGGGTACTCGTTCCTTGTGAAACGGAACAATTCACAATTTAATACAACGCGGATCGCTATGCACTAAAACTTCTCAGACGGCTATTTGTGTTGCTTGCCACCAAGCTTTTCTCCATGAACATGCTCACAACGACAGTCGCACACTAAATACTTTGGGCATCATAAACCGTTTTGAAGGTTTTCACCTCATTCAGCAAGTCACTTTAAACAAAAATGCTCCGATATGAAGATAACCTTTAGTGAAAGGTAAACATCCAAATGTTTTGTAAACATCCAAATGTTTTTAAATAAATTATTTATTTATTTTTAAGAGTGACCATCCTTTAGAGCAGCAGTTTTATTGTCCAGATTTTAAAAACGACCATTTCTTTTATAAATCCAGCAATTCAAGGGTTTCTCCATCTGTGCTAAACGCTTCCTCATCATCAGGTGGAAACGGACATGCTGCTGGTTTCCACGGCAACTCGATAAGGCAGGATGGGTAGAGCTTGGCAACGGCAAGACGGAAGCGGTTGCCCAGGCGACCGACGGCACGGTGGGGAATGGGCTGGGGGCGGAGCCATCGCTCTCGTGTTGCATCATACCGTATTAGCGTGTAGCCTCCATGGCACTCGTGCACAAACACGCATAAAGTATCGAGTAGAACCACAGCCCGCAAACACACATCTGATACCGCTGCACCATTGCCGTCGGCAACAGGCACTGCAGCAATCGTGCGCCACTCATCTCTACTTGTATCATAAATCTCCATAACGCCGTCTCCTACTCCACTAATATAGAAAATGAGGTCACCAAGAACAGCAGCAGTGGCAGCGCCTGAAAAAAATGAGGCAGAACCTAAACAGCTTCTTCTTCTTTGGACTGTAATTTCTGTCCAGACATCGTTACAAGGCGAGTATCGAAAAATGGCGTCATGAAAAACGACATAAACATGGTCGTTAACGGCTGCAGCGGCCATGTTGCTTTGACTCAACGTGATATGTGTTGGCATTGGGCTTGCCGCACTCCATTCGTCTCTTCTGCGATCGTAACATTCCATTGTGACATCATCATGGCTTCCACTCACGCCTTCATATCCTCCTCCTATGGCATAGACACACCCGTGACAGAAGACAAGTGTGGGGCATGTGCGTGAACTTAACATGACCGCTTTTGCCACCCATGCGTTCTGCTGTGCATCAAACCAGTAGAAACTCTGGACCGCCTTATATTTGCCATTTTTGACCGGATGTTCACCTCCAGCAACATACACATCATTATCGGGTGTGACTAGTATCCCAAATCTGCGCAAGTCATCCGGGGGGCTAGTTAGCTTGTACACCTTTTCAGCTTGGGGGCTGTAGCATGTTATCGAGCGTTGTGAATCGTCATTACTGCTAGGCAAGTGATGTAACGTTAAATCATCGCCATTATTATTGCTTGCCGAGTGGCGCAAATGCAGGCTATTAAATTCACTAGAAGGGCGATGCAAGTCGTGATTGTTATAATCACTAGTAAACTCGGTGTCCACAAAAATGAGCATTTCCTCCTTCGTCATTCCAAGTCGTGGCTTGAAGAACTTAGGCATTGACTTGTACAGTCCTTGTATGACGATTGACTTGTGATTTTGCGGTAAGCCCCGGAACCAGGCACGCTGCGTGATCTCAGCTAAGGCATCAACACGCACAAGGCTAAGCACGGCCGACAGGTGGCGCTCTCGATGTGCAGCATCATGCTCAAGCCACAGTGCGGCTGCTTGTCGCACAGTCTCTTCCCGCTCTACGTCCAGTGCATCACTGCCCAGCAATTCCAACAGCAGAGTGTGAGAGAGCTGCAAGAAAGCCTCGCCAAGACACACATGTCGAAAATTTAACTCCACCACACGTTGGGCACTGCGCTTAAGCTCAGCACAGCCAAAGGCATCAGCCAAACTTAGTATACGCACACAATTCTCCACAGAGAGTGAGCGCAGGAGAAAGTCCCGGCAAGCACACACCACTCCATCCACCTTGGAGAGAAAAGGGTACAGGTAGAAAATTTAATCTACAATAATTTTAATTAATTAAGTCAAAACTCATTAACTTAAATGCCCAGCTAAGTCAGCCTAAGGCAATATGTAGATTGTAACCAAAGTATCTAGGTAAGTAACCCTACAGGAGAGCCTTTAGAAAAGTAATAAATCCAGGAAATCTTAGAACACACTACAAAGGCAAATAACCTGGCCAGACATTCCTATATTTAAGTACCCAGAGCATGTTTAGGCAAGTAACCAAAGTAGGCAGTCCAAGGGAAAAAAGATTGTGTCAGACAGTCTATAGGCAGGTAACCAGATCATATAGACCCAAAAAAAGATTATTTAGCAATTTACTTTCCATAAAAAAGTAACCAAACCAGACAGTGCCTAGCTACTTAAACCAGGCAGGCAAGCAGAGCAGACAGCCCCTAGGCAAGTAGCCAGAGCACAATCACTAGCCAGAGCAGTCTTGCCATAAGCAGGTAACCAGAACCCGACAATCCACAACGGTTACCAAAAAATGTCATAGGCAAGTAGCCACATCAGACAGTCTCTAGCTAACTAACCAAATCAGATGCTCTAATAAAATAGCCAAAGCCCTGAGAAAGTAATGAATTCAGGCAATTCAGTGTTTTCATAAGCTGAACAGACTACATAAGTAAACAATTTAGTCTCTAGAAAAAAAAAACAGGACAGTCTCAATTGAACTACCCAGTGCAAAAAGTCCCTAGTGAACTACCCAGAACAAACAGGCCCTAGACAACCACCCAACGTAGACAATCCCTGGGTAAGTAACCAATAAATTCTAAAGCAGTAACCAGAACAAAGAGTCCCTAAAAAATAAAATGGCCAATCTATAGTGAAGTAACTAAAGACAGACTTATCAAATACACATAAAAAACTATGTAACGTCTCTATGTTGCACACTGTATACTACTTCAGCATAACAAAAAATAATAAGTTTCGTTTTTTAGATGTTACACCAGCTTTGCGGAGGTAATATGTTTATCAGCAGTGCTGAGAATGAGGTGTGGCCCATTATTCAATAAAACTTGTCCAAACTAGTTTTTAAATGAATCTTTATATTAGGGCTTTTAAGATGACTTTTCACATTAAAAGTACACAACAAATAGGAAACAGAGCCTCTTCAAGTTAGTCTTACACAGGTTAAAGAGCAACCATTGCTAAATACTCTGTTACTGGGCTAACTAACCAGGTTAGTTAATAAAGTGTGCGTGCGTGTTACCTGTAAAAAACAAGCAGTTTCATACAGTAACTCCACTGTACTGTGTGTAATTTCCAGGTTTCCTGTGTAAGCATAAGCAATGATTGTTTGCAGTGTTATGGCATCCACGTTCCTCAAGTGGACATGTGACTGTTTGCTTTCACTAAGTCCACTCATAAACATTGCTCTGAAACACAAGTAGAAATAGATTTCAGTCCCAATCAGAAACATTCAGGGGATTTCAGTTGCGTTCTTGAGGTTTGTTTGAGTGTGTTCAGGTTCCTCCTACATATAAACACACATTTCATTACTATCCTACCTGAAGTAAGAGCTGCATGTGGCCAGGATGATTTTATGGCAGTGGAACTCGTGGTCCTCCACCAGTAATGTAATGTCAGTTAGTAGCTTTTCCTCATAAAACAATTTCAATTGGTTGAGAACAGAGACAGCGAACTGTGAGTTCACTGAGCAGGCTTCCCCTTCCTCCGACATTCTCACATCCCATTAGTCAAAAACACAGAAAAAAATGGTACACTTAATTACTTCACTTCAAAAAGGATGCGGAAGGAAGTCAGGTAAAACTGTCATCTTTCCCAAACGCATGTGAGGTACAGGGTGGGACAACCACAAAGTCAGTGCTGCATGAGGTCCGATCAGTCTGTAGATTAAAAGAAATACGTAAATGTACAGAGATAAAGATATCCTCGAATTAAAAACATGTTTAGGTGCAAGTCTGTTGAGCTCCAAAAGTTTAACAGCACGTGACACACAAAATATTTATTTACGATATGTAAGAACATCAAAATATTAAAAAACGAGTCTTAATTCACTGATATTCAAGTCCATCAGATAACTCGCTAACTCGGTGACTAAAGCTAAAACCATAAACGGCAGATCCAGGGAGACTGTGGATATCTGACTTAAACAACGATAAATTTAATGTTTTACATTTTACCATGCTATAAGAACCCCTAGAGATAAAAAAATAAATATACTTTGAAGTCACTGCTAATTTATCGAATTTCCGCCGAATCCCCAGAATTAGCTTCAGTAGGTGCGGCTCGCCCTGGCACGGCTAAACGAGTTACCACGTAATATAAAAACGTGGAATATACGAGCCGATTTATGTAGGTTTATAAAATAAATACAAAAAAATAATTCTAAAGACCAAACGATATGTAGTCTAATCCAGGTTTAAATAAGGTCAGACATGTAACGTAATTTTCACAGCTATCAAACATAAATAATGGATAAAAGCGGGCTAGTCGATTTACTTAGTTTCATGAAACCACACACAAGCGCGCGAATTTAGCTACACAATAGCTTACCTCAGTTATCCACAAAAGATATCTAAGAACAAATAAACGTTTCTACGCCAAAAAAAAATGCGAATCTACAATTTTTACGACTAGTCGGCCCGCATAAGATACCAATGATAGCTAATGCGCAAATGTTATCGCGCTAGCTACTTGCTAGCAAACGATTCTGTAATGAAAAAATAAGACTAATGCTAGCTAAACACAACCCGTGAATCTATACACATTTCAATAAATAAGGCTAACCTCAACCGATTCATTTTGATAGCACGGTATTTGCTAACCGAAGAGAAAAACTTTTTATATATTATTCCTTGGGGAAATGCAAACGGCTAAGCTAGTTATGCAGCTAACTCGGTTTAGTAAAAAAAAGGATGTAACCCAGTTAAAAAAACAATACGGTTAGATATTCTGCATTTTAGATCAAATTTGTATATAGCTCCTGTGATGTAAACTTATAATGAGTCCAAACTAAGGTAAGTCGATAAAGTGGCCTAAATTACGACCGAAAATATTTATAATAACAGTAATATAATATTGACATAGAACGAGGTGACTCGCGGAGTCGAACAAAACGAGTCGGTTCCTGCTAAGCAGAAGTACTGCGTTATGCGTAGGTGCAACGGTGGGGGCGGCAAAACACTGCAGTATTTTAGAAAAGTTTGCACAATAAGGAGTGTTTTGAATATCTGTGTCTTTTACCTACATGTATAGAATATACGAATAGAAAGTCTTAAGTTATAAAATACATTTTATAGAAAGACAGTTGTTATGCAGTTCCTCTGGAACCGTTAGCCATTTTGTGTCAATTTTTTTGTGTCAATTTTATTTGTCTAGACTCTAGAGCAGGGGTGTCCAAACTTTTTGCAACGGGGGCCAGATTTGATGTGGTAAAATGTGTGGGGGGCCAACCTTGGC
>JAOUQX010000043.1:323929-336496 GCA_028566295.1 Liobagrus marginatus | reverse complement strand
TAACATCGTGCTAACAGTGCTCTCTGATTTACTGAAATAGCATTCATAAAGCGGGACGATTGTAGTAAAAAACAGTTACTATTACTACCCAAGGGGGCGCGCCCCACTATTTGAGAAACACTGGTTTACTGCAACTATACCTAAATAAATAAATAGATAAATAAATAAGGAAAGAAAAAACAAATATTAAACACATTTAAATTGCAATATTTTCTTGACCTGTCCATGATAAACACAACGCATCGGTCTTGAGAGAATCGAAGCGTAAGGAATTGATTAGTGCTCACAGGTGGACATCATAAATTTAACACACCTCCGACTTTGTCCCAGTGTGCGCGTTTTTTCCACGTTAGTCAACATAATTTCACTTTTTCCATTACTTTGGTTCTAGTGGAAAACATTCGACCCTATGCGTTATCTGTAACGTTAATTTGCTTTAAAGGGAACTTTTTTCCAGTAATTGGAGCCATGGACGGTAAAACGACAGTTTGTTACTATAATTAGCACCGAGGTTAATACTGACGTCAGCGCATAGCTCGTTCTCGCTTTGATATTTGGGATCACGAAGATCATTAATCAACATTATGGGTTTTTATATTATATGAATGAATATCAATCAGTTGGTCTTAGTTTGCAGCCCTTACTGATCTAGTTTCCGGCTGGTTTGAGCTTGTCTAACGTTAGCCGCTTTAGCTTTCGAGCGGTTGTGGACACTTGCAGGCTGGGTCTAGCTTTTCAGGTTGGTCAGACTGGCGAGGAGACCACTACTAGCTAATCGGAGTTGTTTATTTTGCCTTCGCTCAGTTGGTGAAGCTGGTTTGGATGCTTCTGGCTGCTCAGTTTTGTTTAATGTCATGATATTAGGGGGGTTTGGAGATTGGACACAAACAGGTTGGTTCTATCTCGTCAGGTTGTTTAGTCTGCATCCAGCTGCTTAGGGTACAAATTTCTGGTGGTAGTGAAGGTTTTGGGCACTTACAGCAAGGATTTTTAAACTTTTTTTGTCGGCTGAACCACTTTGACTTAATTTACTTTAAGTACTTTTAATTACTTTAAGTTTGATTTGTTGGCCACATGACAGAAATAAAACATTACAAAATGTTAGTTTTATTTTGATTTTAATATTACTTTGCTTATATGTTAAATTTTTTACTGACTTATAAATAATTTAATTTGCTGCTTGTCATCGACTTGCAAACCTGAGTTTGAACCGCCTGGCCTAAAACTGAACAAGCTAGTATGGTTGGTGGGGCTAACTCTTCCTTATCAAGTTTCTTTTGTTTTAATAGTGTTTGAGGTATTGGCACACGTACAGACTTTCTCTGGCAGGTCAGCCTTAATCTTTTATACTTTTAGCTTGTCAGGCTACACCTGGCCCCTGATGTTTGTGATTTTGGACACATCTAGGCTGGATTAAACTGTACTAATTGGTTAGCAGAGTTGGTGAGGCTCTGGCTTAATGCTATCAAGAGTATTTGCCCATTACAGATTGATTTTTGCTGGTCCAGAATCTTTATGCTGGATTATTAAATGTTTCTCAAGTTAGTGTCAAATAAGTAATTTCTATAGTTCAAAGAAGGCAATGAAACCATAGAATTAAAACCTATGTTTGAATGTTTGTACAACAGAGCCAAGCAAACCCTCACAGCCGACAGCAGGTGAACATTCCGGAAATCATCCCAGACCATTTTTCTACGTACAGCCAGCGTTGCAGCCGTTTTATACATATCAATGGCAGATGAATCAACCTTTCGGCCAACATGGCTTCCAGGGATCGGGTAAGATATGGCACTACGTGAAGTGTATATTGAGATATTTAGTCATTAGCAGATGTTTACCATCAACATTATAGTAAACGTGAAGGTTGTGAATGATTTGGTAAATGCGACGTGGAAAATGCTAAATACATACAACATTTAGTACCACATACTGAAGGTATTTGTTGATTCTGGCTGTCATGTATGTCTCCAGCCTTCCATTTTGGTCGCCCCTACATGTTCCCTTATTCCTACCTGCAATATCCCAGTTATGTTGTGCCTCATTCTGCCATGCACACTGAGGATTACCGCAGGATACACGGGCGAAATTTCCCACACGCCCCAGGATGTGATGCCTCTCTCCAACAGTACCAACACTGCACAGGTGCCCAGAGACAGACGACGTGTGTCGGAGCACAAACGGACCCCAGTGAAGCCTTAAATAAACTTTTAGAATGTCTGGACCAACTGCGTGCCAGTGACAGTTCCCAAACTTCAGGAAGTCTCTCCCCTTTAACCAGGGAACCAAAGTGTGAGAGAGAAAGCAGAACAATGGAAAAGCATCTGATGGTTGAATCCAACATGGCGGATAAGGGCAGCGATACGAGTTGTAGTCCCAGCGAAAACGTGACTCAGGATGAAGACTTTTCTCTGGCTTCAGGGAGGGAGTTAGAAAAGAACAAGGTAGCGTATCATGACTGCCTGGATGGCCACTCAGACCTGTCTCTAAACTGTCGTGAAAAAAACCCTGGCGAAAAGGTGCAGGATGAAGAAGTGGAACAAACCAACAAGAAAATGAATGGCTGCATCACTAGTCGACCTTCATCACAATCCTCACCTGTACGTGCTTCTCTAACCAGAAGAGATGAAGATCAGAGTCTAATGCCAAAACCTCAAGATCTTTCCTGCTGCATCCTTCACTTGCCAATCGAAAAGGTGCTTTCTTCTGATGTTTATGGATCCAGTATTACTCCTCCATCGCTTGGCTCTCCGTTAAGTTACACTTATCATCCTCCTCAGCTAGCTCACGAGCGTGTCAGCGTCTTAAGTCCGTCCCTGGACGAGCTTTCCTCACATGATGAGCTTATCTCCACCGATTTAGACGACATCGACTTGTTCCCGAGTCAAATCTGCACCCGGGGGAAACTTGAAGCGGTCACGTCTAGGAGATTCCACAGTTCGGACCTCTGCTTACTCTATCCCAAGAGACTGACGTGTGCCATGTGCGGCTCACACACCTTCAAGGAGCTGAGCAGGACCAGAACACGGCATTGTGAAAACGTGGGCGATTCAGATGAGGTCAAGTCGGAACGGCGTCTCCGAAACGCAGAGAGGAAAACTCGCATGTCCAGGAAAACACACTCGTTGTTAAAACAGAAACTCCGAGCCGAGCGGCACCGAGAGAAGGTGGAAAGTCAGCATGAGTCACCACTTTCTGAGCATCTGTGCTATGAAACATGCGTGTGCTTGACTAAGAAGAGCGCCAGAGCAGCTAACATTCGCCAAGGTAAGGTTAATTCTGAGGGGGGGGGGCGAATTCTAATGAGACGTTAAGTTGCAAACACATTTGGAACATAAGCAGACTTGTATAAATAATTCGTGTTTCAGATCAAATTAAAAATTTAGTTGATTGCGCTGCCATGTTTAAAAGTTCTTCATTCACAAAGAATGAAAGCATGTCTGATTTAAAAGTAATTAACTTTAAAGTTAGTTTTTGAATATTTGAGTTAAATTATGACCGTCGTGTACTCTATCTTGTTGGAAGAGCTAGCTGTAATCAGGTTGCTACCAGGTTTTTTGCTAAAACATGTCCTTCATAAATATCGTGGTTTTAAAGTATTTCTAATTTCAGTAACTTCTCCTCTTCTGGAATATGTGACATCACTTTCTTTTTTTTTGTAATCCAGTGGAGTTGCTTTAGGGTGCTGGTATGTTTGGAAGGGCCATTTTGATCATTGTTAACACTTTCTTTTGTCTTTTGGACTAGTTAAAGTCTAAATTTGGAGGATGTAATTGAAAGAAATTGAATTGGAGAAAAGACATTGAACAATTCTAGCCCTGGATAAATATCCACCGGTTTAGCTTGTAGCGTCTCTCTAGCATTTGAAAATTTTGCAGAGCGCCGGTGCCGAGCGACCTCAGATCAGCTGCAGAGAGATGGTTTCGGAACAAGAGCCCAGACATGCAGCGCTCAACCCTTACCACAACGTCCACGTAAACCAGACCCTTACTCTTATTTTAACGTCAACACATGCAAATATATACAGCATATCTTCTATATCAGTCACACGATATATTAGTCATGTGATGATAACACACATCGTGTGTTTTATTTATGCAGAGAGACTGGGGCAGAGAAAACCTCACAGTAAATCACTGACATGTCAAAGCTCCCAGAATGAGGAAGACGACGACGACGACGATGATGATGAGCAGGAAGAGCTTCAATACCACAGGACAAAAGGCAGGTGTGATATTTACACTGATTTACTTCCTGAAAGTGTTTTTCTCTAACAAATCTTTACTTTTTTGTTTTCTCGTGAACTTCTGTACTAAGTTTATAGACTTAAATTCAGGTTTTAGTCTGGAGATTTCCTTTTCACATCTAAAATTAAAGACTAATCAGATCTACAATAGTCACTATAAATTTAGTTTTTTCTTACTTTTCCCGAATTACACAGATGCCATTATCCCGAGCGACTAATTACTCAATGTTGTTAAACAAACTGAGCAGTTGAGGATTAAGGGCTTTGCTTGGGGGGCCCAGCAGTGGAAGCTTAGCGGCGCTGGGAATTCGATACCCGTTCAGTAGTCCAGCAGTCAGATCACTAGTAATTTATTTCAATTTTTGGCTGTATTTCCTTCTTGTTGCCTTTTCTATTTTTTTTCGTTAGAACTAATTTTACTATTTCTTTGTGATGTGATTTTTGCAGAAACCGCTAAGAGAGGAGGAGCACGATGATAAATGGCACTAAACTTCATGTTATTTTCCCGGGAGATGGATGGATGGGGGGGGACCTGTTTTTCTATTTTTTTTTTTTATGTGTGTTTGCCTTTTCAATGAATTGAGTTTTGGGTTGCACGGTTGAACAATGGTTAGTTCACCACACTAAAACAACCTGCACCTTCTGTGTTCGTATCAAATCCTTATCTCTTCAGCCACTTTATTTGGTCTCCCTCCCTGTGGGTGAAGTGCTTTCAACTGCTTCTGCATCACAACATAATAATAATGATGATGATTTCTGGTTTCTTTGTACCTATTCTAATAAAGCATTTATATGGGTGCCTGCAAAGTCCTAATTTTAATTTGCACTAAACAAATTGAAAAGTTAAATATACTAATACACCCATTTCCTCCTGCCTCCAAACACATGCGATTGGGCAAGGGTGAATTGGCTACTTTACATTGTCCATAGGAGTGATTGTAAGTGTGAATTGTTAGCTTTCCGATTAACTGCCGCTTGTCCAGGGTGTACTGCGCCTCACGTCCTCAGTTAGCTGGGATAGGCACTAGCACCCCCACGACCCTGAACAGTATAAGTGGAAGACCCTGAATGAATGTGCCAATCAAATGTATTCCTTAGACATGGTCACCCCACTGCACATTGTATGTTTCACCTGGAAAGGTGAATTAATCGCTAAGATCCAGCACTAGCATAAAGTAGCGCTACCTACCTTAACTTTCCTGTTGTCCTCTGGTGAAGTTTGACCTTTTTAAACATTTTTCTGTTATTTTGGTTTCATTTTATGTGTCCTTAAAATGAGCATGATGTAACTCAATTAGGTGATATTTTATTAACAGTTTAATTAGGAGGACGAACTGTTATATGAGGATGATAAAGGCTGTATGGTGGATTGGAAACAGTAGTTAGTTTTTAATATATAAAGATACCCATTTATGGTACAGAAGGTGTGTGCAACCTCTCCTAGGCAGTATTAATCAATCCTCTGTAATCTTGTCTGTATTGATATCTTAAAAAAACAACTCTTAAGTAAAAATAAAATCTACAGAAGAAGCAGATTCAACTGAAAACCCATCCTGATCTGGAAAAAAGTGTCTACAGGATGTTGATTATGAGCAGATTGTGAATAAGAGTATTGTGATGAGTGTAAAACAGCCTTTATGATTATTAAGCACCTGGGATTATTTAGCATTGGCGTTTAGAAGATATTTACTTTTTGAGAGTGAATTATCTATTTACTACTTCATTTGTCTACAAATAATCATTGTTCACTATCATTTAAGTTTTAGGAAGCATTTCAAAAACTGAATAAACAGGAAAAAATATTTTAAGTGTTAAAGGTTTTTAATGTCTCAAATGTTTTAAACTGGGTTTTAAACCTTGATCGGTCCTTATGTACAGAGCGGATTACTGGGTAATGTCAGGCCTTTGCAGATTGAGCCATGGGTGTTCTAATCTGCTCTCATGACTGCTATCGTTACATCAGTACATTCACAATAGCCAATAAGAAACAAGTCTACGAAGAGACAGATGTGACAAACGTGATGAAACGCTGCAGCAAAACCTTCAGCCTGAAAACTGATGCAATGTTTTCTCATCCGCACTAATTTATTATTGTACATTCATATGTCATTTATTTATTTACTTAAAATATTTGCTTGTCTCATTACAAATAAGTATGGAGACAAGTTGTCCTGAAACAGTATCCGTTTTGTTTACATCTGCTTATGCGCATATCCTTAAATCACTTGCGGTGCTCCCTCTGGCCTCATAAACTTAGTAACAACTTGTAGTGTGTTTGTTTGTGATAATATAAAAATAAATGGAGAAAATAAAAATTCCAAAGGTTCCCCATATGTGTGTACTGAAACCAGATTTATAATCGGTTAGGAATTTGAAACTTCTTTAGTATGAGCCTGGCTTTACTGTTGAAGTTTACAAAAATGTAGGTCTTGTTGATTGGCTTTCAATCCAGAGCTCGACCAATCACAAAGCTTGCTTGGAGCTAATCACTGGCACAGCCTCATTTATTTAACACCGGGGTAGTGACACTGTCTCGGTTTTTCCCCTTTGTTCAACACACAAACTGTTGTGTGAGTATGGCCTCTGTGGTGTTTTGGCACCTTCATTTAACACCTTTGTTCCTATACTTTATGCAGCTGTGTTGTTGTAGCTTTGTTAGCTAAAGTCAGTAAGTTTTTCTTTTCCCTAGTTCTCCTGCTTGTCTCTTCTTCAAAAGATAAAGATATGGTTGTTGCGGCTTCCCAGCACCACCCAGAAGCTGAACCTCATTCTCAAGGCATTCCTTTTGGTATGCCACCAGTGCAGGCTCCTCGATATACTAATCCCTACAGAGGTCCAAATCCAAACCACCTGGAACGGCAACAGCAGGGCAACTGGCCCTTTTTCTATGTTCAGCCCTCACAGCCTTACATGCCCTGCCAGTGGCCCATGCCGATACCTTATGTTCCTTTTTGTGGATTCCCGGGATTGGGTAGGTGATTTGCTATCCTTTGGTCACATTTTGGTATTGTGCAAAGCTCTGGCTAGTTAGTCGGGCTCATTCACATGGCTGAAGTTTTACCTGTTCTCATGAATGCTTCTTTGTCCATCTAGTTAAGCCCTTTGGTGGCTAAAGTGTAGCCTTTTGGCAGGGAAACTCCTTTATATTTTTCCTGAACTATCTTTGTATGTAATTGGTGGTTTAGGATTAGGTGTTTAATTGTATAGTGTAGTAGGTTACCTGTTGTACCTAACTTAGAAGATGGCGTTAAACCAAACCCCCCCCCCCCCCTGTTGGTGGTGTGGTCCAGCGGTAGTGCGCTCGCGCAGACATATACTCGGTGCATTTGCGCTGCGGGCGACTCTGGTTCAAATCTGGCCCGAGGTTATTTCCCGATCCCTTCCCCAATCTCTCTCCCACTTCATTTCACTCTGTCCTATTGATTAAAGGCTTAAAAAGCCCCAAAATAAATCTTTAATAAACCAAAGCCCTGAATTGAAATTTAGGAAAAGAACGATGTCAATTTCTGCAGTGTTAATAAATGTGCCCAAATGTAGCCCTATGCTAGTACAATGCCCTAAAGGTGTTGCTTTGAAAATAAAATGTACTTTATTCTTTCTGTGAATAAGGTTATGGCATGGTGTTGCCACCCTTTCCTCCTGCTTCATATGTCGAAGCTCCTGGCTACATCCTTCCCCACACCCAGCTGCATATGGTTGACTACAGACGCATGATTACCCCACACCCAGCACCCATGATGGCATATCAAGCTCGCTGTTTCCGCTACCAGCACACACCATCTGGACGTGTCATGGTCAGTTCAGAAGTTCAAACTGAGCCTGTTTGTGCCAACTCACCACGTCAGGGCTGCAATGTTGTAACAAGCCTCCAGAGCAGCTCTGAAGCTGTAAGAAGTGCTGACTCTAGCATTGTTCTCTCATCTATATCCAACGAAGCTGCTTGTCCTGAAAAGGGCTCTACAGTGTTAGGCAAAATGACTGGAGATGCAGCCAGAATCGCTACTGTGCAAAATGGTGGTATTCTCTTCCACGCAGAGGAGGTGCGGATAGAGTGTAGTGGATCCCCTACGGCATTGAAGATCACTCATTCTAAGGAGACCACTGAGCTAGCCAGCAATGTTGATTGTGAGCTCTTGCACTGTAATGTGGGATCTGCAGAAGATGTTCTCAGTTTTCAACTGGCCACTTTTGGGGATGCGGTAATAAAAGATACAAAAGACTTTAGTCACTTGGAAGACCATTGCCCCAATATTCTAGTGGTCTCTTGTCCCTCAAATGGTTCAGTAAGCACACTAGACGAATCAATTGTTGTGCCTGCTGAACCAGCCAACAGTACACTGGTTGTTCAAGGGGATCCCAGCTTTGTTAAAGATGTTCAAGATGTGTGTGGGAACCCCAAGAACATTCATTTTAAAATCCTGCATTTACCCCTTGATTTGCATGATTGTCTGGAGGACTTGCGGCAGATGGAGGCCTCCATTTGGTCTGTAGAGTCTTTGATGCCTTATGTGCCTACTTCAGAGTGGATGATGCAAAATAGCCTGATTACTCCTGGGAAACCATCCCTTGCAACAGTAATGGAGGTTCCTGCTGTATCCACTAACGTTCAGAAGATTAGCAACCCTGGAAACCATGCAAAGAAGGAATCTGAAGCGACTACGGACACAAAGGTTCTGTCTAGACCGCAAAGTCCCAATGCTGTTCCTAAGACATTAAAAGATGAGATAACTAGCCTGTGTGTTATGATGCCTGAGGTTGGGCTTGCTGATCAGGAGAATTCTGCAGTGACTTTGTTTCCAGAGTTGCCTCTTAAACACAAAGTATGCATGTGTAAAAGCTGCTCAGTTAATTGTAGGGCTGACATCTGCCCTGGTAGTCCAAGCTACAAGGGTGGCCCCATAAAACGACGCAAGGTTTTTCGCACTCTTGTAACTGGGGATAAGATCAAGTTTCCATTGTGTGCTGCGTGTATGCATGCGCCTGAGAAAAAAACTAGGTGCAAAGTGGCTACTATTGCGACAAACTCTGAGTCAAACATCATGAACATTGAAATCAGTGAAGTTTCAGAAAACGACTTTTACCCTTCAAAAATGGGCTCTCAAATTTTGTTCAATGTTCAAAATCCCCATTCGGGCAAACATTTGGAGAAATGCCCTGTGTCTCACCAGACCAAGCTGAGAGAGCAGAATTGCTCATGTGAGGATATGAAGACTTCAAATTTCACTCTAGCACTGAACAAGAATGGACTTGGCCTGCATAATGATCTCACTTGGGAAAGAAACGAGGAAAACCTGACTCTGTCGACCGTGGAGAGATGGACTGCTTCAGAGCATAGATTTAGTGGCGGTGAGATTATGAATTCATCTTGACTTTTTGTTGGACTTCGGTCCTTTGTTAATCTGTCACTGTATTTTCCCTAGATAAGTC
The DNA here is from genome assembly GCA_028566295.1 of Liobagrus marginatus. Taxonomy (NCBI): domain Eukaryota; kingdom Metazoa; phylum Chordata; class Actinopteri; order Siluriformes; family Amblycipitidae; genus Liobagrus; species Liobagrus marginatus. The sequence continues at coordinate 326,826 of JAOUQX010000043.1, read as the reverse complement.
TTGGAGAGGAAGTTTGCATGGGTCGGATAGTGAGAGTACCAAAAGTGGAGGAAAAATAAAGACACACAAACAATGCACACCATCACAAGGTAAGTGAAGGTCATGTGCAGTAACTTGGTGGCATTCACTTGATCTCTTTACTTTGAGACTTGGATTTTTATCATGGGGTAATTTGATAGTTAATGATGTTCATGGTCAAATCATGCAGATTGAAAAGTTTATAATTTGACCCAAAAACATGTATAGATTTTTTTGATAATTTTGGCAACAGTCTATAGTTTTGGTACAGAGGGCCTTGTGGTTTCTTTTTTCCCCTTTCTGTAGAAGTTCACAGAAGAGACGCAAGATACTGAAGACACGATTTGCACTATGATCAAACGGATAAGGGCATGTTTTAAGTGTCACCATAAATTTTCACATCCTTTAAAAAAAACACTGCTCACAATTTTTATACAGTGAATTCAGCACTTTTGAATAAAGAGCACTTTTCTTAATCTTTGTTTGCGATGTTGCACTCCTGATGTCTTGTTTTTGTAAGGAGAATAAAGTAATGAACAACTCTTGAACTTGTACAGAAACTTATTTAGCATTAGGCCAATGATGTTCACAAGCTCCTGAAATAGCTGTGACTAAACTAAATTAGGCTTAGAATTTCAAGCTAGCGGCTAGCAATATTAACCACCTGGTTATTTAGCGTGTGGTAGTAACACTTCAATTCAATCTTATTTCTATAGCAATAATAGACATTGTCCCAAAGCAGCTTCAAAGAAAATGTCAAGTTTAGATTAAAGAATAAATAAAAATTATGAATTTATATTCATCTAAACGAGCATGCCTGAGGTGACTGTGGCAAAGGAGAACTCCCAATGGTGATGCTAGGATGAAACCTTGAGATGAACCAGACTCTAGGAGGAAACACATCCTCATCTTTGTAACGGTAGAGTGTGTGGTTATAGATTATGGAGAGTTCTGACAAGACGTTTTTAAGCAGATTTTAAATCAGTAAAGTTCGCCGTGGATTACTGGTTCAGCATTAAAATGTTCACTGCAATCAATGTTTACTGATTGAGAATCTGAGCACAAGACAGTCACCACCTGATCAGCTCCAACCAGAAGAAGGGCATCAGCATGGATCAAGAAGGTATGAGGCAGCCAAGAAAACAGAGCTTGGGAGCATGTGTAACTGCCTGAAGACAGAGAACCAATATTGGGTATGCTCATGTATGGGTATATACATAATGGGTAAATACAATGTACGCTACAAGCAAACTGCAGGAAGGGCCTCTAGCTAATACTGTCTATGATGTCATAACTGAAAGGAGAGAGCCAGGTCATGTGACCACAAGGGCTTCCTGAAACACAAGCCACTCCCAATCTGCAAACACAGTAACAGATGAGCAAGGGGGCATTATCGGGACGTCCCAGTTCACCAAAATGCTCGATGCCAATGAACTCTCTTGATCTGCTCCTTTACCTGAGAGAACAATTTTTGATAAGCTTGTCTGAACATGTGTTTGTAACCTAGACTTAAATATTGAGAATGTGCTTTACTGTCAGGATTCACTGGTGGCACAAAATGTCCAGTTAATCCAAAATGCAAATGCTATAGTTCTCATTACAACCAGGTGTGAACATATTACTCCTATTTTATCCTAATTATATTAGCTCCCAGTTAAATATTGCATTGATTATAAAATACTACTGTTAACGTATAAACACTGAATGGTCTCATGCAGTAATACTTAATTGAGCTAGTTTTATACAATCTGCCACGACTACTTTAATCAAAGGGTGCCGCTTGTTTGCTTGTACCACAGGTTGCAAAGGCAGGGATAGAGCTTGCTCTTATAAAACCCTGCAGTTATGGAACATTTTCCCAATAAGTGTTCGGGATGATGTACATCAACAGTAGTATTTTATAATCAATTTGATAGTTTTTGATGTTTTACGATAAAGAACCACTGCACCTGCACCACGCTGCTTGCGTCGCGAGGACGCGATTGCATACTTAGACCACACGGCCCTAGAACATCTGGACAATCGTAAAGGAAATTATGTTAAAATGTTGTTCGTGGATTACAGTTCAGCTTTCAACACCATAATCCCCTCCATACTCACTTCCAAATTGGAGGCCCTGGGACACGGCACATCGCTTTGTCGCTGGATCTCTGACTTCCTTACGGACAGACCACAAATAGTACGGGTGGGAAAACACACCTCACCTACACTCACTCTCAGCACTGGTGCTCCCCAAGGTTGCGTTCTGAGTCCCCTGCTTTACACACTGTACACACACGACTGTTTGGCCCCGTCCAACTCCACCAATATTGTAAAGTTTGCTGATGGCACAGTTGTGATGGGCCTGATCTCCAACAACGATGAGATGGCCTACCTAAAGGAGATTAAAACCCTGGAGACATGGTGCCAGGAAAACAATCTCCTCCTGAATATCAGCAAGACAAAGGAGATGATCGTGGACTTCGGTTCAAAGCGGGAGATGAGGAATTACCAACCACTCATCATCAACGGGGCCCCAGTGGAAAGAGTGGACAGTTTCCGGTATCTTGGAGTCCACATCTCACACGATCTGTCATGGACACATCACATCGACCACATAGTGAAGAAAGACCGGCAGCGTCTGTTCCATCTCAGACGTCTAAAGGACTTTAAACTGCCCCCTCAGGTGATCAGGACTTTCTACACCTGCACCGTTGAGAGCATCCTGACTGGCAGCATCACAGCGTGGTTCGGGAACAGCACACAACAGGACAGACGAGCTCTACAGAGAGTGATACGATCGGCTGAATGTTGCATCCGCACTGAACTTCCTGACCTGCAGTCCATCTACAACAAACGCTGCTTAAACAGGGCTAGAAAGATCAAGAAAGACCTCAGCC
>JAOUQX010000043.1:296244-306903 GCA_028566295.1 Liobagrus marginatus | reverse complement strand
TTTTTCTGTAAAGCTGCTTTGAGACAATGTGTATTGTTAAAAGCGCTCTATAAATAAAATTGAATTGAATTGAACATCGCCCTGAGCAGCACTGTTGTTCCTACGTGCTTCAAGTCCACCACCATCTGTGCCAAAGAAGTCTTCTGTGTCCTGCCTCAAGTCTTCTCGTCGCACTCACACCCATGACAAAACGCTTCGAGAGGCTCGTCATGAGACACATCAAGACTTCCCCCACTTTGCACTGGACCCTCTGCAGTTTGCGTATCGTTCTATGGACGACTCAATCACCACAGCCCTCCATCTGGCTCTCGCCCACCTGGACTATAAAGACTCATATGTACGAATGCTGGTCATAAACTTCAGTTCAGCATTCAAAACAATCAGGATTTCCTGACTGGGAGACCTCACTCAGTCCGGATCGGGAACAGCACCTCCAGCACAACCACGGGATTCCCACACGACTGGGTGCTAAGTCCCCTGCTGTTCACAGAATGACGAGTCAGCATACAGAGAGGTGGTGAAACAGCTAACTTCCTGGTGTGGAGCCAACAATCTCTATCTGAACATAGGCAAAACCAAAGAGATGGTTGTTGACTTCAGAAGAGCACAGAGCGACCACTCTCTCCAGACATAGACAGAACCTCCATGGAGATCGTCAAGAGCACCAATTCCTCTGTGTTCACCTGGTGGAGAACCTCACCTTGTCACTAGGCAAGTGTCACGAACACCTGCTCCAGCAGTAAGAAAGCCCAGCAGCGTCTTTACTTCCTACGCACGCTGAGGAAAGCACATCTCCCTCCCCACATCCTGATCACGTTCTACAGAGGGACCATCGAGAGCATCCTGAGCAGCTGCATCACTGTCTGGTTTGGGAACTGCACCGTATCAGACCGCAAGTCCCTACAGCAGATAGTGAGGACAGCAGAGAGGATCATCTGGGTTTCTCTCCCCTCTATTACGGACAGTTACACCTCACGCTGCATAAGAAAAGCCACAAGCATTGTGGCCAACCCCACACACACACTCTTCAGCCTCCTGCCTTCTGGGAAAAGGGGGGGAGGGGGGAGAGTCACTGTAATACTGTTTCATAATGCCATCTACTGTTCCACTATTCAATGCTGCTACTGTTTACACTAGCCACTTTACTGTGCTAAATAATGTTGCTATTTTAACTTAAATGCTTCTATCATTATTTAGTACATTGCTAAATGCTGCACAACCATTCGGCGTTATGTTCTATGCATCTGTCCTGTAGCGTAATTGTAGCTACTGTTTGTTTTCCACTGTCTGCACTTGTTGCACTTTGTGTTGTACGTAGCCCTTTGTTATCCTGCTTTGTGTGACTGTGTTATGTGTAGCATCATGGTCCTGGAGAAATGTTTCGTTCTACTGTGTATTGCAACAGCTGTATATGGTGTAATGACAATAAAGCTTCTTGAACTTGAACCAAATTTAACTCACCTGCTCCCCATTCACACCTGAGACCGTGTAATACGTATCTCTTGTAACACTAATGACTACATTGACACCGGGGAGGTAAAATGGCTAAATGGGCCTAATTTGAACATTTTCACTTATGGGTGTACTCACTTTTGTTGCCAGAGCTTTAGACATTAATGGCTGTGTGTTGAGTTATTTTGAGGGGACAGTAAATATACACTGTTATACGAACTGTACATTCACTACTTTGTACATTGTAGCAAATTGGGCTGAACGATTTTGGAAAATAATCTAATTGCGATTTTTTTTAACCAATATTATGATTGCAATTTAATATGCGATTATATTTTAATATTCTGTATTACTCAACAAAGACAACCAATACACTATTATTAAACTATTATTAAACAAACTTTAAAATAATTTCCTGTAGGCCAGGCCTATTTATGATTAGAGTAGGTGAAGCATGAATTGATATGGACATTTTTATTTAGCTACTTTAACAAATGCCATCGTATACGTTAATAGTTCAAAGTACAGAGCTGCGTGGCAAGGTGTTGCTTCCTCTGAGTCTGCTTTGTGAAATTACGATTAAATTACGCCTGTGCTCTTAAAAAATTGCGTTTTGTCATAATGCGACATTATTGCAACTGTGAATAATTGTTCAGCCCTAGTAGCAAAATGCCATTTATTCAGTGTTGCTACATGAAATGATATAATAAAATGTTAACAACAATGTGAGGGGTGTACTCGGGTTTGTGAGATACTGTAAGTTTACATCTATATTGATCGTATAGAGTTTAAATGAGAGTAGATATGTAGTGTCGTTCCTCTGATACCATCAGGCTTTTAATATGGTGTATATATTAATGCGCAATCAGATCTCTCTTTCACAAACACACCACACACACACACTCTTACTGAGGGTCTCCGGCATAGCTGAGTTGAGCTGGACGGATTCCGAAGTGGACGATGATGGGGAACGTGATGACGTTCGGATTAAACTGTTCCCGATCCAACTGGTCTATCCTCACCGAGCTGGGTTTCTGTAACACACACACTTGTTTTGCTATCTTAGCGATTTTTATAGTGTACAAATTGTGCATTCAATCCCCCTACCCTACCCCTAAATATCACACAAAACATTTTCACATTTTTAATAGAATGTTATTTAGTATGTTTTTAAACATATTTTACTTATGGGGACTCATTAAATGTCCCCATAAAACCTGCTTATGTCGTAATGCCAGTGCAATACCCATGTCATTATACAACCCTGTGTCACAGTAAATTCATGAAATTAACACAGGCACACCGATTATTTTATTTAACTGCTAATAACTAGTAGGGTCTCTGTACAAAAACATGAAATTAGAGGTGAATACAACAAGCTACCATGTGTGCATCCCGCTCATTACTCGCACCATTCCGGGGTTAGTGACAATCATCCCTTTGCACTCCTCGGCGTATTTCTGCCATTCGAGCTCCTCCCACTGGAGCATGTCGGCGATCTCCTCCTCCGGAACCAGCGGTTTGTTACTGCGCAGCAGGTAGAGCAGAACCTGGTGCATAGACAACACTTCTTTACCACCATCTGAAACACACACACACACACCAGATTGGAAGGAAGGTAAGAAAACCAGGAGGAAGGAAGTGAGGACACCAGAAGAAGGAATAAAGGAATGACAAAGAAAAAAACAGCAGCGTTCATGGGAGAGAAGAACTAAATTAGCATGGCCAAATTACAGAAAAGACAGAAGAGAGCAGGAGGAAAGGCGATATTAGGAGTCTGGAAAAAGCAAGAAGAAGAAAGGGGAAAAAAAGCAAGGGTGCAAAGGAAAAACCGACAGGAAGAAGGATAAAATGAAGAAGGAAGATATGACAAAGAAGGCCAAAGGAAAGAATGAACAAATAGAAGGAAGAACCAATAGGGAAAGATGAGAAGGAAAGAAACTTTAGTAAAGGATGGCTACCTGAAGGAATAAAAGAAAACCAGGAAGCAGGAAGTCTAAAAAAAGGAAAAAATGAAGGATCCGGTAGTAGTACTAATTCAGTAGTAGACTGAGGGAAGAGGAGAAGAGAGGATGAGAATAAGAAAAGCTCTGACCTGGTAGGAATCGCACAAAGCGAGGCATGAAGTGAAACCTCTGGCAGGTGGAAGACTCTGTTTCGTCTGGACCTGCGGGAAACATCACAGTGGTTTAGGCAATAGAGCTCAGTTATGATTGGTCAGAAGCTCTGACTCACAGCGCTAATGGCAGCTCCAGGCTACCTGCGAGGTTCCAGTCATACAGCTCCAGGATGTCTTGGAAGAGGTACAAAGAGAAAAGCTCCAGACCCTTCACACAATAGTTCTACACACACACACACACACACACACACACACAGTTAGGTAACAAATGTAAAGAGAACAGTGGAAAAGTAGAACAGCTTAGGGTGGTGGAGCTAAGGCTGACCTCAGGAGCCATCTCCTCTATGAAGTGGATGGTGTAGTCGATGTTGAAGCGGATCACTTGACACAACGGGATCTGAGACCAGTACAGAAAACAACAGACAGACAGAAATAATCAAACACAGATCAGGGGGTGTCCACCTCTCCTATACACACTGATCAGCACCGTCTCCCATTGACCAATTACTGACAAGCACTGTCTCCCATTGACCAATAACTGATCAGCTATTTGGCCAATTGCTGATCAACACAGTATCCACATTGATCAGTTATTGGTCAATGGGGAAACAATGTCGACTGTTGACTGGTTATACGCTCTCCGTTTATCGCTTTCGGTTCTTACATTAGTGAGAGGAGTGTGTGAGAAAAGAGAAAAGCCTTCAAACAGATACTCGTGATCGTCGTACTCAATCACCGTCGGCCGGTCCGTCTGAGAGCGAGAGAGAAAGCAAGAGAACACATCTCAAATACATTTTTTATCTCGGGAATGACAGCATTAACAATGTCGCTGCAAAGGTCTGTGTATTAGAGGAAAGGAAAGACACCTGGAGAACGTGATAAAGCATGATAACTCACCAGGAAGTTGGTGGGCGGAGACACGGTTATCCTGTAATGGAAGAGTTTACCGGCGTTGTTGTTCATCAGACGACACAGTTTTACCGTCTGCACCAAATCGAGAAAAGAATACAGAGGAGATGTAGCACTAAGTCTTGGCACCTCTACAGCCTGAGGTTCCAGAGTTAAAACACGCACACAACCAAGAACATGTTTACGAGTACGCAATCAATGTTTACACTGCTGTTAAATACCACACAGTAAGAAAAATAACGAGTGTGTTCACCTCCTCCCCGGGGTAAATACTGTGCCGGATTCCAGTGCGTCTGGCTTTAGCACTGCACTTACACAACGGGCCGTCGTTCATCTTCAGGGGACGGACGGACAGACAAACAGACCCACACGTTTGAAAAAAATAAACACTTAGTATTAAATACAGATTTTAGGGTTAGTGTTAGGGTTAGTTTAAAAAAAATAGTAACGCGGCAGTATTGAATTCTGCATTCTGATTGGTCAGCTTTCCTTACCTTTGAACATGCTATCGTTTCTATAGTAACAGCTCAGCCCTGTGTGTGTGTGTGTGTCTGTGTGTGTGTGTGTGTGTATATACATGCACCTGTCCCGGGTCGTTGTACCACAGCTCGTCATGCAGTCGGTCGGGGTGCGCTTTCTTACGCTTGATCTCTGCGATCACGTCAAATACATCGGAGTCGGAGCTGCTAGAACAACTGCTGTCCTCATCCGAGTCACACTCCGAATCGCTCGAGCTCTTGTCTGCAGCACACACACACCGCTAATAAGGAACTCAAGCAAGTATTCATGGTGATGATGGTACGTGCAAGTGCGTGCACGCGAGTGTGTGTGCATTCAGGTATGACAGTAGAAGAATACACCTTTATATTTGTATCACGTTACATTGCAGCACTGTGGAATTCTTTTCTCTGAATATCCAGATTCGCACACATTTGAACCCTGATCCTCTGATCAACAAGCATTCAGCTATGAGCGTCTGAAAGACAGAGCCGTACCCTGGTCCAGGTCCAGCTTGGTTTTGGGCGGTTCCCATTTGGGCCGGAGGGATTTTGCACGTTCCTGCCGCCGCCCGAGCTCGTCCTCGAACCGCTCGTATAGGTCCCTCAGTTTACTCGTTCCCACTACGGTCGAGTCGCCCTGGGGCAGGCAGAGAGACAGCGAGAGCGAGAGAGAGGGAGAGAGAGTGGAAGGAGTTCAGGGGGTAAATAAACAAGCATTTGTCCCTGGAGAAAGAGAAGAACTGAACAGCTACAGAATCAGGTTAAAAATCTTGAGACGTAGATAGAAGACGTGGGATTGTACGAAGCATGAATAACGGTACCACTTGGTCCATGGGATCGTTGGAGTAGTAGTTCTCGGCATGAGTGCAGCGGATCCACGCTGGCTTCAGTAACTCTTCCTCCTCCTCATCTTCAGTCTCTTTGCAGCTTCTTTCTCTGTTTCCTCCCGCCGCTGCTTCCACCCTCCTCTCTCTCTCGTTCTCTCTCTCCCTTTCTCTCTCCTTCTCTTGGTCCTCCTCCATTCGTCCGCGCTTCCTTTCTCTGCTTCCTGAGCGGCTACGAGCTCTTTTCCTATGTCGGTCTACTGGAGAGCTCCTGCTGTCGCGGTGACGGTAGCGCTCCCTGAACAGAGATGAACAATGACACAAGGGAAAACGAGTTAGTCTCTGAGGAATAACGTTACACTGTACAGTAACTGAGTGAAAAAGGAGGTAATAACATGTTAGAATGGCCAACCTGCTGCGCTCTCGGCTCCGGCGTCTCAGGGGAGGCCGGCCCCTTTCGCTCTCCGGGCGGTACCGCCCTCCTTCCTGCCGTCTTCTGTCCGGACTACGTCCTTGATTGCGCCTCTCTCCGTAGCCGCCATACCCATAGCTTTTGTGACGTAAGGTCCGCTCAGGCGACTTGTCACTCTTGAAATGATGGAAATGCTCGATAGGCTTGAAGGAACCAGTTTCAGGGTGAGGGTAAAAATTAGGGGGTAGAGGAGGTAGGTGTGGCTGTGGGAGGTAATTCATGGAGTAAGGAGGTTGAAATGGTACAGATGGAGGCATCGAGGGTGGAGCGGAAGGAGGAGGCGGAGGAGGCGGGGCGTATGGATATGAGCCTTGAGAGGGGGCGGAAACAGGCAAAGGGGGTGGGGGAAAACTAGGGGGTTCTGGGTAGCCCTGTTGCAGGGGTGAAGGAGCAAGGAAAGGAGGGCGAAGGGAGAACTGTGAACCCTGAGAGGGCACTGGAACAGAGTAGGAAGGGAAGTCGGGACGAGGTGGCATGCTCGGCATGTAGGTGTTGGTGCACTGAGGACTGTAGGTGGAACAGTGCGGTGCCGAAGGATCGTAGGGGTACGGAGGAGGCACGGCGGATGCAAGAGGCTGTGGAGGGGGTAAGCGCAGGTGGGGAGGGGGGTAATTCTGAGGGGGATGGCGCCCTCGTGAACATCCTCGCCCAGGATGAAAGGACATGTTCTGGAGAAAAAATAAATGTGATTACACTTGTTATTGATATGACAAAGGTGCAAGACATTGTTTAGCACGATATGTATACTGCAATAAATAGGAAACTCTTTGAGAAAGTGTTTACAATGTTGGGCTCTTCTAAAGTGTACATACTGTATCCTCTGATGCTGTACAGTATTTTAGTGCACTTCTATGGAGAACAAGAAAACGTAAAGAGGGTAAGAGGGCACAAGTCATTATTTTACACCAGGTTTAATAGACTATTGAGAAGGGACATACAGTGCACCACGTAGGGTGGATGTACACAATATAGGGAATTACATTGTGTTTTTTATATATATATTTACTGCATTAACTCCTAAGTAAACAGGCAAAATAATGTACAATCATGCACTAAAAAATCCACGTGCTCCTTATACGAAAAATACACACTACAACAAGCTAACCCTGGCTAACAGAATCATCTAGCATTTCATACATCAACTTTCAACACATTGTACTGGGTTAACGTGCTCTTATTATACATCTCATATGTGTATATATAGATATATATATATATAAGCTCTTATATACTTCTTTATATTTTGTTGTGAGCGGAAAACGGAAAAGTGTCGTTTTAATATCTATACACACAAAAACTCGTTAAAACCGATTGCGGTTACCTGTGCGCGAACCGGAAGCAGCGCGAGCCCAATGTATGTAATAAAATGCTATATCTATATTTGTGTAATTACGTTAGAGAAAAGCAGCCAAAACAGTTTAACCTTATACAGAATCCGGGTTCATTGTGTAATTACGTTAGATAAAAGCAGCCAAAACAGTTCAACCTTATACAGAATCCGGGTTCATTAACGCCAAGCAAAAGCCGAATCCCGAAACACTCTATTCGCTAGACAAGTGCCCTACATTGAGCACGAAAGTACACCTACACGCCATCCTTATTGCACTAGAGATCGAGAAATTTAGCCAATTAGGATACAGCCGGCGATTCTTGTTACATACTCGGAGATGAATCACCAATAAGATTGAGGTATGTCGAAATCAACCAATAAACGTTAAGAACGCATGTCCGTCGTTATACCACGTCCTTCAGAAACATGTGAAGATAAGTGCGTTCCTACAACGCTGTGGTTAAAAGCGACTTGGTGTTTAAAATTAAATGTTCTATTTAGTTGTCCTAAAATAATAGCTAATTATTTCGACGAACCGTCTGGTTAGATTGGGCTGATCTCAACGAATATCATGTTATTTCGAATTTTTATTTTACACAATTCTTTAATTTTATTATAGGAGCGGACGGGCACTGAAAGTCAACACATTGGCGGCTGTTTTCCTCCGCCTGGGATTCGAAACCCTCTCACAATGAGTTTGAATTTTTTTCCCCTTCTCCCTTTATTAAGGCTGGTTGAGCCACTGTTCAATAAAACGTTAAAAATGGCAGGGCCATTCCAGACTGATAGCAAACAAAGACTGGTTTGCTGAACTGCAATATTAAACTTATAGATGCCAATTAGCATAATCATGAATATGCAGATTGGTTGTAGCAGCGGAGATTAAAACCAAGGAAGCACGCTACACACCGGTCTTTTCCTATTTTTTTATTTACCTCTTTACAGATCGATAACGCACAATGTTAAAAATGATTCATGTGTCCAAAGTAATGTGCGCACGCGCGCGCACACACACAGCCCGAATGATGCCCCCCATCCCACGAAAAATACTCACTCATGTACAAACTGATTTTGGGAGCAAGATTCCTGCCAGGATCCTGTCATCAAAATTGTTACTTAATAAAAAAAGAATAAAAATCTAATAAGAAAAGGAAGGAGGGAATCGTGAAACACGCACCACCTGCCACCCAACATCACAGCTGTTTTTATTGGGGATTAATAACAAGAGTCAGGACATGAATCAGGTTAGTATTGTCATAGAATATGGATAAATCATACAGGAAGTGAAAAAGTAAGAGAGAGGAAGTGCTAGCTTATGTTATTTCTTTAAGAAATAATGATCAAAGACAGAATCTCAGAAGGAATCATCATCATCATCATCATTATAAATTCCAGCCGCTTGTGTTCGGCTCCTCTGCTTCTCTGTTTGGACCCTCTGCTACCAGAATAAATCGGTGAATCGGTAAATCAGTTGCAGCATTTGCCCATGGAGCTCTGGTGGGCAGAGTCTTGGAGGTCCACGCCTGTCCGGCCCCGCCCGTTGGCCCCACCTCCGCCGGTTTGAGGCTCACTCTTTGGCAGCTTCTTCGCTGTAGGAGGGAGAAGGGCTAATCAGATGCTCAGATCCAACAAATTGGATAAGAGAGTCAAGCTAAAGTTTGAGCTGATCAGCCAATTATTATGTGGCAAAGTGTGTCTATTTCAGGAGTCAAGCACAGTGTTTATAAAGGTGTGTGTGTGTGTGTGCGCATGTGTTCTGACTTACCAATAGCCATAAAGATTTCGTTGACGTTCATGGCAGTTTTGGCCGAAGTCTCCATGAACAGCAGTCCGTTATCATCAGCATACGCCTGCGCTTCCTGTTCCAGTGCACACATCAGAACATTACAATGAAACCAACACACGCGCACGCACACACGCGCACGCGCACACACACCTGGTAATTGACGGCTCTCTTGTTAGCGAGGTCAGATTTGTTCCCAGACAGGGCGATAACGATGTTGGGACTCGCCTGTTTCTGAAGCGCGTTCACCCAGTTCTTAGCTCGTGCAAATGTCTCCTACACACAGACACAGAGCTGCTGGTCATATAATTAGAATATCATCAAAAAGTTCAACTAATTCCACTCAAAAAGTGAAACTTGTATATTCATTCATTACACACAGATTCATATATTTCAAATGTTTATTTCTTTTAATTTGATGGTTATAACTGACAACTAAGGAAAATCCCAAATTCCGTATCTCAGAAAATTAGAATATTAGCGTATTTTCCGCACCGTATTATAATGCGCCGTCTCAATTACGGGGTCTATTTCTGTACTTAACCCATACATATTCTAAAACACAGTCTACAAAAAAAAGGTAACGGAAACAAAACAGTGAGTTTAGTTGAACTTTATTTTACTATTTAACCTATCGAACCATATTTAACCTATCGAACCATAGATTCATTGATGTTGAACTCTTTCGCAGCTGCTCTATTCCCATTTACAACCGTGTAACTCATAGCCTGTAGTTTGAATTGTGCCTCATAAGCATGTCTCTTCACTGGTGCCATATTCGGGGAACCTTAGACAAACAAATGTTGTTTTGCACCATACCGGTAGAATACCAACCGGAGGCGGGGCAGAGGTAAGCGTACGTACTGTACGTATTACGTAATGCTCTGATTGATTTGTCGCTGCCAGAGTACGTAGTGTACGTATTACGTCCCTGTGTCAGGAAACGGTCCGATAGTCAATCAAGCAGAGCTCTTACCAAAGTCGCACAACAACATTTTTACAGATTTTGGAACTCAGTGCACACATAAGGCGCACCGGATTATAAGGCACACGGCTGATTTTTGAGAAAATTTAAGGCTCTTAGGTGCGCCTTATAGTGCAGAAAATACGGTACTCAAGACCACTACAAAGAAAAGATTTTTAGAAATCTTGGCCAACTGAAAAGTATGACCATGAACCATGACCATGACCATGAAAGTATTAGCATGTACAGCACTCAATACTTAGTTGGGGCTCCTGTTGCCTGAATTACTGCAGCAATGCGGCGTGG
>JAOUQX010000043.1:180015-191938 GCA_028566295.1 Liobagrus marginatus | reverse complement strand
TCTGTTCTATGTTAATAAAAGTATTGTTTAATGCAGCCTGCATTTGGGTCGTTCCCTCCTTTTAACCGGGTTCTCCTCCCAGCTCCGATGAGCTCTGTGACAGGGGTAGGGCTGCATGTCTTTGGCGATGAACACACCCAGCACATTCCTTATTGTTCTGTGTCTTTCCGAATTAACACAGAAGGCAACGTGTGCTGTTTTGGTCTCCCCTGTGCTCTCACACCAGGTGATGATGGCATACTCACCGGCACTGTATATATATTCTAGTATACATGTGTGTGTGCATGCACTCACGGTTTTCTGCACTGAATCCACCTCTGTCCATTGGACTCACGTCCACAGTTTCCTTTCTCCGTCCCCTCTGTGTTCAGTCTCTCATAACACACCCGGTCTGCTGAGTCTAACATGCACACACGCCCCACAGTGAACATTATGTATAGATAGAGATAGTAGTCATCCACAGGGTCAACTGATTTTTAGTAACAATATAATTCATATGTAGAACAATAGGGGGGCGCTAATCACACAAACAGAGGGTCTGCTGTGGTAGGGTCAATGCTTGATGTGAAGTGTACTCACTGTGACCCCACAGCGCCTGACACTGGCCATCTCGGGTCTTACAGCGACCACCGTAACAGCGGCCCTGAGAGAGGTGCATTGTGGGAGACTTGTCAGTGGGAAAGTGCTGAAAGTGTACAGCAGTGTAGCAAAGGAGTACATTTACCTGTCCTGCGTCGCATACATAGCCGTCCAGTTTATGTACGTTAGGAGGACACTGAGGACAAGCGAGATCACAACATCAGTGATGCACATGAACTGGCTTTATAGTAAAACTCTTAAAACCTGCTGGAGACAAATCACAAATACTAAAATACTATATTAATAATATTGATTAAAACAGTGCTATAAACACAAACAACATAATAATTAGGACTAAAAATACAATAAATAATTTGGACTAAAAATACAATAAATACCAAAAAATAAAATTCTAACTAATGAAAGTGTGCTAAAAAAAAAATCTGGATTATAAAAAGGTAAAAACGTAATCCTAAAAAGAAAAAATTTTATTGTGACTGCTCACCTGACTTGAGTCACCTGGACACGTTTCTGGAATATCGCAATCATTTACTCCGTCCCGACACATTACGCCTCTCTGCTCATACTGATCTCAGCACGCACGCACACGTTGATGGATTAATAAATATTTGTGCATTAAAAGATATATCTAAGTGTGTGTTTAAGGGATGTCCTTACCCTACACCTGTTACAGCACAGTCCGTTACTGCACATTGCATCATGGGTAAGAGTGCACTTCTTACAGCATGCTCCTCCAGCTCGAGAGCACTCCTGTCTCAGGCACATACACACGTTTTGGTATCTTACTGAGGACATTCCATATGCATAATGGTTATATTGTACAAACTGTACATTCTACCCCTACCCCTAAACCTACATATCACACAAAACATTCTGCATTTTTACACTTTTAATAAAACATTGTTCAGTATGTTTTTAAAGCTGTTTTACTTGTAAGAACTCATGAAATGTCCCCATTAAACATCCTTATGTTGTAATACCATGTCATTATACACATTTGTGTCCTCATAAATTTATGAAAACAAGTTGTGCTGATAATCTGATCATCTCAGTTTCTCGCTCTACGCATGGCACCACCGGATTGTGTGTCCGCTGATTTGATTTTTATTTCTGAACTGTGATGATGGAGACAGATAGCGTAACACTCAGAATCCAGAGATGAGACAGAGGTCACAACGATGGAGAAGGCATCATACACACACACACTTACACACACAATGGCCAGTACAGCATGTAGTCTTCAACTCAGCAACGTGTGACGATTACACACGTCATATTAAATAAAGTATTGTGTACGAGAACAAATCCATTAGGATTTCTTATAGCCATTGGTGCTCCTCCCGCCGACTCACCACCTGCGAGCCGCAGTCACACTCTTCTCCCTGCTCCACGTATCCGTTTCCGCATTCAGGAGGATCCAATAACTGCAGCAAAGAGAAAACCGGCTGTTTAACCTTCGTTGCGTTGTATTTATACATGTTGCACGATACATTTCACTCCTGAACGAATCCTCACTACACTGACTTACGACTATGGATCAGTGAATCATGCTAAACTAGAGGCTATGATCTTTTATTGCAGAAGATCGGTAGAAGAGCCCTGAGGATGGAGCTGGCAGGCAGGAGGAAAAGTGGAAAGCCAATGAGAAGGATTATAGATGTGGTGAGGGAGGAGATGCAGGTGGGGGGTTTAACCCCTTAATCTGCAACGGCCCACCCTCGGGCCCAATGTGCGTGTTATACCGTATCTGTACTTTAAATTACCTTTGTTTAGTAAAAATAATCAATCAGCTATAATAAACTATGCATCATTTGAAAGCTAAAATACTCAGGATTCATGTTCCAAACTTGTTTTTTAAATCAATACACCATAGAGGAAAGGGTTAAAGAAAACGTCGAAAGACCGCCCATTGAAACGGAAACAAAATAAACGTCACGGTTTACGTTTCATTGCCTATAATTCTTTCTGATCAGCGCAGCTTTTTCCCGCAGACACTGGCATACATTTCAAAATGCACCCTACCTTTTATTGTAAAACCATAAAAACACAGAGATGAAAACGAAAGATCCCCCGTTGTTTACATGCGCGTTTCCAGTTCAAGTAATCCATAACGTCCATATTCAATGAAATATCGATTCTAATCAGTAGTTGAAAAGCTATGCATTCTGCGTAGAATGGACTCTTCCGGACAAAATGGACCAATCACCGTCGACTATGTCATACACTTGCGCAAGGACCCGGAAAAAAGTCCCGCCTACTCCATATACGTATCGAGCGTTTTTTTCTACACATTTTGGTTTTAGCTGTAACAATCCAGCCAATAGTGAGCCAGCACAGTTTTGATAGACAGATGTAGTAGCCAACTAAATAACCATTACAGAAAGTGACAGTTTACTTTATTTTCACATGTAGATTTCAGAACAGGCTGTGTGCAAAACACGTGCGTTTTCACCTTTACGCACATAGAGCGCAATTACAAGCATACAGCGTATAGAGCACCGCAACGTTTCACTACACGAAGTCATTTTCTACACGGAGACTTTCTAATAGTTATTCCAGAAATGTTTCCAAGTTTAGGTGAATGCATTAGAAACTGACCAATAGATTTGCCGTTCTAATGAGGGAGAAGTGAGATAAGACATCGCTGGTGTGAGATGGTAAGAGCTAAGAATGATTCTTTCTGTTACAGGGAGCTCTTGTGTTCCATCTAATGCACACATTAGAAATATATTTCCTAGTCTTGAAAATCATATGTTAGATTTATTCTAATTTCCTTGTTTTCAACTCTTTCCTCGTTATTTGCAGTAGGTATGTTCTGAGTTGGCCCAGTTGGAGCAAATGACAGGCTGGAGTGGGGCAGTACTAGATAAGTACACTTGTATGCTCAGGGATACTAATTTGATTTGTTCTTCTCATACATTTTCTCACTTCCCCCTCTTTCTCTCTCCTGTTCTTGTCTTTCAGTGGCTGTGAATGTGATTTCAACTTTCCTAGTGAATGCCATGAGCACCTTGAGTGTACCTTTTCAGCAAGTGGAGTTCAGATATTAGAATTGTTCAAAATAAAGACTATTTTTATTAGAATGTTATGAATTTGCATTTTCTTGTGTGAAAACACAAGAAAAAATGTTTAGTGAACAGAGCAGTTCTGATTTGATATACATACAGTTTTGATTGATTTAGGTTGTTTGGTTACCAGGTGTCCATTTGGAGTCTCCAAATGGCACTTCAAAGAGGACGTCTATACCTTTTTGGAAATAAAGCGTATAGACGGGATTTTCAGTCTCAAATTTGAAAGATAACATTGTCAGACATTGAGTTTTAATTTTTTTTGTGTTTTCAGGTCTTTAGTATCATTTTTGACATCCTTTTTTTCCCTAAATGAAATTCATTAAAAGAAATCGTGAGACACTTTCATGTATATTTAAACATGATTTACTCTGCTGCGATATAATGACAATGTCCTTTCAAATGAGACCATATTTTTGAAAATAACCCACAGGGTTCAAGAGCTACAGGCATGTTTAGTTGGGTATACCGTTTTTCAGAAATTGTTCAAAAATAGGGGCGCAGGTTAAGGGGTTAAAATAGGCAGATGTAAAGGACAGGGTTGTATGGAGACTGATGATCCGCTGTGGTGAAAGTAGCCAAAGAAGAATAAGGAACAAAAAAGTGTGTGTAGTGACGATTTAATGAGTTAGTGATGCCTGTAAGGGTGG
The DNA here is from genome assembly GCA_028566295.1 of Liobagrus marginatus. NCBI lineage: Eukaryota > Metazoa > Chordata > Actinopteri > Siluriformes > Amblycipitidae > Liobagrus > Liobagrus marginatus. The sequence continues at coordinate 187,620 of JAOUQX010000043.1, read as the reverse complement.
AGTTTCAGGCGCTATTCATAGACATAGCTGCTCTTCTTTATATTATGTGTGTAATAAAATAAAATAATTAGTTATAAAATGTGTTCCATACAGAGGAAAAGAGAAAGAAAGAAAGGTGTGTACTGAGCCTGGCATATGTACAGTGAAACATGTGTACAGTGGGGTGCTGTGTGATACGATCAGATATGGGTTAACTGGCCTTAGTAGGTTTGTTGAATAGACAGCTGCCTCCTCCGTCCTGCAGGAAGCGGACATACTCCTCCACACTGCAGCGGGAGAACTTCCTGGGCAGGTAGTATCTGGCAGTGATACAGTGACACACTCGTGAAATGTTCCCGTAAAACATGCTTATGTAATACCAGTCATCATACAAATTTGTGTCCTCATAAATTCATGTACACACTCTAATCAAAACAATTTTTTCCACTCACCCAGTGTCCTCCATGATACAGCCGAGCCAAGGGTCTGGACACCTACAGTCTCCTGACACACACACGCTTAAGTTTTTGAAATTTAAGTGAAAACTCTCAGCAGCATGTTCAAAAGTTAAAACTGCTCCAGCACAAAATCGGCAGTTCTGTTATTAAACGTCTAACCTGAATATTTCGCTGTTAACACATTCAACAAATTAAACATTTTTAAATCATTCAATTCTACTTAAAAACAATGTTTGTGTCTTTCTTCACATCCTGCACTAGACAATATAAACCGATTTGATATCTGAGTGCAGTTGTGTGATGAGTGTGTATTTGTTGTGTGTTTGGTGTGTTTCACCTGCAGTCGCACGGTCTTTGTTCCACATCATGCCCAGATTCTGTCCTAGACTCTGGCACAGCGTAATGGCCATCGGTCCCACGTTTCCAAACTGTACGCAGGTTACAGTCAGGATTATACTGTAATTCCGAAGTCTACGCAGGATATCTTGAGAACCGGCAAATTGCCTTGTGTACTCTACTCTGTAGTGGACATTTTGTTTTCATAAATATTCTTTGAATGTTTTGTGTTACTCTATCGACTCATGCTGTACTGTACAGTGGACGTCCTGGGCTATCTAGTGATGTGTCAATTGATTGCCTAGGAGGCTAGGAACTACTTATTACACTGAACAGAGGATATAGTAAAGATTATACTGTAATTCTGAAGTGTGCAGAGGATACAGTCAGGATTATTCTGTAATTCCAAAGTGTACACAAGATAGTCCGATTTATTCTGTAATTCAGAAGCATATACAAGATAAAGTAAGGCTTATACTGCAATTCCGACATGTACAGAGGATTTAGTCAGGATTATACTACAATTCTGAAATGTATGCAGGATACCATCAGGATTATACTGTAATTCCAAAGTGTGCACATGACATAGACAGGATTATTCTGTTATTCCGAAGGGTACACAGAACATAGACAGGATTATACTGTAATTCCAAAGTGTACACAGGATATATTCAGGATTATTCTGTAATTCCAAATTGTACGCTAGATACAGTCAGGATTAAAATGTAATTCCAAACTGTACACAGGATACAGTCAGGATTATACTGTAATTCCAAACTGTACACAGGATACAGTCATGATTATGCTGTAATTTCGGTGTACAGAGGAAATAGTCAGGATTATTCTGTAATTCTTAAATGCACACAGGATACAGGCAGGATTATTAGTTAATCCTGAGCTTTTTAAAAAACTTTAACCACAGCTTTACCACTGTAACATCAACACTTCCCTGCATTAGCCAGAAAATTCCAAAGCATCTGCTTTCATGCCAACATGAACCAACATGCTAACCAGCTTGAGACGAATCTCTACGTCAAATATAACTTTTAATATAACATTTTAACCGACACCTTCACTTGCGCTCGTCTTGATTTCTTAATATGAAGCTTAAATGTCAAGTGAGGATCGCTTAATCATTTTGCATTACACTATTTAGCACAAAGTCACATGGTCATGATAACTGGTAAGTCTGACACTGACATCAGGTGGCGTTTCCTGAGCATTGTATAATTGTATGTGTGAATATACAGCAGATCACAGGTGTAGAGAACATGAGTGTATGGTATTATGAAGAGATTACAGTAAATGATATGAGTTGTACCTCGTTGACTCCGCCTCCACGTGTAGGAGAACAGATGCCTCCTATGTACGCTGTACCACTGCGGCTGCTTTGAAATGTGCGCCCCCTACAGGTAGAGACGTGTAATTTTTTTAAATAAATAATATAACAAAAATAATTGTTGGTTCATGTTCATTCAATAATATTTATCTTATAGCATCTGGGTAAAATAAATAGAGCAACCCAGTATATTTGTCATTAACCATAAATATACAAGGTGCATTACAATGTGGAATTAGTGTGTGTGTGTGTGTATTTAAAACACACGAGAACAAGTGTGCAGCGTCACTCTTCTCTTTGATGTTCTCGCTCCTGTATTTCATAAAGTCACGCAAGGTCATCAGAGGGTCATTGCCCACGGAAAGCATGCTCTGGGATGTCCATGTCTCCATGGCGACAAGCACCAGTCTTGTGTTAAGTTGTTCTTTATATATCTACAAAAAATATACATCACAGTCATATAACAGTATATATACTGACTGGTGCACTGATCGTCTAATTGTCTGAGTGTTCTGATTGGCTGAAAACTGTATGAAGAGTTCTAATTGGACGAGAGCTGTATAATGGTTCTGATTGACTAAAGGTGTAACCCTAAAAAAAAATACATCACAGTCATATAACAGTATATAGACTGACTGGTGCACTGATTGTCTAATTGTCTGAGAGCTGTATGATTGGCTGAGAGCAGTATTGTGTATACTCACTGTGTCAGCCATGTTGACGATGGCTTTTGCTAAATTGCGTGTTTGTGCAGTGGACCTGCGCATATGCACAAACTGTGGAAAAAGATCGCGTATAAGTTTACAGCCGGTAAATCTCTCACACACGTGCGCGCTCTCTCTCTCTCGCCCTCTTACCAGGTCATAGTCATTCACTACTAGCAGCTCAATGTATTTTGTCTCTGTCTGAACAGTACGCAGTGGCCTCCGGATCTGTCACACACACACACACACACACACACACACACACACACACACACACACACAAATTCAATGCACACAGACTGAAGTACTTCAAGTCTTTGGTTCTTCAAATTGTGATGATTTTGGCTCACATTTAACAAAAACTCACCAGATCACTATTTCAACTAATTAGGAAACTTCATAAGGCAAATTAAAAAAAAAAGGCATTTTTAGTGAATTGTTGGTCTTCTGGAAAGTATGTTCATTTACTGTATATGTACTCAATACTTGGTAGGGGCTCATTTTGCTTTAATTGCTGCCTCAATTCGGCGTGGTATGGAGGTGATCAGTCTGTGGAACTGCTGAGGTGGTATGGAAGTCCAGGTTCCTTTGACAGTGGCCTTCAGCTCATCTGCATTTCTTCTTTCTTGTTTCTCATTTTCCTCTTGACAATACCCCATAGATACTCTACGGGGTTCAGGTCTGGTGAATATGCTAGGTCAGTCAAGCACACCAAAACCATGATTATTTAACCGACTTTTGGTGCTTTTGGTAGTGTGGGCAGGTGGCAAATTCTGATGGAGAATGAAATCAGTATCTTTAAAAAGTTGATCAGCAGAAGGAAGCATGAAGTGTTCTAAAATTTCTTGGTAAACGGGTTCAGTGACTTTGGTTCTCAAAAAAACAGTGGACCAACACCAGTAGATGACATTGCACCCCAAATCATCACAGACTAGAAACTTAACACTGAACTTCAAGCAACTTGGGCTATGAGCTTCTCCACCTTTTCTCCAGGCTCTAGGACCGTGGTTTCCAAATGAAATACAACACTTGTTCTCACCTGAAAAGAGGATTTTGGACCACTGGGCAGCAGTCCAGTTCTTCTTCTCCTTAACCCGGGTAAGACACTTTTGACGTTGTCTGTGGTTCAGGAGCGGCTTAACAAGAGGAATAGGACAACTGTAGCCAAATTCCATGACACGTCTGTGTGTGGTGGCTCTCGATGCCTTGACCCCAGCCTTAGCCCTATTCGTTGTGAAGTTCACCCAAATTCTTGAATCAATTTTGCTTGACGAGCCTCTCAAGGCTCTCAGTTCTCAGCTCAAGTTCTCTCAGTTGGTTGTGCATCTTTTTCTTCCACACGTTTTCCTTCCAATCAACTTTCTGTTAACATGCTTGGACTCTGAACAGCAGCTTCTTTAATAATGAATGTTCATGGCTTACCCTTCGTGTGAAGGGCGTCAATGATTGTCTTCTGGACAACTGTCAGATCAGCAGTCTTCCCCATGATTATGTAGCCTAGTGAACCAAACGGAGAGACCATTTTCAAGTCTCAGGAAACCTTGCAGGTGTTTTGAGTTGATTAGCTGATAGTGAATTGGTGGGCTTTTGTTAAATGCGGCCAAAATCATCACAATTAAAAGAACCAAAGATTTAAAGTACTTCAGTCTGTGTGCATTGTATATATTTAATACACAACTTCCACAATTTGAGTTGAATTACTGAAATAAATGAAATTTCAATGACATACTAATTTATTGAGACACACACACGATAGAGAATACATTTTGACTAAGGTTAATCGAGAGACAGTGCATAAGACTAAAAGACAGGAAAGAGATAGTAAGAAAGTGAGCAAGAAAGTGTGTGAGAGACAGAATGACAGATATAGTGAAAGACTATTATGTATAAAAAGGGAATACACAGTAATATACAGTGCAAAAGAAAGAGAGAAAATAATGATAAATACTTTTTTACTAAACAGCTTCAATTCTTGCACACACCTGGCGTTTGACCCGTCTCAGGCCATGTGTAAAAGTGGGTCCATCGCTCTCAGCAAAATCAGGTGTGACCTTATCCAAGGCCGGGTCACTGGTAGTGTTGCATTCTGGGAGGAGATGAACATGGCCAGATTGAGGGATGGAGGAAGGAACAAAAACAAAAAGTTATCACTTTCAGGCAATCGCTAGAGGATGAGATTAATGCACAATAATACAGAGAGAGCGCAAGCAAGGGAGAGATAGAGAATGATAGCAAGCAGCAAAAAGAGAAAGACAACAAGAGAGAGGGCAGAGATGAAAAGAAGAGATGGAAAGAGGACCAAAGAAACATACAGAGAAAGAATGAGCGAGAGAGAGAGAGGGGGGAGAGAGTTTTTCTTTGTGTGTGTGTGTGGGGGGGGGGGGGGATTATTGACATTATCCTGCTGTTCGACTTTAAAATACTTCATGAATTTTATTGTATGTGTTTACAATAAAATGTGTATATGCATAAGTGTTTAAATATGTGTAAGTGTGTGTACTTTACCGGGGCAGTATGGTGCATTAAGTTGAAGGCCAGGCAGTCTGTACACAACGTGCACATTTTGTCCCTGTGTATGCGCCCACACACAAGCATAAAACACAATGAGATGTCTGTTACAGTAAGTGTGAAGAGATGATTTCACACACTAATGACCCAATTGTGTCACACACCAACACACACTCAAACACAGTAAAAAAATGATCAAGTAAACCGATACGCGCACACACCTGCTCTCAGACAAATACACAAGCATAACATGCTGATGGAAAAGCAAATAACACTTAATGACACCCAGTTATATACGGTTAAGCACACAAACACACACCCACACCTAAATCTATTATTCATCGTTACATAGACAAAAGTATGTATGACATATGGATCATTGCACCCGTGTGTTTTTTTCACATCCTAGTCCAGATGTGTTCTCACTTTTCCTCCTTTAATACAGCCAGACTTTTGTGCAGGTTTTCCACTAGATCGTGTTGCGGGACTGTGGGTGTGTTCATTCAGACACGATAGTATTAGTGAGATCAGACACTAATGTTGGGTGAGGAAGTTCTGGGGTGCCAAATGTGTTCATTGGGGTTGAGTCAGTCAGGGCTCCGTGCAGAACACTCGACTTCTTCCATACCAAAACATCCATAGCACAGCATGTATTCATGGAGTACAGCAGTTTACTGCACAGGGGCTTTGTCGTGCTGGAACAGTGTATGCATTCAACTATCTTACAGTTCTAACCACAATTAACCTATACAACAATTTCAGTTTCATCCATCCCTCAATCACCTGTCCATCTATCTCTGAATAGATGGAGGTGTAAAGTTCTCTTCAGCACAGATGAACGCTGACTAAGTGCTTCTCCACATTGTGATATATTATTAATCATTCACCCACTTACACAGACAGAGATTTAGTGTTGCAGTAAGGAAGGAAGCTGGATAATGGGGAAAAGAGAGGGAGCTGAGGATAAGAGAGAGAGCGATAATGTGATGTTAAATGTAAATGGACTAGTGAGTGCTGTGCAGGGGTGATGGTTAAAAAAGTGGAGGCTATAGAGAGTGGTTTGCGTGTGTGAGAGAGAGAGAGAGAGAGTGAGAGAGGAGTGGAGGAAGTGGTATTGATCAGCTGGTCACAGCATGCTGATGAAGCAGGGTGTGTATTACAGTGGGAGGAAATGTTTAGCTCTCGCTCTTCTCAAGTACAGACATGAAGACTCTGTAGTGCTAATAATCTGATCGTCTCAGTTTCTCTCTACCTCTCTTTCCTCTCTCTATATGCATGCTACCACAGGATTGTGTGTCCGCTGATTTGATTTTTATTGCCGCACTGTGATGGAGACAGATAGAGTAACTCTTAGAATCCATCAGAGATGAGACAGAGGTCACAACAATGGAGGAGAAGGCATCACGCACACACACGCATGCACACACACACACACCTGCTCATCGACGTGTGGTACAGGTTCAATCCCATAAGAAAAGATGCCATCTGAGAACATTCCCCTGTGTATGCACAGACACAGACAAGTCATTTTCTAAGTTACTTTCACTTTTTGCCTAAGGTATCTTCCGAAGCAGGTTATGAAATACTGTCTTTGCTGAGAAGCAGCTATAATTAAACAATATGCCACAATTATTCAAAGTTCAAAGTTTATTTGTCACATGTACGTTATTCGTGGTACAACATACAGTGAAATGCTTTGACGACTAACTGAATGTTTGCTATGTAAGTGGTGGGTTGAGGGAGAGAGGGAAATTGTAAGGGGGGGTTGGTTGCAGATAAATATTATTAACAGTGTGTACAGTAATTACAAATTACAAATGTACAGCTATATGCAATATGTATGACAATATATAATAACGACAATAGTAATAGTAATAGATACTAGTAGTAGTAATATAATATACTAAAAATAGTGTACCAAAAGTAACCTACTATAATGTACTATACAATGCTATGAATATGCATTGTACGGCTACAATTCTGTACATGATATGCTATAAGTATACATTGCATAAACATGCTATACTGTAGATATACAGTGTGCTATACATTTGTACATAATGTTATAGATACACAGTGTTTATACATACTGTAGTGTACGTATATATTTTGTGCAATTGCGCATGTGTGTGCAAAAGAGAGTCTCAGGAGATGAAGGAAAAGGGAAAGGGCGGGAAGCGAGAAAATCCAAAGAAGCAGAACAACAAAAGCAAAAGTGGAGTCCTGATGTGTGTGTTTATATTATGAGATGTAGCTTTGATTGAGGGCACGGACAGCTTGC
>JAOUQX010000043.1:168959-179915 GCA_028566295.1 Liobagrus marginatus | reverse complement strand
TACTGTAGATGGCTGTGATAAACAGGGCTTGTAACTGCGCGCAGTAACTGCATATGCCGTTCGTGTAGTCAATAAAATGCTTTAAAAACAATTTTGGTTAATGAATTTGTAACGAAATGTCGCTCACGTGTAGCGCGTCGGCGCCCTTGCTCTTTACTGTAGTATCCAAGCGACCGTGCGCGATCTCGCCGCCTTCGGCACCTGCGCGCCGCTGGAGCCGCTGCGGCCGCGTTATTTCTTGTTCACGAAGCGCGTGCCCGTCGTTGCCACCATCGCCGTTACCGTTCCTTCTCCCTTCTCTCTCTCGCCATTGCCGCGATGCGGTGCTCCAGCCTGCGGCGTTTGAACACACACACACAGACCTGGTCAGTGGTAAAAGCACGTGACCTTCCATACGTAAGAGATCCGTATTTATCACTCCTCCTTTAAGTTTAAACCTTAAAATCGCAGTGAGTCTGTGGATTAACTTTCCGCATTACAGATAAAACCGGAGGGGCTCAATAAATCAAATAATATAACTCCCCACTCCGTCCCACACCCCAGTTCGGTAGGTTATTACCTGTAACGGAGACCGCAGCCCACAGGAGGAGGCACCGCGCCGCCCGCATGGCGTTCACATACTGGGCGCGGGCATGAATTCAAGGACAAATCCGTTAGAAGTAGGAAAATAGATAAATGACACGCAGCACCGAGGTGTTCAGCGCGCGACGCTTAATTAAGTCATCGTAGATGACGCGCGAGCGTGTTGTACCGAACTCGCGGTGCTAGCTGGCTCTGCAGTAAAAATCCACCCGCAATCACTCACGTTGTGCTAATCCCTAATAAAAAACCCTTCTCTAGGAACCCGCGTTGCCCTACCACCAAATTGCCTTATGATTGGTTCACATCAGCATGGGGCGGGGCATCGCAATGCGGCGCTCATTTTTTCTCAAGCTCCTTTCGTTATTAACTAGGACCGCTACAAGATTCGATTATTTAAATATGCGAGATTATATTCACTGAAGCTACAGATAATAAAATAACACATTTAAAGCCGTGTTTAATGAACAAACGGTTGGTTTAAAAACAGACCGCAAATGAATTTTTTAATCACGACTTGGAAATTATAAAATCTTGGAAAAATCTTGGAAGTTATAAAAAGATGGCCGACGGCATTTCCATGTGATGTAAAGTTACAGGCAATAAAGTCCCATGTTAATATTAAAACCTTGAGAAGATGAAAGCTTATTAATCAAAACCTTTTCTGTCACTCACCCGTAGCTTCCTCTTCTTAACCTAAACAACGGTGGAACTAGAGGAGAGAGGGTTAAATCTTTGCGGCGGAGGTGGAGCTCCCTCTGAACTAGAGATAGCATGTGAGTAGCTAACAATTTTGCACACTGAACTCAGCTTGCTGTATTCAAATTAATAGGGTAGAGTACTGGAACGGTTACATGAAAGGCACCATTACTGTCAAAACGACCCGTACGCTGGCACAGGAAGAATACACATATTCTTCAGTTGGTTGTGCATCTTTTTCTTCACACAACTTTCTGTTAACATGCTTGGACTCTGAACAGCAGCTTCTTTAATAATGAATGTTCATGGCTTACCCTCCTTGTGAAGGGTGTCAATGATTGTCTTCTGGACAACTGTCAGATCAGCAGTCTTCTCCATGATTGTGTAGCCTAGTGAACCAAACAGAGACTATTTTGAAGTCTCCGGAAACCATTGCATGTGTTTTGAGTTGATTAGCTGATAGTGAATGGGTGGGTTTTTGTTAAATGTGGCCAAAATAATCACAATTAAAAGAACCAAAGACTTAAAGTACTTCAGTCTGTGTGCATTGTATATATTTAACACACGAGTTCCACAATTTCAGTTGAATTACTCACATAAATGAACTTTTCCACAACATTCTAATTTATTGAGATGCACCTGTATGCTTAAAAACTCAACATATAACTTTAGTAGTTTAAACTCAATTAGGTTACTGGGGTCATAATATATAATAACCAGTCTTCTTCAAGTATGCAAATTTAGGCCATGAGTGGTACCAAACACCTCAAGCACACATTACAGGATGTGAATCAAGACATTTAAGTTGAACTCATGTTTTAGTGGGCAATATAAGTGGTCTATTTGAAGTTAACCTGCCTAAACTTAAATCTGATCAAATCCATTTCTTACTGAAACACTGTACTATAATAAGAGCTCCGATCTGATCTCACACGCACACACACAGCAACAGAGTGAGTGATGACTCAGGATACACATTTTAAGGAGCAATTTTTTTTAATTCATGACAGCAAATTCTCTGTCGCACTGGGTTTTATGAACATCGTAAAAGATCCCAAACACAGTGAAGTGGCAGTTAAAAACATCTTTAAAACAAATTTATAAAACTCCCAATACACGCATGTGTTCAGACACATGAAGAGAACACACGGCACACACGAACAGACAGTTCAGGGTGGACTATTACATTTAAGATAGAGATGGTGTAAGGACATTTCACAAATATTCTATAACTCACACATTAACTTGTACCTGGGAAGAGTTGACGAACGCACACACACTTGTTTCCAAAGCCCTTGAGATTCACAAACATCTCATTTACGGGGCTCGATTGAATGTTTGATTTTAAAAGTGAGTCTGTAAAACTGACTCTGTGAAGCTCAAAATTCCCACCAAAAATCTGTACTATTGTCTAATTAACCAATGAGCTGAAAAGCCTGATCCACTCGGCATTCCAGAGCGTTCACATAACCTCCAGCTTCATCTTTAGTCCAGGACACTTTATCCTGACCATATTAGCGGGAATACGTCCGGAAGCAGCACTTAAGACTAATTGCCTGGCGCCCCCTGCAGCAGAACTTCATTAAATGCGCAACACAAGCACCAGATCATGAGTGCTGGTCGACGAGAACAGAAAATGTCAAGTGCAATGGATAGCGCAATCGTGACTCAGATCGCACTAGATTTTCACTTACGACTGCAGATGAGTTTATTCCTTTATATGCAAAAGATGATTGCAAGGCTCTGGATTTAAATGTTTTGAGATCACTACACGCCATTCCACTCAGCTGTCAAGAACTTTCAGTTTGGAGTCTTCTTACAAAGTAGATAAATCTGCTAATGCAGAGTGTCACGTGAATGAAAGGGGGGGGGGGGGAGTGTTCTCGATGCGCACCAGCATTCTACAGTACAGATGTCATCGCACTGCTAAAGTACAAAAAAAGGAGAGTGCATAATACAGGTTTTCAGGTCCAGTATATTCCCAATGAGATTAGCTAACGCAACAAAGTTTTTAGCTTTAACTAAATATTTAGGGCTCAGTTCTGCTTCTACACTCCCAGGCTCTGAATAATCCTCCTATCCATAGTCTCCATTGTTCTGTAGATGGTTTTAGGATCTCCAAACGCATTGTGTGAGGACATGTTGGGCTGCAGCACAGCGCACAGTCGTGACGGGTAGCTTCCGTCCTGCATGCCGGAGCATGAACGCTGCAGAAGCAGACCCAAGTCCAGCTCACAGCCATCGCCCTTGGGCTGTAGGTGAACTGATGGTGCCAAGAGCGACAGGAGGCCGGAATCCCAGTCCGATTCGGAAGAAGCTGGGGAGAAAATGTCTGGGACGAGTGCAGACTCAATGCAGATAGACAAGGGCTGAGAAGGGACAGAAGCACTGGAGGCGACACTAGGGGCAAGTTTCGGAGGGTCTAAAAACTGCCTATTTTGGTAAACATCGTCATGGAAGAAAGGATAAAGTTGTGGAGGACCGAGTTCTGATGATACATCACACGCAATGTTTGCGTACATCGGACAGACCAGTTCTTTCTGATGATCATTCCTGAACGACACACCATCCTGTGAAGCCATTAGATTGGTGAGGGAAGAGTCAGGGGATGGATGGTGCTCTGCAATTTCATCAAGCTTACGTTCATTTACCTTGGTGTGTCCTTTAACCTCACTTTGCTCTACAGGATCAAATCTGAGGTCAACACCACTGTCGTGATTGGAAGGATCGGACCACAGGTTAGTCCGCCTCAACTTTGAAGTTCTTGGGCTAAGAGTAAACAATCTACTGCGCTTCCTGGGGTTCACGCCATCTGAAATTTTGGTTGGCAGCAAGCAGGGCAAAGACTGAAACGATGGAGAACCCGAGGTGGTTTCTCCTGGGAGTGCATGTTCTCTTTCCTGTAACCGTGATAAAGGTAACTCGTGCATGGTGTCTTCCTGATGTTGCAGGTTTAAACAAGTAGATGAACCTCGGTCATTGTTTAGGCTTACCAAAGTCCTCTGTGAGATTTCAGAAAGCTGCTGTAGCATATTAGGTTTAACACTATCTGATACCTCCCCTGGAGAAGGTGCAGTGTATTCTAAATGTTTATTGTTCAAAATTAACTCGGCCTGTGGGTGAGGAATGGGAAAACCGGTTTCAGACTTTAATATATAGTTTTGTTTTTCATCCATGAACTTGCTTTCCAAAGAAGTGGAAATTGGAGAATCTACACAGAGTTGCTGATTTGGAACTGAGGAGTCGCAGACACGTTCTTCTTGGACTTCCATGTGGCTAACAGGTTCTGCCTCTTGATTTGCTTCGATTTCACTGCCATGCTGTTGCACTGACTCAGAAGGTGGAGCTTCAGATCTGCTCGAAAACCTGAGAACAGAGAAACCGGCAAGACTCAGTAGAGCACAGCTTGGATGGGCTGAACACAGTTAGCTGCCCAAACACCACCTGACCAGCGCATTATGGAGAAGTAATCCAGGTCTAGGGTGAAAAACTGATCACGTAAACTGAGGAAAAGAGTGATGGTCTAGCCATATTCTCAAGTAACTATGACAGCGCAAGTTTTTTAGAGAAGAAAAGCTCAACTCACCTAGTCGTCGGCGTATCAACATGCGGGTTTTGACAGCCTGAGAAAAATTCCTCCATAGAAGCTACCAACTGATCCACCACGGCGTAGTTGTTAACATCCTCCACGAAGCGCAGATGAACATCTGACTGCAGGTGCTGGTCAAATCCACACAAAGAACACAGTGACTCGACTCAAACGGCTTCCGTGTTCAAGAAATCCACCATCCATCGTTTATCCTTAATCTCACCTCATCCTGAGCTCTGTACTTGATCTGGCAGCATTCGCAGAAGCCCAGGCTCTTCTTTTTGCGAGATGTTTTAGCAGAAGGAGCTGATGGTTTGTTGTGGTTGCTGATCGGCTCACTTTTTCTGAAGAAAACAAGCAGTTAGTGTAAAGGAGCTTCGAGACGCAGCAAGCAGAGGAAAGGTAAGGTTTGTGTTTGTTTGTAGTTTTAAGATTCTTGTTTGTCATGAAGCACTCAAATGTGAGCGGCGGCCGAAAAATATTAAAGAAAAAGAACTGACGTGAGGCTTTTTATTAAATTTCCCTACAAATATTTACCCAAATTTATCTTTGCTGAACTTGTATTCAATCGACTTCCCAGGATGCACTGGGGCCGGATTTTCAAAAGGGCTGAATCTTCTAGTGTAGCTCAGCATGGGGAAATCCAGAGACTGACCATGCAATGGTCTGTACTTCCTGTAACACAGACACCTTTTGCTACAGCTTCAAAAGAAGCATGTACAGAGAAGCTTTTGTTGAGCTTATGTTAACCTAAATAGAAGTGTGTGCGTGTGCCTTCCCCAGCAGCTACATCTGAAATTTACAGTTCTTCTCACACAATAATCCTTCATTAGCTAATAACAGCAAAGGACAGCTTCGTTTAGCGCTGTGGCCCAGCAGGGGGTGATGCCCATTTAGCCTAAACAGCCTAAGCTACACCCACAGACACAAGAGAGCGGCAGATATCAGAATTTTCAGTTTTCAATCTTCTCCCGGGGGCTGCGACCCTGCCATCTTTGGTCGCCGACTGTAAATGACCTTGGCATTAATTTGAACGATTTTATTTCCGTTCACTGATCCGACAGGACTGTGTCTTCTTAATTCCAATTCGTTCAGTTTGTTCTCTGGTGGTGAGGACAAGTTTCACAACCTTATAAATATTCCACAGCGACTCAGAATATGAAGTCTTAAAGCAGATTCAGGGTTGAAAAACAGTTTGTGATGTCTTCTGCGGTAGTTAGAAAATCGATAGGTTTATCGGTTAACAGTTCTGATATGAGTCCAGTGTTTACTGTGTGAGATGTGGGGCAAGAGCTGACCTGCGCAAGTCCTCCACCTTCACAAAGTCTACCTTCAGACTGCCAGCTGCATCATGGGTAACACACACACGGTAATGTATTATATGGTTGTAGTAGCAATTTTAATAATCATAATACTAATACTCTTCCATACCTTTGATGACGTGTAAACTTGAGTTCTCCTTTAAATAAAACACACGCAGTTATAAAATATTTCAAAATAAACACATTAAACATAAAACAATACTGAGGCTCTAAAACATGAGACATGATAAAGCGGCATGCATTAAATGGCTAAATCATTCATATTTAATTGAATAAGAGAATTTGAAAAATGATCTTTTAATTAACAAATAAAATCTAATAATAATTGGCACCTCTCGTCTGCAGTGTGTGTGAGTGGAGTGGTGTAAGCTCAGATTCCTCGCAACCTTCAGAAACTCTGAGTTATTAACAGTGTTAAAGAGGAATGTGACTGCGTGTGTTTCAGGAATTATACTACACAGCATTTTTATTATACAGATTTTATTTATAACTAGGATGCATATGGCCCGATACGATACTCATGTACTTGTAAAAACACCCCGATAGCAAATACAGGTACATCTGCCAGAATTGACACATGACAGACAATGTCAGCATCAGCAGGGTGGAAATATTTAAAAATGAATGATAACTTTTTTTCCTTGTTATACGCATTGAAGGTTATTACTGTCCCATATTCATTAGTCAATGTGTTGTGTTTGGAAAATAAAAAAAGTATATACAGCTAGTCATCGGTATCACAGAGTACCAAAAAAAACACAATACCAGTACTCTCAATCCTTAAAAACTGGTATCGGTGCATCCATAATTATGACAATTAAATTAACATAGTAAACATGTAGCATTAAATAAACGCAAGCATGAATACAACGTATATATTTAGTCACTTTAATAAAGAAAAACTATTATATAACATACTATAAACTATGTATTAGAGGATACGGTCTACAGACACGATCTTCACGCCCCAGTAACGAGCAGCGCAGGCCAACACACCACCCTGAGACTGCTCCTGAAAATCGCACATGTACAGTTATTATATACACATTTACCACACAGACACACAACATGAATTATTATTAACACAGAGACAGACAGGATTAATTGAAGTTTGAAGTAAAGCTGCACGTACGTCGTTACGGATGACTTTTTCCAACAAGGCTTTTCCACGGCTGCAGCAAGCCTGCACAAATTTTTTTTTATTTAATTCCCATAACCGATGAACCATTTGGTTCCTAACCCTAACCCCACGTTTCCCCATGACTCATTCATGATTGGTTTCGTCTGATTCATCTCACTGAATCTTCTGTTCACCCCTGCTCACCGGTGTTCTCGGGGTTCCGTGGCGCTGGGCCGCATTAGTCCTGCGCTCTGTTTGCTCACTGGGAGAACGGTGACCTTTAACCTTTCCTGGTGAAGCCATGGTGGCGGTCAGGGCGCCCCTGTTTCCGGTGATGACGACGTTCACATCCTTATAGAGAAAACCTTCCACTTTCTGCATGAAAACGTCAAAGCTCTTTAGCTACAAGGCCTCACCTTCGTCCACACTTTTCCCTATCAAGGGGTCAAGGATGTATATCACATTATATAGAACATATCAGATTGTATGACATCAGCTTATAAGGCGATGTTTACCCCTCCGAGCCGGATGATGAGGTTGGCGAGGACACCACACGACTGACTCTTCATCTCATCCAGGTAAAAGGACTTCCCCTCCAGTGGGCAAGGCCCAGGCACCAGAGCACCCAGCGGTTCACACATCGCTAAAACACGCTGCTTTACACCACCTCAGCTGTGCGCACGTACACACACACACACACACACACACACACACACACACACACACACACACACTATGTATTGCAGTGACAGTCAGACTGTGAAACAATCTATTTTCCCCTTTGGTGTATTCTGAACCTTTTCCAAAGTCTCAGGACTACTGTAGTAAGCATTACGTCTCTGTTTTTTTTTTTTTTTTTTTTAAAGGCAGGTCAAAAATTTGGGTCACAGTCATGTCCATTTGGCGCAAAATTTATAAACATTTGATATAAAGCGAAGGAGAGACTTAAGTCCTATTCAGTCGCGATTAGTTTTCCAACCCAGCAACTATGACGGACTAACATTCCAGTGACACTGCAGGAATAATTACGCCACCACACGAAAAACGAATCCCGTCCAAGTATAAAACACTCAATTTATTCCCTTTTCACATCTCACGATGCCTCCTTAAACACGGTTAACTTAAATTTGTCTTTGCTGGTTATTATTGTCACTGCGCTGTATAACTCAGCGGGAGCTCCGTTAGCCAGAAAGCTAACGCTAGCTAAAGCGCCGCTAATTTTCCGAAACAGAATTAAACGCTTACCTTTCAAAGGAACAATTACAAGAGGCGGTGAGGGAAAAACAGAAACTTAATTTAAGGATCACAACATTCAACGCCACTAAACGTTTAAGTTTCTGAACAAAGCTCCAAATATAAGCACAATGTAAAAGCTTTTCAAAAGTCCTCCGCGGTTCAATCCCTAATCAGATATAAAGTGCACTAGATAGAGTGCGGTATCCGTTACTGAATATCTCACGATGTGCACGAAAGTAGGGAAGAGAGAAATCTTTTGAAATTGACGCGCGACCATAGCGAGACAAGTCCTAAACGCTTGATCGTCACGTGATTCTTGTTTAAATACTGTTCGGCATTGATACTAAGTCTTTCTCTTTTTTCAGGAATTTCTTTTAAGTATCTGTTAAAATATGGAAGCACATACCCAAATGTGACTTGTCACAACGTTTCTCGGCCACCTTATCTCAGACACAGGAGTAACTCATCTCAGACGCACAGAATAACTACCAACCTGCAGTTCACACAGAATGACTGCTAACCTGCAGTTCACAAAGGATAACTTATCTTACTCTATTTGTCATATGGAATGAATACATTTTCCCTCTTTTAAGAATCTTACTCTCTTTGTCATATGGAATTAATACATTTTCCCTCTTTTAAGAAGCCTATGTGTAATTATGTTAGATCATCTAAAAGCGTTAATTTAGTGCTACCCCTAATATGGTTTTAATACTGTTTTATAAGTATTTATTATAAACCTTCTACTCTTCATCCTCCTTACATCATTGTCATCCTCTTTATTTTATTCCCAACAAGTGCAACCAGACCCAGCCAAGACAGCAACTGCCCATGAGCTTCCAGAGCCAATAAACGTCAGCAAGCTCATGAATTTTCTTGCCATGGGAAAATTCATTCCGCAGCTGGTTTAGGGAGAGAGCAAGTCAAAGTTTTTAACCTGAAGGAAGACTTGTCATCTGCACCAGAGCTGGCCTTGTATGATTAAAAAAAGGGTGCATGAATTGGAGAAAGCTGCAGAAAGGGTGATGATTGGAGACCTGTTGCCTACGTGTCACAGTCTCTTACTCCTGTTGAACAAAGGTTCGCACATATACAAAAGGAGGCCCTGGGGCTGACCTGAACATGTGAGAGATTTCGTGACTTTTTGATTGGCCAATATTTCAAGATGGAAATTGATTACAAACCATTGGTGAGTCTCCTAGGTGGCCAGGTACTGGATGCGCTACCTCCAACGTTTCCGAATGAGACTGATGCACTTTTCATGAAATGCCATGAATGCATTAACCACATTAAGAGCATTAATTGCATTAAGAGCTCACTAATCACACTGAACCATTAATTCCTACAGATCTTCCTGTGAGGCCCTGGCAGATCTGTCAGATCTGTTTGTCCTGAAATTGAAAATATTCCTCTTAGTTACGGTATGTCAAGGTGACAAATCTTTCACTCCCCAGTACTACAGTACTACAGACACACAAAGTGTGCAATCTTTGAACATGGCACCAATAGCCCAAAGCACCCATGTAGCAATGGTGAGGCCAAGCGGGCTGTATACAAAAAAAAAAAAACTCTCAAAAAAGTGCAACATTCTTAACTTGCTTTAATGTCATACAGGTCAACTCCCCTTCACAATAAGTACAGCCCTGCCCAGCTGCTCATGGGGCACCGTCTTCTTACTACGTTCCCAACTCTCCCAAGATTACTGGACCTAATATAATGTGTAGCAGTTATGTGTACCTGTTGGCAATGTGTTTTTCAGTGAACAGTGCTCAGGTAATGTTCATGATGCGCAAAAGATAGTGTTTATTGCTCATCGTTGAGTTGTGTTCTAAGTGATGTTTACTAAGAATAAGATGTCAATGTCTCAATGCTATGTTTTTCATTGCTATGTCTTTGTTAAAAGGGGAGATGTGGGATATTCTTTGTAATGAAACTACATACTGTAATGCATTACATGGTTTGAACCCTGAATATTGTTTCCACCCACGAGGGGGCATTGTTGGGGCTGTGGAATAAATGCAAGGCCAGTGAAGAGTCCACAGGTGTTTGTGTTCTATTTACTCACGCTATAACCTAGAGAACGCGACAATCCTCACTGGATGACTGACAGATGAGGATGTTTCAGAAATTAAATGTACCTATTACAATAAAAATAAAAAAGCATGTAACGTTGGTGCAGAAGGGGTGCCCTCCATGCTACACAGAGGCCTGTCTCTGCCCAGTGAGAGGTCCTCATGTCCTACATAACGTTGGTGCAGGAGGGGTGCCCTCCATGCTACACAGAGGCCTGTCTCTACCCAGTGAGAGGGCCTCATGTCGGACTTAGTGTTGGTGCAGAAGGGGTGACCTCCATGCTACACAGAGGCCTGTCTCTGCCCAGAGAGAGGGCCTCATGTTGGTGTAACTGTGGT
>JAOUQX010000043.1:141029-151766 GCA_028566295.1 Liobagrus marginatus | reverse complement strand
TAGCAGTGGTCCAGTGTTCTTTCACCTCTGGTGGGACACGTGATGTGTTGATAAAAATTCGGTACAGCGCGTTTGAGATTGGCTCTGTTAAAATCCCCAGCCACGATAAGCACTGCGCCCTTGTGTAGGGATTGATAGGAAGATAGCGCATCGTGTAGTTCGCTTAAGGCGCTGTCCGTGTCCGGACAGAACAGAAGCAAACAGAAGCAAAACACACGCGAGCAATCGTGCTAACGGGGTTGACACGCTAATCCTACAACACTACTTTAAGTACAACAAAAACAGCTAGCAAACGGCTAGGAACATAAACAGTTAGCTTCGTATGAGCTTTAAACACAGTCTCTCTCCTATATCCACTTAGTAACATTCAAACGGTCAAAACCAACAATACTTTGCGAGGAACGCTAGCAAGCACATGACTTATATATGAACCACAATAGGAGGTGCAGAGTTCAAAGGGCAGAGTTTGTGGTGCATGGGTTCCTGCGCTGGTGAAGTGTGCCCTCTACTGTGGGGAGGGCGGGCCCAACGTTACATCACGTGAGATACAGTAAATTGATCGTGAGGAAGTCAATACAATTTTTATAAACAACAGACAGATGGGCATTGCCTTAAATACAGATGATTTATTTAATAAATAATTGCATTCTTATTCTGTAAAAAATAAGAAAAATGTAGATTTGCTGCATTTTCTGCTTTGATTGTTATTTGATGTAATAATTATGTTTTTATGTTGAGACAACATAAAATACTATAAAGACAATATTTGATCTAGTCGGTGGTCATCTTGATGCAGTGTAAGATTGCAACATTCAGCTGTACAACTCATGAATCAGGATTAAAACTATAAATCATCTTATGAATAGCAAACTATTAGATCATGTGACATTAAACTTGTTTGATAATGTCTACAGACTTCAAGGACTTTATTGCCATATTTTTCTCCACCTGTCATTAACACATTCTCCACAATCAAGTTTTCCACCTAACGGAACTTTTAGAATCATATATATAGTTATCACTAGTTTGCGCTTTTCTTAAGATATCTTTTTAGAGAGAGAGAGAGAGAGAGCGAGAGAGAGAGAGAGAGAGACATCCAGTGATCATAACATCTGCATTATCTTTATTCAGTATTTGGTTTGACGTTCCCCACATTAGTGTCTCCCCTCCTTATCCTTTTCTGCCTGCACTCCATATTCCTGCTACTCCTCTTTGCCACATCATCTCCATGTTTGTAGAGCAGATCAGCCGTTATTCAGAAATCCATCAGATTGTGATTGCATGATGCTGACTGAATGAATCATTGCTGAACGCTAGATGAAAACGTTCAGACATTTAATTGTTTTAATCACTGACATGAGACCCAATTATCATGACGTCAGACTGGAATCAGCGCCGATAATATGACTTACTGTCAGCTGTGAAGGGAGATGTTAAAGGATGATGAACAGATTCATGGATCAGTTTCAGTTTGTATTTATTAATTCTAATCAGATCTGATGGAGTGCCGAAAATTCATTGATTGGTTCATTCAAATGAAACTGATCTAAGTTGAATAGAATCGAAGTGAATTAATTATGTACGTGAACAGATGTGAGTGAGCGGTGGTCAGAGCACTGGATTATTATTAATGACTCAGTCTTTGAGGCTGCAGCAAAGCATGGTTGGGATTCGGGAGGAGCTTACATCCATCAGGACTGTCGCTCATTAATCTCATCATGTCTGCTCTGGATTGGTGACCACGCACGCACACACAATTCAAACACTCATAATCGATCGCAGGACATACACTCAGAAAATCTCATGGAGATTAGACCAAAACACATACAGGTGCGATCGGTTGTGAGTGGGCATGTTATTGTGTGTGTGTGTGTGTGTGTGTGAGTGAGAGAGAGAAAACTTGTTTTCATGTATTTATGAAGACACTAAATTGTATAATGAATGGTATTACGTCATGCGTGTATGTGTGTGCACACTGCGGTTGATGCTTAAAGCAGCAGGATGTGTGTGCAGTTTTCACAATAACAATAATGCGTCAGACTGCAGAAGGAATTGAAATTGTAACGGCCTATGTTTTAAAACCTATTTTACTTAGGGGGACTCATGAAATGGCCTCATAAAACATGCTTATGTTGTAATACCAGTAAAGCAATTGTAATCACACTCAGGTGCAGTGGTTAGAGATGGTTAGAACTGAAGCGTAGTGTGATGCAAGATGTTCCTCCAGGCTCCTCAAACACACTCAGACAGTGTGAGGATGATCCAGGTCAGGGGATGTTCGGGCTCCTCCACGGGTTCTCCTGCTGTCGGTATTCTCGACACGTTCCAGCTGTCTGGTGATGAATTTTGCACCCAGAAGCAGTCACTCTGCTCTGTTTAAGATTGTCATTTGTGTTTCCTTACTTCCTGGAGAGGAATCGATGGATACGAAAAATGGAGAACTCTACACTCACACAAGACCAGCATCTGGACAGAGCTCCAGCTGTGCTACCCTGCTGCTTCAATCCAACGTGTCACAGATATTCATGCAGAGGCGTGGAGGAGTCTTAAAAACATCTGCACATTGCCAGAATTACAAATATGTACAAATATCTACAGTCGCAATATAAACACAATTCATTTGTTGTAATATTGTAACATCGAGTCAGGCCTCCTGCCCTCAGAGAGAACCCTCACAGGAATTCTGAACTCGCCGCGTCACTTCCGGCCGGAGTACTTACGTCGAAGTACTTCCGGGTTAGCGGCTATATAAACCGAGTGCTGACCAAAGTTAGACGCAAAGTACTGTTTTGCTCCATGCTAACTTACCAAGCCATTGATTCCTCATGTCATTGTGTCACGAGAGTTTGTGCTCTGGACTTATTCACGTTTATGTGATATTCGCGCCACATCTGTTACATGGATCACACTACGCTATTGCAAGCCAAGGGACCTGTGTTTATGTGTGCCTCGACGCCATCTTGGAAGGGTAAACTTAACCAAGTGTGTCTCTGTGTTTAGATCATAACTAAATCAAGTAAGTGCCCGTTACAATCATAGAGGAGATTTGTGAGATCAGTCCAGGTGTTCAATTTGATGTCCACATCCATATTCCTACATCTACCAGAAGTCTTTCAGGAGAGTGGAGCTGACAAAGAAATAGAACATTCACACACTTTTAGCTGTAGAGATCGGCAGACGTGTTTTGGCGCCGCCGCTCACTGCTCTTTCAGTATATTCAACTTTAAGCTGCTGTTTCTTCATCCAGCCAGTGGTGTGAAGGCAGATGAGAGCACTGAATTCTCACAGCAGATGTTACCCTCAACCACAATTGACCAATCTCCCTGGTTTGCACATCTGTTTTTGCAGAATTATGGATACACCTCCGCAAACGCATTTCTCTACAGCCACAGGTAGGAGGTCGGAGCACCCACACGGTCCACTGCAGAAAGTTTCCTACCAATTCATTTGAATGAGTGTTTAGGTTTACTCTTCTCCCGGAATCTTACTAAAATTTTGTCGCGGTCTGAACCTCACACTCCATGGAGAAGACACATCGTGACATCAGATCTATTTTCTCTCTGGAGATGAGGAAGAATTGTCCTCTGTGAATGTTTCTGTTAATCTCCTGCTGCTCTTCTCAAAACTACTGAAGAAAGCACGCAGAGCTTCATGAATGTTCACGCTAAACTGGATTAGCGCTGGATTCAAAGTAAAACACCACGTTGATCTCAGGGATTCCATCCTATACAAAGCCATTGTTCTCAACGTCTCCATCAGGCTGTTTATCGGTCTTTTTTAGGTTAATCATCCTCGGCTCCATCCAACACCCCATTACACACACAATTTGATCTCCATGTGGATTTTCCATCAGCACACCTGCTTTGTTGATTAATCCTGAATAAACATCCAGATCGCTGACATTTCCTCATTGCTTCAATTCCATGACAATGTGTGATTTCATATTAACTTGCACAGAAACTTAGACAGAGACTTACGTACATATGAACTTACACAGGAACAGAAACTTACAATGGAATATACACCAGAACTTACACAGGAACAGAAACTTACAATGGAATATACACCAGAACTTACACAGGAACCTACACTTGAAACTACACAAGAACTAACACATGAATCTACACAGGAGCACACACACACACACACACACACACACACACACACACACACACACACACACACACACACACACACACACACACAAATCTACACAGGAACATACACAGAAGCTAACACAAGAACCTACACAGAAACTTACACAAGAATCTACAGAGGAGCACACACACACGCACACAGTAATCTACACAGGAACATACATAGGATCTTACACAAGAACTTAAACAGAGACTCACACAGGAACTTATACAGAAAAATACACAGAAAGCATAACCTACACATGAACCTACACAGGAAGAGAAACTTGCTCTGCAACTTACACACGAACATACACAAGAACGTACACAGGAATTTATATAGAAACCTACACAGGAACAGGAAACCTATGCAGGAACAGGAACTTACTGTTTCGGTGTAAGTTACTTTACAAGTTCCTCTTCGGGAGTAGTTTTCTGTGTTGGTTATTGTTCCTGTGAAGGTTACTGTTCCTGTGTAGGTTCATGTGTAACTTACACAGAAACTACTCACGAAGAGGAACTTGCACAGTAACTTACAATACACTAGATTTCACAGTAAGTGTAACTTACACAGGAAACTTTAGGTTACTGACATAACCCCAGTTCTCTGATAACATGAGTGAGGTATCTCACTATGGGAATGCATGACCGACTGTGGAAGCACCAATTACACCATGTCTGCCGCCCCAAGCAGACTCGTCGCTTAGCGACCAGGTAGTCCTGCCTCCCTGTATATAAACCACAGCCACCTGGTGCCGCGTCATTCTGCGCATATCTCTTCCCCGCTGAAGCAGCAAGGAGGGCGAATTTGTAAATTTGCAAATTTTAGGTGTGCCTGACAACACACCTCTAGCAGGTCCGTTTTGCTCTGTGTGGGGGAAGGTCTTTGCCTCCATGGCTCGCCGGCTCGTGTGAAGTCACCATCATAGCACCCTGTTTGCATACAAAGTTCACCACGATGTGTAACTTTTTTTTATGGAGCTGTGTGGAGAGTAGTGATCTCTCAAAGACGGCTTGGCAACTCGCAATGTAGAGTCTCCCAGCAAACATAAGGTTGCTCTGCGCTCGGGACATTACCTTGCGGCTTCGTCATTGAACAGTTTAGCAGTAGCTTCCAGGGTCTGCAGGGTGACGGCTTCCGTAATCTTCACGGGGAAGAGAGCGAGAATGACTCGGCAGCAAGTGGCTTTGGTTTATATACAGGGAGGTGGGACTCCCTGGTCGCTAAGCGATGAGTCTGCCTGGGGCGGCAGACGTGGTGTTATTGGTGCTTCCGCAGTTGGTCACGCCTGAGGCGTTCCTATAGTGAGATACAGAGCGAATGTTTGAAATAGAACTACTCACAAAGGGGAACTTGCACAGTAACTTAAAAAACAAAAACAGTAGCTTACATAGGAATTTACACAGGAACAGGAAATTACACAGGGACTTACACAAGAATTTACACAGGAACAGCAACCCACACAGGAACAGGATCTTACACATGATCCTACAGAGGAAGAGGAACTTGCACAGGAACTTACAGAGGAATATCCCCATGTAACAACAAGGAACATGTACACAGGAACAGTAACCTACACATAATCTTACACAGAAACAGTAACCTGAACAGGAACTTACACAGGAACCTACATAGATATTTACACAGGAACTTACACAGAAACCTACACATAAAATTACACAGGAACCTATACAGGAACAGTAACTTACACAGGAACAGTAACTTACACATGAACCTACCCAGGAATTAATACACTAACTTACAAAGTGGCCTAAACAGAAT
Organism: Liobagrus marginatus; assembly: GCA_028566295.1. Lineage (NCBI taxonomy): Eukaryota > Metazoa > Chordata > Actinopteri > Siluriformes > Amblycipitidae > Liobagrus > Liobagrus marginatus. Next base: position 145,847 of record JAOUQX010000043.1, on the reverse strand, counting down.
TGTAGGCAGGAACAGTAATCTACACAGGAACATACACAGAAACTTACACTGGAACATAAACAGGAACAGTAACTTGCACAGGAACCTACTCAGGAAGAGGAACGTGCACAGTAACTTGCACAGAAACAGTAGCTTACATAGGAAACTACACAGAAAAAGGAAATTGCACATGCATTTTCCCAGAGACTTACACAGGAACTTATATAGGAACCTACACAGAGACGTACACGGTAACCTACACAGTAACCTGCACAGGAACAGTAACCTATACAGGAATAGTAACCAACACAGGAACAATAACCTACACAGGAACTTGAACAGGAACTTACACCTGAGCCTACACAGGAAGTGGAACTTGCACAGGAACTTACACAGGAACAGAAACTTACACAGTGACTTACACATAGATTGAAACAGGAACAGGAACCTACACGGGAACATACAAAGACTTACAAAGGAACTCATACAGGAACCTACACCGGAATATATACAGGAACCTACAAAAAACCAATACCTTACACAGGAACAGTAGCTTACGGCAGAACTTACACTAGAACAGAAACTTACACATGAGCTTACACAGGAACCTATAACAGGAACTTATGCAGAAATTTACACAGGAACCAGAAATTAAACAGGAACTGGAACTTACACAGGGATTAACACACACACAAGAACAATCACAGGATCTTACACAGGAACAGGTACTTGCACAGGAAGAGGAACTTAATCGGAAAGATGAACAGTATTAACACTGTACACATGGAAATACAACATCAAGGCAATTCCTGGATCACTGCCTGCTGCTGAAGCTTTTGGTGGACCTAGCGTCCCATTAAGGGTGTGTTTCTAAACCTCAGCCTAATCCTAAAGACCAGAGCTAAAAAGCAAGATAAAGTGATGCAGTTATGCCGTGTTTCGGTCAAATAGCGTTTGGAGCTGTTCTTCAGTACTCAGCTCTCACTCTACACAAACTACACTGAACTCATCTTTACAATCAATGCACTCATCTGTGAAGCTTCAGACACACTGAATGATAAATGTTTTATAAAGTTCATCAATACTTGGCTACTCATATCAACACAGTACATCTGGCAATTTGTGATTGGCTGTGTACAATTGTGTTAAACCTTACCTACTTCTAATTCTTGAGAATAACTATGTTTATTAAACAAGACAGAAAGCCAGCAGAAATCATTAAAACACTAACTGGATGGGTGAATAGATGGATGAATATACAGTATGTATGGCTGGATGGTTGGATGGATGAATATACGGATGGATGGATGAAACCCACCTTCCTACATGTTCCAATCCAGTGGTTTTCAGCTCATCACTGGGCGGTGGCTTAGTCATCATTCTCACGCATGTCAAAATATTTCTTTATTAAAGACTTTAGAAACTCCAAGTAGCACAATATAGACGACTCTCATTCCTCTCCTTCTTTTTACCATTTTCTGGGCAGCAGGAGAACCGAGGGTTGGACATTGAAGTCTCCACCGGCCCATGGAGCTTCAGGGTGGAACACGGTGTCAGGTGATCTGAAAATGGAAACTACTTGGATAACTGCAGAGGAAGTGTAGCGCTGACCAATACAAGACAAGAATCAGAAGTACAATTACACCAGCCATGTTTATAGTCAGCGAGCATAGTCTGGAGACAGAACACACACTTTCCTCATACAAACACTTCATAAACACACCATCAGAGTTTCTCCTTGCAGGACCGTCTGTTTTTCTCTTAAAAAAATAGAAAAGAAAAAAGGAAGTCTGAATCACAGCAAGGATTGTTTCATAGCGTTTATAGTTGATCTTCGTCTTTACATAATTTGTGATAAAAGGGTTTAATTTCTCTGCAGTTCAGAAGGAAAATATCTCTGTATGATACATCTGCATGTTACATCATCACACCAGCAAGAAAAGTAAAAGTAATCACTATCTACACACAGTTAGCGTTGGTCAAGCAGTCGAACAGAACATGTTCTCTTCACTTCCTCCTTCAGGAGAGGTGAGCTCAGCGCCTGCAGCCTGACCAGACCTCACCGAGAACATCTACAGCACCTGACCTCCATCAGCTACACCTTCAAACCAAAAATACTATACAAACATTGCGACAATGTACTCAGACACAGATTGATGAGTGTGTAAAAATAAAGCCAATTTAAAGCGCGATCTGATGAAGTAATCGGCACTTAGAAAAACAATAACGATGAATTTGCGTCTTAATCCACAGAGAAGCACATTTACTCACCATTTAAACAGTCCTTTAAAGTCTGTTGTTTAGTTTCTTTTTTTTTGTTCATTTAGTTTTTGTAACTCAACTCCAAAAATCGAGAATATTCAAAATACACTTTTACTCACGTCGCTCTTTTCTTATTTACAGATATTTACAAGAAAAGACAGTTTTTGATATTTTTTTTCTGTGTTAAAAATTACCCCCTTCTGAACACGTGTGTGTGTGTGTGTGTGTGTGTGTGCATTTTCTTTGTTCTTTTTTATACATTACAATCCCAACGACGAAGCCATGCCCCCTCCTAGAGAAAAGCTGCCCCCTGGTGGCCTCATATGGATGTGCTGTGAGTGGGGTCAATGGTTTCAGGAATGGGTCCTCCTGGCACCGGTGGGTAGGGCATTGGCATGAGCGACTTGCCGGGGCTCTGCCGGAAGAGACCCCCGTTGGGAGCTCGGTGTTTGCACTGGATGGAGGAGGGCATGGTGGAGCTGCCCAGGGACAGTGGGAGTGCAGTGCCAGGCCCTGGTGCCAGTGTCCTGCCCACTCCATGGACTTGCTCTGGCAGGAAGGTGCTCACGGATAGAGCCGTGCCCGCGAAATCCCGGCCAGCTTCCCGTGCCCCCTGGCTTGACTGCATGCCACCGATGTCCAGGGCAGAGATCTCGATAGACAGCCCGGGGATCTGCTTGTGCGCTATGTCCCCGTCTATGAGACTGTTCATGCGCCGCTGCACCTGCTCCAGGTTCACCTCCTTGTCCTGGAGAGGGCGAGAGAAGGAAGAGAGAAGGGAAGGGAGGGAGGTTTTCTGAGAACTCTGAAGCTCCATACTATTGGTGACCTCTTTTTTTGCTTATTCTTTGGCGTTGATCAGAGTTCCACAATAAAAGGCCCAGTCATAGTGTGTGTGTGTATCATGGAACTGAGCAAGAATATAGAATGTGCACTTTGAAATCAAATTTGGCCAGTGGAGAGTAGGTGTTAGCTAAGCGAGATCAGAATTAGCGATCAGTCTTAAACATTAGAGGACACTGTAGCACGGAGAGAAAACTAAAGACATTCGGGGGATCTGCACTTTCTGAATTCTAATCAGTGACCGATCATAAAAACATTTGAATGGATTATAAATAGACTGGAGTGAACCGTTTCTACTTCAGCAGTGAACGCTGAGCTTATTTACACATCATCATCATGAATGAGTTCAGACTGGGATATTAGTCAGACGTTTCTCTCCTCTGAACTAATTTCTCTGGAGCTCATGCTCTAAAGTTATGTGGATGAACTCAGTGATGATGTCACACATCTACAGTTTTACCAAAGGACTAGTTCAACCTCGTGAGATTTGGACTGTTGAATTAAAACAAACTATGCATTTGATAAAACCATGCTTTTAACCCTCTGGGGTCGGCCTTATCACCCGTGCTAAGAGCTCACTTTTTTTTTTATCAGTGCAAAAGACACAAAAAATACTCCCTCGATTTAAATCATACAGATAAGTGGTATACACCAATCAAAACGTTGAACGTCTATTTATTTTGTATACACTCATAATAAAAACAATATGTTGTGCTTTTCACCGAATTAAAAACTAAAAACGGCACGCGCGTTTTGCTGCGCCTCTGTTAGCGTCCAGAGTCTGAAACGCATCGGAAAATGAACTGTAACTTACTGAACAATTGTCACACAAACATAAAACATACGTCTACGGAAAGCTTAGAATGTCTATGTTTGAATGCTTTAAGTCAAATCAAAAACAAATATTCTCAGTTTATGTAATCTGTATGAAACCAACGAAGCAGAGTCACCAAGTTTTACTCATTATCTTTAATGCGCTGTGTTAGCCCCGCACACAGTGCTATTCACATGCTAAATTGATTGGGCTTCGCATGAGAAACAAAGTGAAGAACAATGCAAGTCTTTTCACAGCATTCCACCTTGATGGGGGAATATTACTTAGTGGAGGAGTGTCTTTTGTCTCCCCAGGCGTGAATCACAAATATTCATGACTCTAACAAACAGGCAGACAGGAGTCACTGTGAAAAAGTCACTTTCAAAGTGTGAATTATTGTGTAAAGTGTATTATGATAGTAGTTAGATTGGTTTTTACATCCTTTTGAAATAAACATTCCGGCCTATATGACTGATTACTCAAATCTCTTTTTATAAACTATTTAATACCGCTTTTATGGCCTTATTTCAGTAAACATTTTTTTTTTTTTACAATACTAACTAACCTTGCATATTTTTTCCTATGCAATGTAAACATGTACATACATTTTGCTCACATATTATTGTAGCTTAGCTTGTGCTGAATACAAATAAAATCCATGTTGGCTAATAGTGTTACACCCATGTCATGGATTGCATGTGTTTGCGTCACATTCCACATGCACACACGCACATCCAAACCATCATCACCTGCATCCACTCACATAAATTAAGCACCCAGTATTAAGGGAGCACACCGGGACAGCCCCGGTGTGAGTCATTGTTAGTGTGATCTATGTTAGTGTAACAGGGAAGCATGTGTATGCTCATGTATTTGTGTATGTTTACTCACATGCTTCACTGTTTTGCACACACACACAC
>JAOUQX010000043.1:70654-88056 GCA_028566295.1 Liobagrus marginatus | reverse complement strand
CCGTTCCGGAACGTTACTCGTACACTGAAAAGTTCGTATACTGATACAGGTTTTCCCATAAGAATGAACAGAAACTTATAGAATAGGCACGATTGTGGGACGACCGCGCACATTGTGTAAGTCGTTATTAATAACGGGCGATTTAAGCAAAAAAAAAAAATGAGTCATGAGTATGACTATGAGTCATGGTATCGCGAGAACGCGGTCCGTCACGCGAGAGAGAGAGAATGCGGAATGTAAACAGAGCATGTATGCAGCATTGCCAGTTAGCGCGACTAGCGTGATGTGTAAGGCGTTATTAATAACGGACGATTTAAGTAACACGTTGCAACTGGTTAGGTCGGTAATATACCCAATAAGCTGGCATTAAGAGGTTTAGCATAAAGGGGAACGGAGCTTGGTCTGATCTGTGAATGAACAATACTTCGCAACAGGTAAACAGAAGTAACCCTAACCCGGAAGTGAGGAGCTACGCTCGCAGCGTAAACCGGAAGTGAACAGTCTAGAACTCCGGCGACGGATCTCAGAGGATGCGGCGTTTGGGCCGCTGTTACGTTCGTATATTGAACTTTTTTCGCATACAGAAGCACATCTTTTGAGGAGCTGCAATTTGAAAACTGAATTTTACGTATTCCGGAGCGTTCGTATGCTGAGGTTCCACTGTATATACTACAGTCTTCTACTACTAATTCTACTACTTCTACTACTACCATATTGGCCTGAATATAGCGAATATAAATATAATAATTATAAATATTTTTTTTTCCCGAAAACACAATCTCAAAAACAGCACTCGCGTTATTTTCGCAGTCTTGCATTTAAATAGCGCCTGAACGTCGATTACCCAGTTTGGCCACCAGGAGGCGACGTAGAGCATTTTTAGAATTTTTCGTCTTTTCTGTCCCTTTGTAAACGTTTAAACATCCGAGTGTAACAGCGCGCTGGATCAGTGTTAGTGCTTTAAACTCGTATTGTTTTTTTTTATTCAACCGCGTACTATAAAAACAAATTTGTTTTAGAATTATTATTGATGACTATTTTATTATTATAATTATTAGTTGTTATTATTACTACTATTATTTATAGTAAGTCTTTGAGAATTATCCGAGACACTTTTCCACACACAAACAGGCAAAAGGAAATGGTTGTGTGTTAAGTAAGTAATTGTGAGCTTGTGCTTGGCCATAGAACTGTTAAAAAACATAGGCCTTGGTCTTAACATTATTCAACATGTTTTGTTGTAACAGTACAATTTTAGGTTATTCATTCATTTTATTCATGATAAAACTTCCTTGTAGCCTACATTTTAATTTTCTTTTGACTTATTTATTTTTCTTGAAATGATTTAGAAAAATTGGGGGTCGTGTTATATTCGAGGTCGTGCTATATTCAGGCCAATACGGTATATATTACGCCATACTTTTTTGATGTTTCAGTTTTTTTTTTTTTAATCGTGTTGTCTCGGAAGGGGGTGGGTAGTCTTATACGGCAAGTATTCACTGGAAAAATAGGGGGATCGTCTTATACGCCGGAAAATATGGTACTGCCAAGATAAAGAAGGCAATATGGGTGTTTTATCTAAATCCTTTATTAATACAAACACTACAAATTGGGCTTGACCCCGATAATTGCTGCTTGCAGCTATAATTATTCTTATTATTATTTTACACAAAAAACAGTACTCCAGACTGACTTCCAGAGGACAGAAAACAGAAAATGACGTCACTTCGCGAACGGTCAGCCCTACGGGCTTGACCCCTAATAATAATAATAATGAGGAAAATCTTAGTTTTTTTAAAATCAATTTTATTACCAATTGTCAATAGTATGAAAATTCTATTTTATATTACATACTGTATGTTCTACTGTGTAGTCAATCATATATCTGTTCTGGTTTCAGACTGTTGTGTCTGATGAATAAAAACAGCTTTTTCAAGAGGACAGTGTTAACTCTTATTCCCTTAGTTGTTAAAACACTTGCCTGTACCAACTACCTAAGTGTAGTTTAATTTATATAATGATTTGTTATTCCTAATATAGATTTTTTTTATGTAATTTATGCAAAATTAAGGATTAATTAAACAATATATTAAATAAAAATACCAACTATTGTCATTAGTCAAATTAGATCATCCTAACGAAGTTTGTGTAACTCTGCAGCTGGTGTCCTTCACCAGTCCTTATTACTGAAGATGCACTTGCGTGTTTAAGGTAGATATAATAATCAAATCATACTTGTACTCACTGCGTTTAGGTTGTATATTTTACAGGATCACTAAAACAAACTCGAGGGTTTGGTCCCCGATTTAATCGTTTTTTACATAACATTTTCAAGCGGCAACCTCCTGCCATGTTGTCCGTTCACTCTGTAACCGCCATACGCTCACACTTGTCTATTCTAACATTATTATAACTATTATGAAAGCAAACTAACACATTTCAAGCCGTTTTAAGCACTTTATCCAAAAACCAGTACACAGAAGAAGACGCAAGAGAAAGAGCAGGTGTGTGTGTGTGTGTGTGTGTGTGTGTGTGTGTGTGTGTGTGTGTGTGTGTGTGTGTGGAGTTTACATAACTGATATAGACACAGGAGAACCAGGTGCATTACTGCGTGCGTAACTGACCGGAGAGACTTGTGATGCCGATGGAGGAGCAGGAGGCAGCTCTTCAGCTTCTGGCTGGTTCCAGTGTCTGGCATTATACACAGCTTTAGTAGGAGACTGCAAAAACACAAACTGAATTTAACACACTAAAATAGAAGGTAAAAGGATTCAAGCAACTCTGACACAGCTTCCTAGACAACCTGTCAATCATCCAAATGCTACACCTCAAGATAGATGTGTGTGTGGTGTTAACTTGGCATTCGGTCAAACAGCGTGATCCAAGTGTGTTAATGTACCTTTAACCACCATTAAGCAGCGTTGTCCAGAATCATCTCAGCACCGATCATCAGCTTTAAAACACTTTGACTATATGCACGAGACAAGATGATTGTTGCAGGTCATGTGTTTGACCACTAGGGGCAATAATAATTAGGGAGTTTAATGAAGGACACTGTTACACATTTGTAACATTATTTAATGCCTAATTTTAACCAGAACAAGACACAAAAGGACATCTTTATCAGAGTGACCCAGACCCGGTCAGTGGGAGAAAAGAACAAACTGGCAACCATAGTGAGATTTACAACAAGCAGACCTGCAGCTGTGGATCAAATGCCAAGGAAGAGCGACTTGACCCCACAAGTGCATCTCCATGGGAGGCCGATTTCATTTGCTCTAATTAATGAGCTCTTTTCAAGTGCCTTTCATCAAGCTGCAGCGTTTTGGAACACACCTAATTTTACCATCGTCTGGTCGAGGAGGTGTAGCGTTAACTCTTTCCCCACTTGACAACTCACTGATATTGTTTGAGGCAGAATTATGCACATGCTAGAAATCATTTAGACGATAAATAGGTAAGACAAGGCTGTAGTGAGGAACGTTAATGAGAATTTACAGCGATAGAGCAAGGAGATGATTATTTCCCTCGAACAACAAATCCACAAGCATGTTCTTAATCTTACACCCCAATAATGACCAATCCAATTTTGAGCAATTTGTGACCGACACTTAAGAAATAAAACTTATGGTTTTATTATACGTTTAAAGCGTCTGACAGTTGCAGCTGTATCATTTTAAAAGCTAAACCCGACTTGCTAGTTGGCACGTTCCTGTGCAGTGACAGAACCTGTGCATGACTGACTGCATGTGACAACTGATACTCAAGGCTGTCTTCAGACGTTTACCCGTTTGGGTCCGCTGAAGATCCTCCTGCTGTTCTCCTTGGCTTTTTCCTGAGGTTTGACTGGAGGCCACTTTGGGATCTCAGGCATGGCGCGCGTGTTCACCTCGGAAACCTCCAAAGGATCTTCATTTCAACAAAATATACAGATATGTAACACACACACACTCAAGATGGAACTTAGACAAAACATCAGGGGTTTACACTTCTACCTCCCTGAGGGTACACCGACCCCAAAAATAAAAGAACGATCGGAAAAAAATAGTAAAGAATTACACAAATATACCGCTGCCAGAGGGAGCATAAGAACACAATTAACCAAGATAATCGCCAAAATCTGCAGAGGGAAAACACACACACCCCCTTAATTAGTACACTCATCATGAAGGTTTCGGTTCATTTGGGAGTTTGAAATAAAACTTAAGTCATGCACACACTCCAAACAGCTCCTGTGTGAAGCTCAGCGTCAAGTGTAAACCTTACGGATCAACCTATTTTGGCGATACGATTGGGTTTAGTGATTGATTTTAAATCAGTTGATTTTATACAAATAGAGGAGCATTACACAATACTATGAGAACACAAGTTATAATACACCAGTGTATGTCCACCTACTGACCTCGCTTGAGGCAGAGTTTTTGACCTGTGCTGCTGTCCTCCTGAGATGCTCTAGGTCGAGAAACGTCTACACTAGCCACCCTGAACATCTCGGCTGGTACGCCAGCCTTCCTCTTGGTCTTCCTCGGCTTGTCCTCATCCCCATCGCTATCGCTCAGCTCGTCGAAGCCAAAGTATTTGATCTTGTAGTTGGAGCTGCCTGAACAGGTGGGATCTCCCTCTGCGGCAGCAGGAGTGTCTCCATCATTGAAGCCAAACAGATCCAGCTTGCTCTCCTTTTTGGTTTTGCTCTGTGTAGTTTTGGACCTGATGAGAAAGAGAACAGTGGGATTATGTCAGGATAACACACGTGGATTCATAAAGTGCTGATGAAGAGTCAACAAGTTCCTGTTGCATTACCTGGCAGGTTTGGTGTCGGGCTCAGCTTTCTTTCGTAGCCTTCCAGTGTCACCCGGATCAGCCGCCGGCGTGCTCGACGTGTACTCCTCCATTCCCCGTTCCATGGAGTCCTGAATGGTGACATTACAGGCAGACATGCTGGACGGGTGCAGAACCGTGTAGTCTCTAGTCCTGGCCCGGCTCTTGCCCTCGCCCTCGCCCGTCTTCGTGGATCCAGCGCTGTCGCTGTTCGCCATGCCCCCGAAGGTGGACATCTTGCTTTTGTTGGGTCTGCAGTATGTTCTGCAGTTGGAGGTCCTGAGCAGCGACTGCGAGTGGTCTTCTGATTCTGAAGGTTCCACCGGGAGATCCAGGTCTCCCTGGCTGACCTCAGTGAAACTGCTCTCACCGGGGGGTTTGGTCAGGAGGCTGCTGCCAGAGGTCCACGTACTAGACGGAGGATCTCTGGAGGCTAAGAGCGGCAAGGTGGAGAAAGACCCGAGTCCTACGATAGCACCCCACGCGTCAAAGGAGTCATGGTCTTCAGCTTTTTCCGACTTCAGGGTGGTGGTCTGGGCTAGCAGTTTGCGGTCACTCTCCGAAGCATTTTTGTACCATGAGTAGCTGTGACTTTCCGAGTTCTCGCTGGACCAGCTGTGGGTCTTGACTGAAGAAAAAGACAATTTTATTTCAGAATCAACTTAAATTAAAAACTCCCTCAGGAAACCACACAAAGAAGAATATAAACCAAGGTCACTTTACAGCTTCACAATTACTCTGACCTAAAAAAACATCTAGAAAGTGCTTGTAATGATGATGACGACAAGATGGCTGCCAGTAAAAAAAAACTGCCTCTGAAAACAGACGGAACGACTTTGAGGACACTGCAACTGCTAATCATTCACAGCTGAAAGCATGAAGCTGAATAAGACACCTGAAAGGTGAGCATTAAGTGTTAATTGTCCTGAGCACAAACACCAATTAGTGCCCCGCAAGTCAAAACAGGTGTGTGCTGGAGAGGCCCTCTGATTCACAGAGAAACAAACCTGTAGTTCTCGTCACATGTACACTTACTATTACTACAATACACACTGTTTACACGTTTATACATGTAGGTATATATTATTAAAACAAATTAATAGAAGGCGAAAGGGTCAGACATTCCAGAGGTCACGACTGGAAACTAACACAGTTCTTTATTTACTGTAACTAATCCCCATGGTTCTAATGGAGAATGAGCTGAAGATGTGATCTGAATGAGAAACAGACTGACAAGACCAACAGTCATTGAAATCACTCCTGAGGTCAGTTCTATATAAATACATATTTTTTTTCCTTCAGGTTTCTATATACTTGTACTCAGAGCCTGTAGAATGAAAGTTGATCTAAAGGCTGTACACGGGTGGTGACTCATCAGTTCTGGGTTGTTGATCAGAAGGTTGGGATTTCACGACCCAGCACAGCCAATCTGCCAACGTTAGGGCCTTGCGCAAAGCCCTTCTCTGCTCCACTGGTGCTGTACCATGACAAGGCTGTGATATGTACAGTGTTGTGATGTGTGACAAAAAAAACTAGCTTCTTATTCTGGAGCAAGAGGTTAAGGTGTTGAACTGCTAAATTTAAGGTTATAAATTCAATTCCCAGGAGAATCAAGTTGCCCCAACAGAATGACTATATAAGTGAGTTAAATGAACCTCCCAATAAACTAAAACAAGATGGCTTTGGCCACTTAGAAGTCCTCTTCATTAATATGTTTTGAAACTGTGCTTCAGAGAATCTGTCATCTGATTATGATGATTATGATAATGATTTCACCCTCCAGAGAGCAGGCTGAAATCCCAGTTCTGATTTAGCAGAAATGTAAAGTAAGCCCAGGAGAAACCTGTTTGGTGGGCTGCTGGGCTCGGAGCAGCAGTTTGGAAACAAGAAGTGGTCTGAATGCTAAACTGTGTGATATCTCTGACCCTGAAGGAGGCACACAGGCTATTTTTGTCATTTCAAAACAGCTGAAAAAATTGCATTGAGATGCACAACTTATCAGAGGTGATTAGTTTCTCTCAAATATCTCGGGCTACGCTAACTGCCATGACTGCTACATGAAACGGGGCTCTGCGCTGACCTGAACTGTGTGCTCCACGAATCATCAGCGCCACAGCAGGAGGCTGCTAATGTTCTGTACAGGAGAAGCATCAGGTTTGATTCCATAACAGTTAATTACAACTGACATACTTATCACACACAGCCGGCGTGGTGGGTCTGCACCTGCAGCCCTGTAACGCTTCCAAACATCCTGTCAAGAAAATGTCACAGAGTACTCAGGGACAAGTTTGATGCGCCCACAGGGGGCACCATGTCAGGGCCTATGCCAGCTGTCAGTCATTCTTAACAGTCAGAAAGTGAAAAAAACACCAATCAGTCTCACTCAGTGCAGCAAGCATCCTGTCTGCTGCATTGCACATCAATGAGAGAGAACATCGCAACAGAGTAGAACGTTGCAAAAACACAGAACTACACTACATCAAGGGATGTCAGTGCTGCTTTGATTGAGCAGAAGATGTTGAGGCATACAGTAGACGCTCCACTGGCAAAAGCCAGAGTACAGATTATTGGCCTCATCTTGTCTACATTTATTCAAGGTATATAGACGGAGTCTCCAGTGTCAGAGTTTTCAGGATTAAGTCCTTAGACCAAATGAAAGAATGAAAGATCTGCTGGTGTAAAGGGGTGTAAAAGGCTTCTAGTTGCGGTGAAATTTGAAATATACCGATCAGACATAACATATTGGCCAGCTTCCTAATATTGTGCTTTTAATATGTGGTGGCCACCCCTTTTGCTTCAAAAATAGCCCTGAAGGTGTGCTGGGTATCTGGCACCAAGATGCTAGCGTCAGATGCTAGATGTCTGATTTAGTCATCTTTCACCGTATAATATTCTGCCTGATCAGTGTAACTATACACTATTAACTGATTTTAATTGTTATTCACACAACGTTCATTTGTAGTGATCTAATTTTTTCCTCAGACTAGTTCATGTAATTAACTGTCCCAATTCTTTTAAAGCACTTTTTATTTAAATTGTCTGGTGCTACAGATGATGAAGGGATTTACATTACCATCATTTTTTCTACTTCCTTTAACACACATGTCTGTGTGTCATCTAGCAATATACCAAATGGCTGTTCATACTGTTGGGCGGTACAGCAGAACTACAAGCAACAATATTTCATGAATACTGCAATAAACATGAAATTTAACGATTAGAACTGCTAACTGATTAACAGATAATGCTGCTATTTTAACTTTAATGCTGCTACAATTATTTAGTATACTGCCACATTTTGCACAACCATTCGGCACTATGTTCTATGTATCAATCCTGTGGCGTATTGTATGGTATTGTTTGTTTTGCACTGTCTTCACTTTGTGTTGTAGGTAGCGCTGTGTTGTTCTGTTTTGCGTGACTGTGTTGTAGCATCATAGTCCTGAAGAAATGTTGTTTTGTTTCACTGTGTATTGCAACAGCTTTAAATGGCGTTACGACAATAAAGTTTTTAGAAGAACTTGAGATATTCACTAAATGTGGTGTGAGGTTTTCCCTCATACCGTTCACCCTTGTGTGATGGAGCAGTTTCTAATTCTATAAAATCCTGCCACACAGTTAATATACTGAATTGTCTATTGCACTGTCCTTACAGAAACTGTCTCATGGTGTAAAAGTGTACAAAGGAATTTTTATACCTGCTGTGGAGCTGCTGAAGAACTTCCCCGAGTCCTCTGGTACCCGGACACCGCTCTTTTCTCCGCTTGGCATGCATGCGGTGCGGCTCGGGGGACAGGCAGGGGCCGCTGCCTCCACACTTGCCGGCTGGTTCACTCTGCTGTTAGGCTCCAGGGTCAGGCTAGCGTCAGCAGAGCCGGGCTTGGCCGGTGATTTGGACACATTACGGGACGACACGGGCTTTGATTCGTCGTCGCTGTCAAACCCGAACGGGTCCTCTGAACCATCGCCGTCCGCCATCTTGGGTTTCTTTGTCCGGTCCGGTCGCTCTGCCTTCACGCTGGGTCTCTTGGAGCCCAATTGGGCTTTGTATGTGGTCTCGCCCCATTTGGTGCTGAGCGTGGCACGCTTGTTGGACAGAACCTCGTCGAACTTGGATGTCCCGTCACCCGCCTTCCGGCTGTAGGTCTTCACAAATCGAGACGTCATTGTGAAGAACGTTTCATATTCTCTACAGAGAGCAGAGAAAACAAGACAAACTAACGTGATAGAAGGTGAAAACTTAGCTCCAGATGGAATAAACAAAAATTCTGAACTAACCACCTGCAACACCGTATTTGACATCTCTTTATAAGCAGGGTTAGGGATAAGCAGATTTGACCGTTACCATACATTAGCAACGAGGTCTAATGCTAGGCTCATAACACACACCAATAACCCAAAGCTAGCTACGAGAAGCTATTAGATAGCAAAAAAAACAAGCTAACGTTAAATCCCAATTCAGGAACAACTCTTAAGATACTGTATTAAAACAAACGCATTATTTTTGTTGTTTGAAAAATAAAAAATAGACCTAGCTAGCCACTAGCATGAACCAACGACTCTGCCAACTCGTCAGAGGTAGTGATTAGCTAGTTAGCCTTGTTTAGCTAAGTCGTGCCTGTTAAATGGGAAAGGGGGGGTGCGACAAGGCGAGTTTTTTTTCACATTAAATGTTGAATTGCCCCCAAATGTCCATTATTTAGTTCCCAATTCTGCAACACGGTGAAACACTGAAAAACTCGACGGCATTCCGCCTTTTAACTCACCGAGTTATAAGCAGCTTGTAAAAACATGCTAGCGGCTAATTATTAGCGGACTAACCGATTAGCTAGATATGTATGAAGTTAGGCAACTTTGCCCGTCGCTAGGAACTTCAGTTGCAACTCCACTAAAACGTAATCATTGCGTTTATATCGTTAAATAAATCTAGTCCGTATACTTTAAAAATCGGTCAACGCGTTCAGATGTACAAGTTTGCGAGGCTCTCGCGCATTAAAGCAGATAGCTTAGCTTTAGCGGAGCTCGCGTTACATTACCCAACTGTCAGTCGTGCGACGGGCCTCCTGCTCCAAATCTCAGGTTCTGCACAATATAAACAACAAGGAGCTTCTCCTTAAACTGGGTCTACAACTAGGTCCCATGAGCAAAACAACAAATCGCTGAGCTCGACAGAGGAGATCCCACTCGAATGCCGGAAGATTAATACGTACTCTTGCAATTTTTAGAGCAGCTTTCTTAGTCGATTATATCGCTTCTTCAACACAGACGGCCTCCATTCGGCTTTCTCCCTCCCCTTTCCCCTTCGGTAGCAACGTATAACGTCATCACGCGCGACAGCAAAATGTGTCCAATGGCTATCCGCGAATTGTTATGCTAGTAATTTGAGGGTCTTACAAGGGTCTTAAACAGTTGTTATAAAGGTTATAAAGCTCTTATAAATTTCTCTAAAGTCAACGGTTATATAACAAAATAAAGGGAGATAGGAGATATTTTAATTATAATATTTTCCTTGATATTATCGCTTCAAACTCCATCCCTGTAGGAGGCGGAATATGCGTATTTTTCCACAGTTCATTGGGTACTGTAGTCCACAAAAATAGAACACAGTATATACGTTTCAACACACCGGTCTAACCTATGGAATACATCTTCTCATCCGTGTATGCTGCCAATGAATATTTTCAGCTAGTGAGCTAACCATAGCAAACGATTTAGCTGTAATAATAATAATAATAATGATGATAATAGGTATATTAATAATAGGAATAATAAAACAGACAAGTTGTGAATAGCTACCAATATAAAAAGTAACTTGAAAAAGAAAGCCCCAAAAGTGATTAACGCTCGTGGCCGCTAACTAGCCAGGCAGGAGAGAGGAGGGTTATGGGAAGTGGAAGTATGTAAGCGGATACAATCAACACCTCTAAAAATTAAAATGACATCGCACCGCCAAATACATTTTAAAGTTTAAATCGGATCTCTCGCCAAACAGGGAACGTTTAAACTCCTCCATGAGTTAGCATGGCAAACTGTTGCATCGTTTATTTGAGTCACATGGGTCACCTGTCACTTTTGGTGTTTATGTTGCTACGGTAACCAGGTGACGCGCTGGAACGTTCTTCAGGTCAACGTTAAAGTTTGTAGCAGTTTAACTAGTTATTATTTATTCGTTTTCTCGTCGTTTCTACATTACAAAACACGATTTATTTTACTAGTTAGTTCTGCAATTTTTAGGTATTTATAAGGTAAATATCGTCATGTTAAACTCCTTCTGCAGCTCACATGGCAAAGTGGATTGTAGAGTAAGTCTAAAATTAGGCTGTATTCATGTAAAAACACCTAAAAAACTGGAATAATTTTATTTTAGTAACTTGCTTTAAATTCCAGACAGTGAAAAAGAGAAAGATTTTATTCTATAACTGCTGAAGGACATACTGCACATTTATCATTCATTAACTGATATTCCAATTCTTTTCTATGGCCACACGTCCCCAGGTGTTTTATTCCCCTTGTAGAATTGCGGAAATGTAACAGTTGGACTTCCAGAAATGTTGCAAAAACAAATGTACATTTTTTTCCTGTGTGTGTGTGTGTGTGTGTAGATGCAGCAGTGTGTTGGTTTAGCTGGACGCCAGCGCACACAGACAGGACACACAAACCGCTGGCAGTTGGCTCCTCCCCCTCCAGGTGACCTGCTGGGTCAGTCCCAGCTGGAGAAAGCGACGAGGTCAGGGATCTGTGTCCACATGCCTGACAGATCCACCCTGTCAGGTGAGTGTATGTGTAAGATCCAGAGCTCTTACGCTAATCCTGTTGGGTAAAATAATTGGCTTGGGGAGAAAAGAAAGAAAGCAGCACACTAGTGTGAGGGTTGAGTTTGAGCTTGGCATGTCCTGTAGCTTCAGAGTCTATGAGGAGTTTGGCAGATGGCCATGTCGCGTCAGTGCCACAGCACAGTGGGTGACCCAAGACCCCTTTCTCTCTCTCTCTCTCTCTCTCTCTCTCTCTCTCTCTTGCTCTCTCCCTCGCTCTCTCTCACTCTCTCTCACTTTCTTTCTATCTTCTAATGCTTTCCCTCCCCCTTTTCTCACCCATTTCTTTCTCTCTCTCTGTGCCAGCACGGTGGCATAAAACTGGCTGCAGTGTTGATCACGCCTCCTGAAGAACTGGCACAGAAGTTCATATGAAATGCGAATCATGGCGTGACAGAACAGACGAAGGCGATTTGGCTTTTATGTCAGCGCCAGGATTTGGCAAACCTCTGCGAAGGAAGGCGTACTGCTTGATGTCGGTACAAACAAACAAAGTTGCATGCAGCAATTCAATCATTAATTGACTACCGCTTACCCTGGTCAGGGGTCCCAGGGACGCTGTAGCCTATCACAGCTAACTTAGGGCATGAGGCGGGGTACACCCATGACAATCGCCAGTTAATCTCACGACTAATACGGAGAGACAAACCTTTCACGCTCACATTCACTCATATAGGCAATTTAGAGTAGCCAATTCACCTATGCCCAATTGCATGTGTTTGGAGGCCGGAGGAAACTGGAGTGCCCGGGAAAAACCTGCGCAAGCACGGGGAGAACAGTCAAACTCCACACAGAAAGACCCTGGTTGGGAATCACCTAGGGAATGACCTAGGTTCTGTGAGACAGCAGTGCTAACTGCTCTGCCACCGTGCCGCCTCCATCAATATAACTATGCATTTATCTCATTTCCTCCATTTAAAACCCTCTCACATTATAAACCCTTTACTGTTCTTGATACTTAGCTAGTGTTAGGTGTTCCGTAGGGTATCTCAGACACTAGTGTACGGTGGCTCTGCGACTTCAGAAAGCATGTGCAAATATGAATAACAACAAATTCTTCATCAGTTTGAAAACAGACCTGCTGCAAATCCACAAAACGCAATCTGCAAAACTCAAACAAGTACGGAAACGTGCTGCAAACCGCACAACACAACCAAATTGAAAAACAGAAATGCGCTGTAAATATCACAGACTACAACAGAAATGTTTCAAGGGGACCCCAGTAAGGGACAAACTCGACAGGGGCCTGCTTATGTTCAGTGGCTTTCATGTTTCTCTCTCACACATTCACACTGTCGGAATCGAAACAGACAACTATCCTGATTTGGGCCGATAACTTAAATCTTACACACAGAGCAATTTTTTTTAAACGTGTACTTTTGTTTTTCTGCAGACACGCTCCAGCAACAACGTGATGACTCCCCGAGCCAGCCGTCTCCTTCTCTTCACGCTATCACACCCACCGGACCGCGGTACCATGACGAGCGTGTCTCCCCTCTTTAGATCAGAAAGAGAGTCTACTCTCAGAGCCTACTGGGAGGGGATCATCTTTGATTTGGCTTGTCTCTCTCTCTCTCTCTCTCTCTCTCTCTCTCTCTCACACACACACACACACACACACACACACACACACACACATACACACACACACACACACACAGAGGTGGTGTAATGAGGGAGAGGGGTAACAGGGTGTGCAGTAGATCAGCAATGACCCTGCTGGCAACTCTAAAAGAAATTCACAAAAAGTGCAGGAGATACTTAAATGCAAAAATAACATTTGTTTTTTTTTCGTAGTTCGTAGTTAGAAGTTAAAATTATGCTTTCAATCAATTTTGATAGTTGGCACTCCAGTTTCCTCCCTCCTTAAAAAAACATGAGATTGGGCATAGGTAAATTGGCTACTCTAAATTGTCAATAGGAGTGAATGTGAGTGTGAATAGTTGTCTGTCTCTAACTGTTAGCCCTGCGACTAACTGGCAATTGTCCAGGGTGTACACCGCCTCACGCCCTAAGTTAACTGTAAACTGTTAGCTGTTAACGCCCTAAGATAGACTCAAGTGTCCCTGCAACCCTGAACAGGATAAGCAAGACAATGAATGAATGGATGGATGAATGATTTAGGGGGCTGAAATGGCAAACAGGGGGGCTATTCCAGTTATTCTACTTCCACTTCTGTTAATAACAGGTCTATATTTATCGGTTATGTAAACGTTTTGAGCCCCAAATTAGCAAACATCTGTGCACTGAAGTGAAAGCAGTTTGTGGTGGTCAAAACGTGATCGTTTTGTGTGCGAGGTGATCTTTATTTTTTACAGGACGTCACAGGACATCCAGCTGTTACAAACATCTGTAAATCCTGAGTACGAGTTCTATCTCCTCTCTCAGCAGGTGGTCCATAACTCTCAGCCAGGTAACGATATGCCCTCCCTCTTGTCCTTAAACACACACCCACACACACCCTGCTCTTTTTTTAGCGTGGGTGTTTTTAAACTCGCGTGTTTTTTTAAACGTATGTGTTTGTTTTAATCCATTCCCAGATGCAGTGTTGGAGTGTTTTGGGAGCTTGTGGGAGCTGCACTGCCCATACCTGATGGAGTCAGAGACTCTCGCTGAGCTCTACAACACTGGCATGAAGCACAGACATGTACTGCTCCAGGAACGAGCCGGTAACTCATCTGTACAAATCCTACCACACCGCCACCATTCCACACATTACACACACACACACACACACAAACACACAGACACACACACATGTTTAACGGAGTCAGGATTGTATCAGTCGAGAGCTGAGCAGAGCAGTGTGTTTGGATTGCGTCTGTGCGCAGAAGATTGTGTTTTCTCAGTAAATCTGGGTGGATTTGTATTGGATTAGTTCTTCTGTGTTTGCGTTTGGATAAATTCCCCACAGGCCGTTATAAATTTTTTTGAGCAGTCATTGTAGAATCATAACAAATGTCACACCATTTTAGATTACGGCATTAAAGAGCACAACAGCGCCACTGGCAGGTTGAATTAAAAACACACCCGAGTGCTTAGTCTTTGCTCTCCCACGAGCCAATCAGGGGCTTGCGTGATAGTCAGGTGATCGCATACAGTGACCCACCTAATTAAATGCAGTGTCCAATGACACCAGAGTTTGTTTTTTACTTTTCTGTTGTTCAAAATGAACGGTTGTATGTCTAACTGTTAGCCCTGTGATTAACTGGCAATTGTCCAGGGTGTACACCGCCTCACGCCCTAAGTTAGCTGGGATAGACTCCAGTGTCCCTGCGACCCTGAACAGGATAAGCAAGACAGTGAATGAATGGATGGATGAATGAGGTTGTTTTTTTACTTTTCTGTTGTTCAAAGTGTTAAAAAAAATAAAACAATAATAAAAACAAACACCTTCAAACTCAAGATAAAGTTATTGATCCTATATTATATAGGTGATCGTACAACGATACAATAATCATTCTCACGGAGCTGTCAGGATTATCAGGGTATCTGGTGCCTTAAATTAATCTGATGAGTCTGAGAACGTGCCTCATTGTTCCTGCTGTCTGACCTCCACCCCAATCGCTATAGCAGCCCCAATCAAATTGACTTTATTTGGTAAATTACGGTGCTGTGTCCCTTTACTCTGATAAAACCCCAGACAAACAGAATCAGAATCAGACCAAATCTGCTGAAAATCTTTTCCGGATCACATTTTTACAGCCTGAAGTGGCGATGATGTGTGTGTGTTTCCTGCAGAGAGCGGTGGAGGAGATAAATACGTCTCTCTCAGGGGAAAGAGAGTGAGACTGGACGGAGTGATGGGGAGCAGTCGCGGCATCCTCACACGACCCTTCCTGCTTTCCCTGAACACCTGCAATCTCTCCATCACCAAAGAGGGTAAAGAACATGCAGCAGATATATGTGCCACATGGGTGCATGTACAAGTCCCTTTATTCATTATGCTCTTCATGCGTGATATGACTCAAAGAGAATATGCCCCTTTAACCCAACCCACCCCATGTTTTATTAGCTTTAATCTCGCTCTCTCTCGCTCGCTTTCTCTTTTCCTCCTCCTTCTAGCCTTTTCATTTGCTCTGAGATCCATGTACAGGTGTGAGGAGCGGGTTGAGTGTTGGGGCGAGGCCATGCTGTGTGCTGCCACCCTGCTGCGACTCCCAAAGCTCAAACAGAGGTCAGGGGTGTGTTCTATTAAAAGCGTGTGTAAAAGTGTGTGTGAGGGTGTAGTGTATTTACAGTACATGTCGATCCTGACACAGTCGACACAGGACTGAAGTAAACACATTACGCTCGAGCGCGCGCGCACGCACGCACGCACGCACACACACACACACACACACACACAAACACACAGAGAGGTTTGTTTTGCTATCTTAGTGAGGACATTCCATGTGTAATGGTTTTATAGTGTACAAACTACATTCTATCCCCCTCCCCTACTCCTAAACCTAAACAAAACATTCTGTGTTTTTTTCATTTTTAATAAAACATTGTTTAGACATATGACCACACTCCCAAACACATTTACTGTAAGATTAGGAGGCAGTAGAGAAGGTAGGATCCATGTGCAGTAGGTTTTATTTAAACAAACAGTAGTTCCAATGAACCAACATACAAGACGTGCTAACGTGGTTAAAGCTACAAACACTGTAGGCTAAGCCAACAAACCAAACAACTAGCAAAAGTCTAGTAAACAAACACTATGTTTGACATGACTTTAACACAAACATTGAACATGAACATGACTTGACTTGACGAGAAGCGATTAACAAACCAACCGACAAACATCTTGACAAACACAGACAGATTGACAAATACGACACTTTGCCCTGAACAATGGCTAACACATGGTTTTTATAGTGAACAGACAGGAAGTGAAATAGACAGGAAGTGATGTGGCAGTGAGTTTGAGTCCATTGTTCAGGGGAAGCGCTCCATCTAGTGGACGGGGGTCGATACTGCCGTTACACTTACATACACCTATCTGCACACACATTTGACTCTCACATACACTCCTGTGCACTATACTCAGCCAGCCAGACAGAAATGAATAGACAGATGGACAGACAGGTACATGGTATTGAAAAAAGTAATAAAGATAATCAAGAATTTAAGTAGTACATTTTAAGCAGCTGTTACAGATGTGTTTGATCGACAGGTGTGTGGAGGAAATGATATCCAGCATGGATTTTTCCACAGTGTGTGAATTTTATGGAGTTTCCTGTAAGGTAAGATAGAGAGCTATAAAAAAGAATAATATTGATATATAGCACTAACAAAACAGTGCCGCCATTAATTCATCTGTATTCAGATTTATTTATAAAGTGTTATTGGTAAACATCTGTATTCTATTGCGCTGATGTGTAAATTGTTCAGTTTGCCAGCAGGAGGCGCAGTTTGCAACATCTCCATGTTTAATGCTGGATTAAAGCAGGAAAGGCGCTGTTTAAAACAGCTTTATTTTTAAATTTCAGAATGAGGGCTCCGTGTGTGTGTGTGTGTGTGTGTGTGTGTGTGTAAACATTTTAATTAGAGGATTGATGAGTGTTCTGATTAGTGGTCAGGTGTCAGGTTTATGTTTCTATAGTAACTCCTGATTCCATGTGTCATGTAGAGAGCACATGCTCCACATCCACACATTAGAGGATTATTGTGACGTTTCATGTAACACAATGAACAGGATCCAATTGCGGAAAGCGTAAGTTTATTTAGAAAATGTAAGTAATCCAAAGAAGGCTTGGGCAGTAGCAACGGAGGCTGTGAGCTTGG
>JAOUQX010000043.1:50410-63106 GCA_028566295.1 Liobagrus marginatus | reverse complement strand
TCAGATTCCTTATCTCATAAAATAACCAGACCACATCACATCTCTTTCTTTTGCTTTTCTTAAATTCTTCTCGCTCTGGCCCTTCTTCCCTCATTCTACTGAAGACTCTCCTTCTTCTTTATTCTATTTTTTTGCACACACACATGCATATTTGCACAAAATATACGCACACCATTTGTTTACAGCAAATTTTATATGTATTTATATATATGTTTTCCCCGTCCCCCACTTACAGCAAACGTTCAGGTAGTCGCCTAAGAATTTCAATGTATGTTGTATTGTACAATGTATATGTGACCAATAAACTTGAAACTTGATATTTAGACTGAATATCACCTGTAAATACACATTCTGCTGTGCCCCAGCTGAGGCTGGGTTTCCCTTTGGGTCTGGTTCCTCTCAAGGTTTCTTCCAAGCATCACATTAGGGAGTTTTTCCTTGCCACCAGCGCCTCATGTTTGCCATTAGGATACATTTCACACATTTCAGAATTTTACTTATTCTTCATATTCTTTATCTTCTGTAAAGCTGCTTTGGGACAATGTGTATTGTTACATTGCACATTGGGTTAGATATACTAATTTAATAATTTCGAAATATTCGACAGAACACCGCCACTAGAGTGTGTTTCGCGGCTTCAACGCTTCTTCTTTGGCACCCCCTTTCCAAGTACTGATGCAGTACCGCCACCTACTTACCTGACGTTCGGAGTTTAACATTAATTTTAGTCTCTCTGGAGATTTCTACCTCACTGACTAATAAATATATATATTTAAGAGCTAACCCTTTTCATATTTAATTCTATAATATAATACCGTACTATGCATATTGCAAAGTGTTGCGCTTGATCAGTAAAATTTCAGTACTGTCCTTATCACACAAACCTCAAAGCCATCGAGGGCCCCCTGCCGCTGTGGAGCTACACATCCAGTGGGCATAGTGAGTGAACCCATCCATTGTCTACCACTTACCACTTTAGGGTCACAGGAGCACTTGAGCCTATCTTACCTTAGGGTACACCCTGTACAATTGTTAGTTAATCGCAGGGCTAACATGACAGACAACCCCTATGGACAAATAGAATAACCAATTCACCTATGCCCAATCACATGTCATTGGAGGAAACCAGATTACCCAGGGAAAACCTGCACAAGGACAGAGAGAACATGCGAACTCCACACAGAAATACCCTGGGCAGGAATTGAACCCATACTCACATGATCTTCTTGGTGTGAGGCTTGGTGTGAGTGCTACTCAGTTTGCCACCATGCCACATTTTAATTGCTGTTAAAAAATTGCTGTATTTTATAAAAACTACACATTCCATTAGCATGACATTGTTCCAATGCTATCTTGTCAAACATGAAGTTTGCCTTGATAAGATTTTAGAGAAGAAAACTAGTAATAATAAGAAAATAAAGAAAACTTTTTTCAAGTGTGCAACAAATAAACAGCACAAACTTGTTTGTTGAAGTGATGTTTAAGAAGGGAGAACTACATTTCCCATGACGCTATGCGGGTACACTTCCGGTTCCGCGGTCCCGCCCCCGCCCTGAACTGTATATGTGTGAGGTAGCCTGAAGGTAAGAAGCCGCTCGCGCAGTCGGAAGTTTGTGTTTGAGATGGGCCGAAAGCCTGAGACTAACCCAGCAAGGCTAGGACGTGGAGTGGCTTTTCCCAGGATTTATAAACTTTGTGAGTCCTTTCTGGCGACTTTGTGTCTATGCTGCTGAGTCACACTGCGTCTTTTGCTAAGTTAAGTTCGGTTTAGTTACTTTATTCAGCGAATCGACTCTTTGTTATCACAGGAAAGCTAACGCTAAGCTCGCGTACACTTTTTCTGTTCCTGGGTGTGACCCGGTTTATAATTTTCCTTTAAAGCGGATTTTAAAGCGGAAAACGCTTCTGTTGACTACAGGAGGTTTAAGCTAGTTTAGTAAATGCAGTCGGGGGGAATGGTGCAGGAGAAGGTGTGTATTCGGTAAATATGGTTAGCTTTCGGCTGTTGTTTTCTTGGCACTCCTAGTTCATCACGTTAATGAAAAAGTCCACATTTGCACACTCTCCAAACACACACTCGCATACACAGTCTCATACACACTCAGGCTGTGAATACTGTGTGTGGGTGGGTCACTTGCGCATGCGCTCGCGCATCTTACCTGATGATGCGTTCATACATGAAACAAGACAGCGATGTGACTGCTTGAGGGACGGTTGCTGTTTCAGTGCCACTGAAGGGGCGGCGACGTTTCGGTGCCAACGATGAAGGGGCGGGTTTCTGTGATCCGCACATTGTTGTGAGTAGGTGTGAGTGGGAAAAATCGATTCTTGGATGCATTGCAATGCGGACGTAGACGATTGTGAATTGATTAACAAATCTCAAAAAATCGATTCTAAATGTTAATTAATAACGTAATTTTGACGAAACTCCATGTGGAGCGCTGCGGAAAGCGTACCGTCCAGGCATTCTGTGCCACGTAAATAACACACGGCTGAGCAGTTGAGTGTCTAGGGTCTTGCTCAGGGGCCCAGCAGTGGCAGCTTGGTGGTGCTGGGAATTAGTTCTGTACAATATGGACAAACTAATTATATTAGTATTTTTTAGTAAACAGTGATTGTTGAGAAAAGAATCAGAGCGGTGCTTTCTGCATTAAAAGCTAACGTTTAAGAGCACGTTGGACTCTGTAACGTTGACGCAGAAACTAACGTGGACAAGCTGTTTTAATATGTCTGAGGAATTTCCACACTGAACACGTGTGCTGTTAAACATATTCTGTTATGCTTGCCTGTGGTTACTATTATTATTATTGCATGACTTGCGTTGTGTTTAAATCTGCTATGGAATTGTTAAAGCTGACTGGTCAGAAAGTGTTAGTATTTTATAACAAAAAGTGTTAAATATTTTATAATACTAATTTATGACAGAATGGTCGGATAGCATTGCAAGCAGCAAGGCAAGTCAAAGGCTCTGGTGCAGCGTTCTCTAATTAATTTTCATGAAAAATGACTTCAGTCAGTATTAGTTCTTTGAGGTAAAGCTGTTTAACATGTGGACAATTTTGAGGGAAGATGACACTACTGATGCTACTGCTAAGCTGTTCCACAACAACTTCTGACCAACTGGCTTTGAGTTGAAGGCTGTGGTGCTTTGAATGTTAGTCAGTATTCTGCACCGTCTCAGATGGTGAAGGAGCTCAGAGAGTGCTGCGTAGTGATGTAGGAGGATCGTGTTTGCGTGTCTGGGGATTTATTCATTCAGACAATTGTTTTAGTGAGATTAGACAATGTTGAGTGAGGAGTTCTGGGGTGCTGTCGGTGTTCCAGTTCATCCCAAAGGTGTTCATTGCGGTTGAGTTAGTCAGGGCTCTGGTTCCTGGTATTCTAATGGCGATTGAGTGTAAAAGCACTGTGCCTTACTGATGTGAGGAGGCTGTTGTGTTCAAACTCAGTGAGAGAGAGGGGGGGAGAGAGGGAGATGCTGGAACGTCATGATTTTTCTACGCGTGTTTGTGTGTGTGCGCGCAGTGTGATGATCAAACCCAGCTATGCCTTACGTGGATCGACAGAACCGCATCTGTGGCTTCCTGGACATCGAGGAAAACGAAAACAGCGGCAAGTTTCTGCGCCGCTACTTCATCCTGGACACCCTGGAGGGCAGTCTGGTGTGGTACATGGACAACCCGCAGGTACACGCATGCACAAGCCGCTCAGTCCCGATTTTAGAGCGATTGCCATCCTGAAGTATGCTGAAGCCACTCAAACCTTCAATATTATTTGTCAGAGCTCCGAATGGCTTCACGTGTTCATGATCAGACACATTAAAGCGGCGATCTCTAACTCCGCATTATAGAGATTCCTGCCTGAACTCCTCCATGCCATGACCATACACCTGTACCGTACTGTCTGCTTCTGACACACTCCGGTGCGTAGTTCCGACATGTAATTCGCCGTTAAAAAATAACTGAAGATATTTTATTTGGTCTCCATAGAATCTTCCAGAAGGAGCCCTGTACGTTGGCTCCCTGAAGCTCACGTACATCTCCAAGGTGAGCATCTTGTCTTCCCTTCTCCTCTCTGTGTGACTGATTACCGTATGATGTTCGATTCTCGTTATTTTCTTTGTGTTTTAGGTTAGTGATGCAACCAAATTGCGGCCAAAAGCAGAGTTCTGTTTTGGTGAGTTACTGCATCAGTTCACCAGGACATTGTTTTATCTGTCACACACGCACACTTATTCACACACTGACTCAATCTCTCATGCTATTTTCACTCTCATTTCTTGCTTATTTTGTGTGTACGCACATGCCCGTTGCTCTCTTTCAAGGTCTGTGCATCATTATCTTTCACACTTTATTCTAAGTTATATATAATAAAAAAACAGTGTAGAAAATAGTCATTGAATAAATGAGATCTAGAAGCACAGTATGGTTAAATATCGTTTTGTAAACTGGAATAAATAAGTCCTGTGGTGGATTTTTATTGGAGGTATGACCTCGGCGTGTGTATAAGTACTGCGGTTAGATTCTGTATCATCGCTGAAATATCTACGAATTGGTCCTGTATCATCCCTGAATCATTGCTTCCCTATGGCTTGCCTTCAGTGAGAAATCCTGCTCTCAATGGCCGGAAGCGGTTAGCTGACCTTTTCCCTTGAGCTTCTGACTTCCACACAGGATGCTGAAGTTTAGCTCTGGAGCTACTCTGAAGAAAAACGGCATACTACTTTAAAAATCTTGACCTCGTTATGATTGTGTTCATCTGTTAGCGTTTAAGTGCATCAGCTGATGGTTTAACGAAATTCACCGTTCTTGCACGTGCATGTGGTTCCTGAGGTGACTCACACTTTTTAAATTGATGCTCAACTTCCTGTTTCGGATTATGTGAGTGTTCAGAGGCAGATACGTGTTCGTGTTTAAATAGAATATAAAGGCGGAGTGAGTGAGCGATGATGATTTATGAGCTGCTCACAGGGCAAGTTATGCCACTGTTTCCTGGAAATGTACTGTTATTTAACATGCCCCAGAATCGAATGAATTTGTAACTCATGGGTGTGTTTCAGATTTTGAGTGTAGTGCCGCAGGCGATGGGATTCAGATCCAGTAGCATGTTGGCTGCAAAACGCACACGCACGTACATAACCCATGAACAC
Source organism: Liobagrus marginatus (assembly GCA_028566295.1). Lineage (NCBI taxonomy): Eukaryota > Metazoa > Chordata > Actinopteri > Siluriformes > Amblycipitidae > Liobagrus > Liobagrus marginatus. Next base: position 57,957 of record JAOUQX010000043.1, on the reverse strand, counting down.
GTATCTGCTTGTTCCAGGTGCTCAGACTGCGATAGAGGTTAACGTATGTTTTGGTCCTGTTCTTTAAACTCCGTGTGTAAAAAAAAAAAAATTGCCATGCGGTGCGTTTCTCAACAGCATCGTCAGCCAAACATACTCTATTCAGCGTTGTCGGCCCTATTTATTTTGAAGTGTCCACCATCCACTGATTGATTTGGAGCTTTTAAAAAATTTGTGATGGTTTTATTTTACATAATTCAGTTTTAACTGTTTTATTACAAACATTTTAACAGCATGTCCCTCACTATTTTTCTTCCTTCAAAGTGCCGCCTGAAAGCGGTATTTATGCCGGTTGGAATACATGCTGTTTTTCAGCTTTGAGAAAAGCTTTCATTATTTTTCATGTCATCAGTTCTTCTTTTAAAAACTGGTTTTTGTGCCATTTTCACAAACTAATGGCTGAATGGCCATTGTTGAATTGAATGTGACTGATGGAAAATAATCTTGAGTAAAATAAGCAACAGGTGTGTACAACACAACATTAATCACAGTCTTAATGGAGGGGGGAAAAAAAACCTATTTCTTTAAATTAAGTGTGCTGATATAGCAATATTCTTTAGGAAATAAAACAGTATTTGTGACTGACATTATGATCAGAAAACAGCATGTTTTTAACTTTGTATGTACACATTTGTGTTTTGATCCAAAAAGAATGACTGACGTTATTACTCCACAAAAGCAAAACTAGGTGGTTCATGGCACTAGTTCACAATTGGATCAAAGCAGAGTCACAACGACTGTGCCAACTAACGTAGTTGAAACCATGAATCTGCGACACAGGTACTATGCATTCGGGAAACGGGTGTGCATAGTTGGTTAGTTTCTCTGACGTTGCATCGTACAATGGCGGTTAATCAGTAAGATATGTTGTACAGGAAGCGCAGCCCTGGTTGTGTATCTCTAATTACTTGTTTGGTATTTAATAACTAGCTCTTTCATCTCGCACACATGCTTCCTCTCTCTTCCCTTTCAGTCATCAATGCTGGAATGAGGAAGTTTTACCTGCAGGCCAACGACAAGCAGGACCTGGTGGAATGGGTCGCCGTACTCCACAATGCCACCAAAATCACGGTGAGTGAGTCCTAGGAGTTCGGCGAGTGATTCATATTATCGGGTGATTCCAATCAGCAGGTGATTTGTGGTGTTTAGTGAATGGTTTGTACAGGTCTTGAGTAGTGTCGGTAGGTGAGTTAGTCATGGGTAGTGTCTGATAGGACTCACCCACCAATACGACAGACTCACTCACAATCATTGAAAATCCATTATACAGCATCATCTCCAGGCAGAGGACCAGCTTAAGTGACCTGCTGCAGTCACAACCCTGCTCCAGAGACAGACTGATGAAAATTTTCCTCCCTCATGCCATGTGGCTCCAACTTCACTGGTAATTCCACTTTACCTCCAAACGGGGAAAGTCACTGAGGATATTTATCACTGGACCAAACTGTACTACACACGAAGTAGCATAAAATAGTACTTTTCACAGTACTATTTTTATAAGTTTTAGTACTTTTACACTTTAGTGTTATTGCATGCCTTCTTGTTTGTGCATACTGCTGGAAATTGTGAATTTCCCACTGGGATAAATAAAGTATATGAGCTTCTCTAATGTATTACCTGTAACTGTTGATGGAGAATCAGAGTTGCTCATTATCAGATGGCAAACAATGCAAAAGGGGAAATAATTGAACCATTTCATTAGGAAACATTTTACTTTTTTTTTTTTCCCCCGTTTTTATTGAAGGTCAGAAACTTCCAGAACAGACTGGGAAAATTTGTAGTTGCCCTCTAGTTTGGACAAACACCCACCCCACGATCCAGTCTAGCAACAGATGCAAGTCTCTCCACCCTCCACACATACGTTCTCTCTTGCTCACGCACACACCTGTGTGTGTGTGTGTGTATATACAGTCGTTCATTGGCAGGAAGAAGCCGTATTACGTTCCGTACGTAAAGAAAACACCGCAGACATTTTTCCTGCTCTGATTTCTCATTGCGCTTCATTTCCTCATTTGAGTCACCGACATTTTTTCTTATTTTATTTTTCTTCCTCTCATTGTCGCTGCTTTCACACTGTGACCAAAATTCTTCTGAATTTAGTCGGGGCGGGGGGAAGCCCACACGTGCGTACACACAGAGGCCCTTGTAAACTTCCACTCTGTCCCTCAGACTCCAGAGGAACGAAGGCTCTGTTAGTTAAAGAGCTGGTCAAGGGTCTATAATTCTTTGCTTCGGTTCCAGAGGGTGGCACCTAATGCTAGGTGCTAATGCTAACAGCTTTGCTCTTTCTGCAAGTTTCTGAAACTAGCAGCTTGTGGTCATGGAGCGGTTGACTGCTTGAAACTGTCGTTGTGACTATGATCACAATAGCAAAACACGAGTGTTAATCGCTTACTTAAAGTCATTGTTTCTATAAAATCCTGTTAAAACCAAAAATATCTCATTTTCCAGGTCTGAGTTTTTAAACCTGCAACCAGCATGGCATAGTTGGCAGCATAGACCCTGACCCCACCAGGGTTTCAGCAGTCATGTGATTGAGCTAGTTAGTCATGTGCTAGCTCTTTCGCTTCAGGTTGGACCCTAAGTCTGTGGGGTTGTTTTTCAGGTCCCAAAGTCAGGTGACTCAAGTGGGCAGAACCCAGCTGAGGCATGCGTGGAGGTCCTAGGTGCCATGAAGCAGATCTCCTACAAGACCGAGATAATCGGAGGTGTTCCTATCATCACAGCCACACAGGTCAGACGCCACTGCTCTCCAGAACGTTCCTCAAAATAGAGTGAGATCAGCGGGAATTAATGCAACGCTTTGCCTGGAGAAGAGTGACTGTCATGAGTGAAGTTTATTCTCTTTGTGTAAACTGGATTAGAGTAATGGCGAAACGGTGACTGCGTGTTTGCTGGATGGTGAATCAGATGATATCTTGGTATTTTGCATAGATAGAACACTACTCTTCCCAGTTATTCCTTCCAAGTTAAGTTAACTGTGTTTTATACATTTTTTTTTTAATGCAGGAGAAGGGTGAAGGGCAGAATGGCGTGGAGCGAGGGGCACTGAGGAAGCCTCATGGCCAGGTGCCCTACTACCTGAGTTGTGCCAACCAGGACCAATCAGTGGTAAAGGCTGGCTACTGCGTGAAACAGGGAGCGGTGGTGAGTGTGTATGCCTGCGTGTGTGTGTCCGTGTGTGTGTCAGTGTCCCCAGCTGTTCTTTGTTCTTCACAGATGAAAAACTGGAAGAGGCGCTTCTTCATGCTGGATGACAACACAATCAGTTATTTTAAGTCAGACCTGGTGAGCAGTTATCTCCTTCCGTCTCTACAACTGGACAGCTACACTCTTACTGTATGACTGGTGCTAATCTGAAGTTGTGCCTGTGCTGTTTTTGTCAGTCTGCTGTTCCAGCATGTTGGAGTATGTGTTGTGAATTCCATTCCTCCTAGTGTATGTGTACATTTTTAACAGGCCAGAGCTTGTGCTGCACTCAATTATATGGGGGACACTCGGCCACATTGGTGTAAATGTGCTTTAAATTTGCCTGTTTGTCGTTCATACACACTGACATAAAAGGCACAAACATGGTGCGGATATGTTCAGATGAGTCAAAGAATGGAGTCTGACTGCAGTCAACCATGGACAAATTTATCTGCATGGACATGATTTTTGCGGAGAGTGGTGTACACCTGATTTGCTGAGTTACACACCTGATTTTCACACCCAGTTCACAGATTCATACACCTGATTATAACCTCACTTCCGGGTTATTTTGTTTGGTTTTTTTCACCTTATTTAGGAGAGGGAGCCTCTCCGTGCCATTCCCCTAAAGGAGGTTACTAAAGTCCAGGAGTGTAAGCAAAGGTGTGTTGTGTGTTGTGTGTTGTGTGTTGTGTGTTGTGCGTTAAGTTCTCTCTTGCTCGTTGTCAGTGATTTGCTGATGAGGGACAACCTCTTTGAGCTCGTCACTACCTCAAGAACGTTTTATATTCAGGTGAGGACGTTTGTTTTAAGCTGTAGTTCCTAAAAATTTGCACATGATTAAATTCAGCTTAAGAGGATGTCCCTCTCTTCAGACGGACAGTCCAGAGGAGATGCACAACTGGATAAAGGCAATTTCGGGTGCGATTGTAGCTCAGCGAGGTCCCGGGCGCTCCGCTGCTTCAGTATGTATCTACAGCCTTAGCTCGCTCACACACAGCACCTCTGACGGTCACATATTTTCTCCGGGTAATCAGGCTGATGAACGCTCTTCATTTCAACATGTCTATTTAAACATCCACATCTTTAAATTATTGATTGATAGTGAGTCAGTTTGTAACTTCAGTAGGAACTCCAGGAAACTAAAGCTCAGACTTGATAAATGTATGGGAAGAACCAAACTTTTAATACAGCAACCATGTTAATGAAAAAAATGTATGTTCTTTAGCTGTCTTTCTGTCGGATTTTTAATTATTATTTTTTCCTCAAGCTGTGCGCTATGTTGTTGCAGATGCGTCAAGCCAGAAGGTTCTCAAACCCTTGTATTCAGAGGTATACGTCTCGCACTGGCGAACGCGGCACGTATGTGTTGAGATCACAGCCCCTCTTCCCACTGGTCTTCCCTTCTGTTTGTTTGCATCCCAGCTCGGAGTGTAACTCAGTAGAGCTTTCCATAGATTTATTCTAGTTTATCCGTTTTTGTTTTCTGCTTGTTTAACCCACAGAACACATCAAAAGCAAACAAACTATAATCCGCTCTCGTGCAATGTCTGAAAGACCTCTGACTCATGATGTCGTTCATCAGCTCATTGATCCCATCTCTTCTACCACATTTCTTCAGGACGGCTCATGTTTAAAACAAAAAACCTTTACTTGTAAAAGGTGCTGAAGGCACTTTCATTAAAAGCATCTTCACGTCTCTTCTTCATGATCTCGGTCCTGCTCACGCTGCTTACTTGCTGGGGTTTAGATCTCACAACCTTCTTAATCCAGTCACAGCAATGCTTCTACTCAATTATCCAGTGTAACCCCTTGTTCCTTCAGCTGCATGTGTGCTTTGTCCTCATCGCTCATGTGAAAGGCTGATTCCAGGCAAAAAAATTTTTATTTTTTTTAGAGCTGCAGTCTGTTCTTCATGCTGCTAGTGAACTAACTGATTTTTTTATTATTGTTATTAGAAAATGTTCCTTTCTCACAGCGTCAGCGCAAAACTAACCAGTACTGCTGCTTAATCCCAAATCATCCTGCCACTGAAGCAGCCACTCCCTCTGCAGCTGCCTTTCCTTTTGCTTATCCTGCCCCTCACACTGCATATGCTATTCCTTTAGCTTTCTCGTGCCACTCTCACTGCATCTGCCATGGCAATCGATTCAGCTGCCACTCCATTAGCTTCTCCTGCCGCTTTCACTGTAGCTGACACTTTTTTTTAGCTTCTCCTGCCACTCGCACTTCGGCTGCCAATCCTTGAGCATCTCCTGCCACTCGTGCTGCAGCTGCCAATATCCTTTAGCTTCTCCTGCCACCCACACTGCAGCTGCCATTCTCTACAGTTCTACAGCTTCCCTCATTGCTAAAGCTTCTACTTCAGTTCTGCTGTTTCCACTGAAGTCCTTCTCTGCTCCCATGCCTGAGCACTGTGTGGAAATGACACCATGTGTTTCCTCACTGGCTGAATGATTCGTGTGTGTGAATTTATTCCCTTTCTGCTGTCATTCCTCTCCAGGAGCGCCGTTACTGCCCCCCCACCTTTTACTGCAGTGAACAAGGCCCCCCAGTCCCTCGCTCGCCCATCTCCACCGAACTCCACTTCCCCGAATGCCACTTCCCAGCGGTCCATCAGTATGGTGTGGGACAAGACGGACCTCAGCGGCCTCCTGCGGGGCAGCCCAGGCACCCGCCTGTCGCTCCAGGAGGCCCCTCGCCTGTTTTTCAAGTGAGCGGAAGCGACGTAACGTCGCCATGGGAGCGAAGGAACAGTGCGGCGATTTGTCCTTCTCCTGTCAATAACACTGACGAGCTGCACGTTACAGAGGTGTAAAGATACACAGCACAGTCCGAACGCTATCGCTAGAACAATCACTGGTACAGACGCGCAGTACAAACTGAAAGTGATTCAATCAGACATGCGATTAAGTGAATAGAGGATCCGTTCCTCTTGAACACCACAGCTTTTCGAATGCAAACTCTGCATCCAGCCCAATGAAAACAGTTTGGATTTGAAATGGAGCAGATTTACCCTGAAGATTAACCACTTTAACCCCTTCCTCCCAAACAAAAATTGAGGTGTGGAATTTCTCCTGTCGTCATGTTTCTGGTCATGAACAGAACGGCTCGCTTTCTTCTGCAGTACCTCAATCAATAAATTTTTTTATTAATGTTTTAGAAATGAGAGGAATAGCTCTAAGATATTTGTTCTATATACACACACTGATCATGAGTATAGAATTGATTTTAGAGCAAAATCAAATATACAGCAGAATTTATTTTTTCTTCAGTTGAAAACAGCTGCAAGGACAATGAGCCAATCAACTAGGAATCTGGAATGATTTACAGATGGATCCCATGAAGCTCTGCCCCTTTAGGGGCATTTTCTGCTCGTTTTTCCCCCCGTTTGAGTTCATTATTGTGAAACGATTAATTAATCTCTTGTGTCTAATGTTAACTGTTTATTTTATGAAGCACTTCCTGATTAAGCTGCAGGTGAAAGGTCCTTCATGTTAAGGAATTTCAGAGAGTAAACTAAGTAGTGCTTTTTCTGTCTCTTGTTGGTCACTATAAACTCTGATCTTGATTGGAAGAAACGACAGGCGATGACGTAATTCGCATGAGACTGAAACCTCACGCATGCCAACGTTCCTCAGTGTTTGTTTGATAACTCCAGTACTGACATTCCAACCTTGTTCAAATGTTTTACCCCCATGATGTTCAGTGGAAAGGTGTCTGTGGGGTTGGTGCTCAAGTCCCTTTGCCGTGTTGACTCGTTCACAGGTTCAAGCCATCTTAAGTGCCTGCGTTAATTCCTTCTGATGATGAGCACCTCGATTTCTCCAGTTGTAAATCATGTGCAGTTATTTATTGAGTTTGAAGATTAAAACTGACTGACTTTAAAATGTTGCTGGCCCTCTGTCGATGAAGTGTTTCTGCTGTGTTCATTAATCTGGAACTTGTTCATAGAGACCAATTAACGCATTCATCATAACACTCTAATGACATCCTCAGGTATTAATGCTAAACATGTGGATGTGTATTTGTAGGAACCAGAGTGCGCATGGCTAAGTCAATAGGTGCGTTGACCTGAGCCATGTAATCAGATTGTAATGCTATAGGCACGATCGGATTAAAAAAAAGTCACATGTAAACACGTCAATCGAATTAAATTGGCCCAATCCGACTTAAAGAAAATGATCAGATTGTAGGGTGTGGTTTAAACCTTTTCTACTTTGCTTGAGAGGACATGTAAGAGGGGGTGATGGTGGCTCAGTGGGTAAGGCTCTGAGTCAGTGATCAGAGGATCGGGGGTTCGAGCCCCGCTCCAGACA
>JAOUQX010000043.1:18347-29338 GCA_028566295.1 Liobagrus marginatus | reverse complement strand
GGCTGAGCGCAGAGAGAACAGAGAGAAAGAGGGCTGAGCGCAGAGAGAACAGAGAGAAAGAGGGCTGAGCGCAGAGAGAACAGAGAGAAAGAGGGCTGAGCGCAGAGAGAACAGAGAGAAAGAGGGCTGAGCGCAGAGAGAACAGAGAGAAACACGGCTGAGCGCAGAGAGAACAGTTAGAAAGACGGTTGAGCGCAGAGAGAACAGAGAGAAAGATGCCTTAGCGCAGAGAGAACAGAGAGAAAGAGGGCTGAGCTCAGAGAGAGCAGGCAGAAAGACGCCTGAGAGAAAACAGTGAGAAAGAAACTGACACATGAAAGGGGAAGTACAAGGAACCGACATAGGAAAGTGGAAGTACGAGGAACTGACACAGAAAAAAGGAAGTATGAAGAACTGACCATGCGAATGAAGCCGTTGATGAGCAGAGCCAGAGCTCGTTTCTCGTCCTCCACTGTGAGAGCGCTGGGGATGAAGACAGCGGTGTAAATGACACACGGTGATGAACAGAACAGTACTCAGTAATAATCACCGGCTCTACTGATGATGGTAATGACAGCATCACGTCTCCTGACCGGATAAATACTTGTACAGAAACACGTTCTCCAGAAGAGCAGAGAGATGCACTTACTTGACAGAGTCATGCATGGTTTTACAGACGTGCAGCAGAGCGTTGAGGATGACAGGGTCACGAGTCGGTTCCAGCTGATGTCTAAAAACATTTATAAAAATAAAAAATTAGCTAGCAGACAGTTATACCCTTTAACATCGGCAGAGTACAGCAGACATGTTTGAACTTGCTTAATGAAGACGTCCATGATGAATTTACAAACTTCTACTCTCACGCTGTCTTTCTGGAACATGTCCAAAAAGGGTAAGAACTTCTCCTGTAGAGAGAGACAGAGAGAGTGATAGACCAAGAGAGAGAAGCTGGAAAAGTAGTTTCCGAACGTGAATTAGAAAACAGGAGAAACTGAGGAAAGTGCTCACCATGGAGAAGAGCACGGAGAAGTCGTGGAAGTAGGTAAGGATCTTCATCAGCACTGACTGCAGCTACAGGAAAACAGATTCATCATCATCATCATCATCAGAGCAGGTGTTGTTTATGGAGCTGTGTTACGTTACAAACTAATGAGTAATCAGTACCTGTGGATACGCCTCCTCAAACGCTCGATCAGGGGTCATATGTTTGATGATGTCAGCCAGCACAGTGTTTACCTCCCGTTTCTATCAGCGGACGACAGAAAAGAACATATTCTAAAACCTGCACAACATCTGGATCGATAACGAGAGGAGGAGTCTGACTCACGGTGAAGTGACGGCAGGTAAACTCCACCCAGATTTCAGCACAGGTGATGTAGTCCTGAAAACACACACACACACGCACACACAGTAACATTGTACGTAAACAACCGAATCAAGAATCGGAAGCGGGGACGATGGCGCAAACCTGCGGACTGCGCACTTTGGTGATGACCTTCCAGGCTTCGTTGAGGATAGGCAAGCGCTCGCTCTCTGGAGGATCAGCGCAAGCTAGGCTCCGGCCCAGAGAACCGAAGAGCAGGTGCTGGAGACGGGGCAGTAACCAGAGCTCTGAATGAGGTATAACACGGTGTTGCGAGTCTACATGAGAGCGGCAGTCGGTGTTCTGTTGCTTTACCTTGGGAAATCCTGCCTCGTCACACGCCTTGATCATCGCAATAAAATTGGTGGCTCTGGCTGCCACAAACTGCGCCCTGAAGGCCCACATGACTGAGTTCAGCAGTAAAGCGCTGTGTGGGAACCAAGAGTTCAGTTATTTTCTCAATAGTGGTTCCGATTAATTATACAACACTTAAGATCATAAAGGAATTGATCAGAGAGAAAGTTTTACTTGTTGCCAAGCTTCTTGCATCTCTCCATCATTTCTGTCAGCAGAACCTGCACAGACCACCACAAAGATCAACACTGCACCTCAGAGGTCATATGTTCTGATGTTTGTGTGTGTGCACGTCTTTACGTCAGGTGCTCGGTAGGCCACACACTGCAGGATCCAGTGGATGGCAGGAGAATAGAGCGTGAGGTAGAGAGGAACCTCCACCCTCTGGATGATCAGCTGGTTCTGCACGCTGTCGCCGTGGATCTGTCTGAAGGACGCGAGGAGGTCGAAGAAGTTCTTATTCAGGCTGTCCTTCAGCTGCGGCGCCACCTCAATGCCCACCTACAACCAGATTTCGATACATTTAGGAATTCTTCTCTCTGATTGGCCCAAACATCATTGATGTTACCGCAGTGATGTACCCTGCACAGGTAGGCTCGTGCATACACGGCCACTAAAGGATCTCCGATCCCTCGGATCATAGCTGTGAGGCGCAGAAGAGTCTCCTGAATCCCACTGAGAGGAATAAAGAAGTTCCAAAGATCAACCACAACAAAGAAGATGAAATTCCACTAAGCACCCAAAAGGAACTAACCACCACTCACGCTTTGTTGACGAAACAGTTGCACTTCAATATGGCCGCCTCCACGTACCTACGGCAAGCGTTAAGGACGTCAACATACACACTTGCGACATGTTAAACCGTGAGTGAGCTACAGACAGGATACAGCCGAGGGACAAGCTCTCTGATGGAGGCAATTTTAAAGAACCAGTTGAGGCACGTCTCTTTAGCCGTGTCATTCACGTCATCCACCGAGAATGAGTCTGAAGAGGAGACAGGAAATAAAAGCAAGTGACATCATAACGGTGTATACACGTATACTCAACACACACACACACACACTTTACCTGGTAGAGAAGCAGGATCCGAGCACATGGACCAGATTCTTTCATAGACTAGACGACCTGCAGCAACAAAGTGCATCCTAAGTAATATACATTTCTCTCTCTCTCACACACACACACAAACACACACACGCACGCGCACACACACACACTTTTTGTTTTACCAAAGGTGTCGAGGATGTCTGTGATAAGGACGAACTTGCTGGGGTAGAACAGTATCACTGACGTGTCCGAGAGCAGCTTGGAGCACTGAGGAAACAGTAAGCGCGGGTTTGAGTGTGTGTGTGAGACAGATAGAGAGTGTGGTATATCCATCCTAACACAATTGCCGACCTGAATGACTATCTTGAGCGCTTTGACTTTCTGGTCTGAAGCCCAGGCTTCCTTCAGGGACTGATTTAGTTCCTCAATATGGTTTACGTAATCCTGCTGGGAGAGGTTCAGCAGCTCCCTCTGAGAGCCCTGACACACACACACACACACACGCGCACGCACGCACACGCACACGCACACACACACACACACACACACATGGAAAAAACACGTACTTTTAAACACGAACGCACCTCTGTGCTTGTTGTCACACACTCACTTCCTCCAGGTCGTCCAGCTCCTCCAGACGAGTCCGTACTTTCGCTGAGACGGCAGAGCTAGAGTTGATTGCTTTACCTTACACACAGACACAAACACATGGCTGACAAAAAGCTAAAGTAACTCAAGATAACCACTCTCTACACTTTAAGCCGCAGTGTGGACGAGCTTCAGATGTCTCGACTTTCATTAACGTTGACTTACTTCTTTCAGAGCCCATGAAGAGATTCTGTAAGAGTGCGATACAGAGAGAGACAGACAAATGAACACATGGAGAAAAGACACAGCACTCGTCTGTCAGCAGCCACACACACTCAGGCTCTTACTATAGACAGCTTCTCAGTAGTGGTGAACCTGGACAGAATCTCACAACGTTTCCCAGCCCACGGCTCAAAGTCGCAGCCCACTTCCTCTTCTTTTTCCTTCCTCTTCCTCCCCAGCTCCTGAGAATCAAATGATACAGAATGACGTCCTGGTGTAAATCTTTGTGAGAGTTTTTCCTTTCAAGGTCAGAGTCTCACCATGGCAGAGCTGCTGTGAGACAGTGCAGGAGTTCCGCTGACCGAAGCGGCGGCGAAGAGTGACAGAGGGTCCATGCCTTCCAGCATGGAGCTCAAAGGGTCAGGTGCAACCGAGCTAGAGGAAGATGACGACAAAGACGTGCTGCTTTTCCGAGCGCCGCCCCGGGACTTGGAGTCTGTCACCTGAGAAAGATGCGGCAACACAATGGCTACAACATTCACATATACACTTATTCATATAGTCAAGGTATCGGGACACCTATTCCATTCTCACTCTTCCTCCTATAATAGATCCAAAGTGTGGATGACTTATGTGCAGGTTTTCCACTAGATCGTTTTGCGTGACTGTAGGGATGTGTTCATACAGACACAATAGTATTAGTGAGACCAACTTCAAGTTCAAAGTTTAATTGTCACATGTACATCATACATAGTACAACATACAGTGAAATGCTTTGACGACTGAGCGCAAGTTTACTGTAAATAGGGGTGAGGGAGAGAAAAAGTGTACAGGGCGTTGGTTGCATATAAATACTATATACAGTAAGTACAGTAATTACAAATGTACATCTATATGCAATATGTATATGTGCAATAATATAATATATACAAAGCTCAAAGTTTATTTGTCACATGTACATTATACGTGGTATAACAGTGAAATGCTTTGACGACTAACTGTACGTTTGCTATAAGTGGGTGGGTGAGGGAGAGAGGGAAATTGTAAGGGGGGAGTTGCATATAAATACTATTAACAGTGCGTACAGTAATTACAAGTTACAATGTACATCTACATTCAATATTTATATGACAATATATATTATAATCACAATTGTTATGGTAATAGGTATTAGTAATAATATAATATACTAAAAACAGTGTACCAAAGGTAACCTACTATAATATAATATGCTATGAAAAATATGCATTGTACGGCTACAATTCTGCACATATGATATAGGTATATATTATATAGGCATGCTATACATAAGCATGCTATACATATATAAATGTATACAAGATATACAATTTTGTGCAATTGTGCATGTGTGTGTGTGTGCAAAAGAGAGTCTCAGGAGATGAAGGAAAAGGGAAAGGGCGGGAAGCGAGAAAAAAAAACCCAAGAAGCAGAAGCAAAGCAAAAAGTGGAGTCCTGATGTGCGTGTTCATATTATGAGATATAGCTTTGATTGAGGGCACGGACAACTCGCGGAAACTCTTCCTCATTCTCTCCGTGTTCGCGTTTTAAGAGGCTTAAACGCTTCCCAGAAGGTAACAGAGAGAACAGTCCGTTGTTAGGGTGGCTGGGGTCCTTCTTAATATTTCTGGCCCTGTTTAAGCAGCGTTTATTGTAGATGGAGTTCAGGTCAGGAAGTTCAGTGCGGATGGAACGTTCAGCAGATCGTACCGCCCTCTGTAGAGCACTTATGTCCTGTTGTGTGTGTGTTATGTAGGAGAGGTCTGGTTGAGGGCCCAGACAGCTTGTGGAAAGAAACTCCTCATTCACTCTGTGTTCGCTTTTAAGGGATCCACTTAAGGCTTTTAAGTGGATCAGACACTAATGTTGGGTGAAGAGGTTCTGGGGTGCAGTCAGTGTTCAAGTTCATCCCAAAGGGGTTGAGTCAGAGTCAGGGCTCTGTGCAGGACACTCGAGTTTTTCCATTCCATAACATACAGAACACACCATGTCTTTATGGAGCTCAGGGGCTAGGTACAGAGGGGCATTGTCATGCTGGAACAGTGTTTGTCTCAGTGAATAAATAAAGTAACGTTAAAACATACAGACGTCTAGACAGCAGTGTCGGTAAAATCACTGATGTAGGGGTGGTGGGTAGGTGTCCACAAACTTGATCATATAGAGTACATTAATCTTGTGTCATTGGACGATATAAGGAGATTTTAGTCCTACAGTGTTGATGCAGCATCGATATTTTATAAGTCTGTATATAAAAACACTGTTACAGTACAGGGCAGGTGACCATGTGAGGACTTACTGTAATGAGCTTAAGCGGATGATGGTCGCCGCTCTGCAACAGGACGGATGAAACCCGGCTGCTTCGCCGCTCGGTGTCATAGCTGCGCGTGCGGGAATGCCTGGCGGTGGAAACACAGTGATGTCACGTTTTCGTTCCTGCTTGTTCAGCAGCAAAGGCGAAAGCCGGCATCATCACGCTACCCTGTTCTGTTCTTGATTCATTAGTTTTAGCTGTTCTTCAACAGAGTCCTTCACACCTTATTAGTTAATAAACACGTTTAAAACGACCAGATTACAAAATTAAACAGCATAACATAACCACGTATTGTTTTTTTTTAATATTACTGCCGTTTACATCTCTACTGAAGTGTGCAATGTGTTCATTTAACATTTTTTCTGTATCCCGAGAAGAATCCGAATTATATTTTGCTTTTTCGGCAAAATACCCACAATCGTCCAATATTATGGTCTCGACGCTCATCGTGTCTTACTTTATATACAGCGCTAATGGTAGAAAACCTTTAACGCTTTAAAATGGCGGTTCGAGATACAAGAAGATAAAGCACTCTATGTAAGAACGTTTCAAAATTTTGTCAAGATGTAAACAGATTAGAGTTTCTCACCACTCAACCGAAGCCATCTTTTAATCAGTGTCATGTGACAAACTGTAAGCGTAATGAACTGGGCACGCGCATAATATGCCTATCATAATAAAAGCTCGTAGCTTGCGTCGCAAAACGATTTTTTTATAACACTAAACCTAAAAAAAATATTATTAAATATGGTGCTAATTTGGTCCCACAGTATGATCTAAAAGTGTTGCGTATAATGGACACGAGCTGATGTTTACTTATACGTGCAGCTAAAAAGATACACCCTGTATTACTTTATTTAAACAAAATAATTAGCAGGATTTAGTTAAGTGTAAAACGTTTCTGTAGTTTTTTTGTACAGTTAAATCGTGTTTTATTACGTTCCTCAATAGAGGACGAGCTCCGAGTGAGTCGCGGTTCGTGGGGTCATCTTATGCTACTTTTGGATCTCGGTTCGAGGGGTCATCTTATGCTACGTTTGGATCTCTATCACGCTGTTCTGCGTGTTTACGGGTTTAATTTTCCCCTGAAAAAGAACAAAAAAGAGTATCTTAAAAGTTGTATGAAAACGGAAAGGGAATTAAATTATTTGGTATATATTTCGCTTTATTTCGTTTTTCACATTCAGCCCAACAGATGAGACAATATTCACATTTAACAGATGATTAACATTTTTAGATTAATTGGTAGATCGTTCACATGACCGTTTACACCACACATGGGGCTGATGAAAATATTTCTATCCGCAGTTTGTAAGATGTAGAGGTTTAGCACGTGTGCTCTCTACGACAGGGTTCGTTTACCGCTCCGTTGCGTCATACTGTATTTCAGATCTTTGCCTTTTATGGAGTTATGTGGGCGTGGCTAAATGTAAACGTAACACGGATTTGGTTTTAATCGCTAACTATCGACATGCGAACACGAATTAGCATCTTGTATTGAACCTGGTGAAAAATTCTAGACAGAAAATCATTTCCATGCTACGTTAGCATAAGCTCTGGCAACAAGGCTCCTCAATAAATCATTAATGACAATCGTTAACATCAAGAAACAGATCTTCAGCTCAACGCAATCACATGAAGCTAATAAATAATGCATTTTGTGACAAAAACCAGCACATCATGCTTTACACTTTGTACATATCTGAGCACTTGGAGCACTTAATCTATTTAAACTTCTATTAAACAAACCTTACAGGAGTCTAGGAGTAGAATCAGGACATGAGCCACTAGACTGGGTCTGGAAATGTTTCAGGTTTGGAAGGCGTAGTGAACGTCACTGTCCTCCACACAGGAGCTATTTAGTTTTAAATGAGGAAGTGTTTTAAAGTAGTCACTGGTTCATTAAACAAAGCTGAGATCAAGAGAGTCCTGGTTAAGCTTCCTCTCACTATTTTACCAAAATGTTAACCACAGCAGGGTTCACAACCTGTGAGGCTCTCTCTGGCTCTCTCTCACTCTCTCTCAATCTCTCAATCTCTCAATCTCTCAATCTCTCTAGCGATTGTAGAATTGGGATGAAACCCAGGCCAGGCCCCATTTTAGGTTGGTGAGCATGAACTTGAGTGCCTTGGTCCACTGCTCCTCAGAGTTGAACTGAGTTTTAATGGAGTACGATCCGCCGCTTCCGCCCGTGTCCTCGATCTTCCCCTTGTCCACATCCATCCTGCTCAGAGAAAACAAAAAACAAGACAGGATAAAGTTGCATAGGCTTCTGAAATGTTGCCTGTGTAATTCCTAGTTCAGATAAAAGGAGGCCTTCACCTGTACGGCAAACAGAATCCTGTCTCTCCTTTCTCCACTTCCTCTTTAAACTGCTGCACGCAGTCTAAAAATGCCACCATGGCGTGATCAAACTTGTTATCCCAGAAGAAGCGCAGTCCTCCGGAGCAGTACAGCGGCAACTCCTGCAACACACACGGGGTTCGTATTTATCATTCAACAATCCAGACGTGCAACATCTGTCTAAATATCCTCTCAGACAATCGCAGGTCTCTGGCTTATAGCCCCGGCATTCACATACCTTCGACTTGTCTTTCAGGAACTCTAAATATGAGTGGTTTCCATAAGGAACGAGTCGATATCTGAAACACAGAGCACACACAGATGTGCGAATAAGTTATGTTCTCTCTCTTGCGCGCGCATGTGTGAGGGACTGCTGAGTGAGCGAGCGTGGAGGGTGCGTGTGGCGAGCTTGAGCGCCGTTGAGGATTTCCGAGGCCGCTGTGTCTTAAAACTTTTCTTTTTCTTTACTTTTTGGTTATATTTTCTCTTTATCGTCACATTTTCAGTGTTGAATTTAAGTTGTGTGTGGTGGGTTAATCCAGGCCGCGTGCGACCTGTGTTTTGAGGAAGCATGGCGGCGCCGGATTCACGGGATACGAGTACACTCATGTGGCGTCACAGTAGAAGTGGCGTCCGCAATGAGGGTAGAAGAATGTTGCATGGCAGTAGGAGAAGTCGTTGGCCATGAAAGTATTTTGTCGGCATCAAAAATGAACAGTGCTATTGTTATATTCTTAAACTCTGTCGCTAAAGCAAATTAACTAGTTGAGGAGGGAATTACTATTGATTCTTAATTTCTGCAAGTGCTCCCTCCATCAATGCCATCCAAGAAAGTAATGGTGTCCAATGTCCCGTCATTTATCAGTGACCAGGTATTAAAACAGTCCCTCTCTAGTTATGGTAAGCAAGTTTCTCCAATTACAAAGATCCCGATGGGAAGTGTTTCTCCTTTGTTAAAACGTGGTTTCATTTACGTGCTTTCTTTATATGATCACAGAAGACGATGCCGAACTGGATCTTACGTTAAAGTTTCATGTTGATGATTTGGATTGTCATATTCGCTACAACGGGAAAAATGAAGTTTTTCGCTAGTGGTAAAGAGGGACTTTTTTTTAGTGATTGCCCTGGAAAATATTGGCAAAATACGACTAACGAAACTGACCCCCACATGACCAAACAACCCATGCCAGGTCAGACTGTGCCGGACGTGACCGGGTAGAACAGGAAATAAACGATCAGATTGAGATTGGACAGACCGCAGAGGCGAGTGCAGAGCCTGCGATATGAAAAGAAAACAGATGTAGCAGAAAGTGAAGACCAAGATAACTCGGGACAGCAAATCAGACTCTAGCATCTCTCATTCACAGAGTGAATGTGTAAGTCGCTGTTATGAAGTCGGTGATATTAAACTATTTCTTAAGACAACAAAAAATAAAAGAATGGTGCGAATAAATGATTATTTCCCTGATGCTAAACGATTTATTGAAAAGTCAAAGAGATGGATGGCTGAAGGGTCGTTTACAAACAGAAGTATACCGGTTAAGGAAGCTGGTTTAATTAATGACAATCACTGGCTTACTTTTTACTGTTTTAGTTATTATTTCTCTAATGGAGGAGGTTAGTGTCACATCAGTGAATGTTAATGGAGCTAGAGATGTGAAAAAAAAGAGGGATGATATTTGAAGTAGTTAGAAAAAAATGAGATGCTGTCTTTCTTCAAGAAACTCAGTGACTTAAAGAATGCTGCTGATTGTTCAAGAGAATGGGACGGGATTTCAGTGCTTAGTCACAGCATTACTGTTCGTGCAGGAGTTGAGGTTTTATTCTCAAAAGGCTTTAAGGCAGTTTTTTACAATGTTGAAGAAATTATAAAAGGCAGACTTTTAAAGGTCAAAGCTTTGTTTGAGAATCGTGAATTTGTATTTGTATCTATGCCCCCACCTTAGGGGTTGAAAAAGTGCTTTAAAAAAAAAAAATACCCTTAATGCAACTTTACACAACTGTAAGAGTGAAGAGTTTCTTGTTTTGGGTGGTGATTTTAACTGTACAGAACAAAACCTTGATCGTAATCACAAGGAACCCCACAAACCATCTCGTAAGAAACTAACTCAAGTTATTAAAACACATGAGCTGTAGGATATATGGAGACATTTGAATGGTAATCAAAGACAATATACCTGGTCCAATACTCGTGACAATGTCATGTTAGCGAGGTTGGACAGGGTTTATAGTTTTAAACATTAGTGGTACCATAAAGAAATGTTTTATTGCTCCTGTTATTTTTTCTGATCACAGTATGGTGGTTTGTTCTTTTATTTTTAACTCGATAAAATCAAAAAGTTACTTACTTACTGGCACTTTAACAGTGCTCTACTTAATGATAAACTTTATAGACGCTTTCAAATACTTTTGGGAAACCTTCAGAGTAACAAAGGACACTTTCAGAACTTTATGGCAATGGTAAAACTACGGTAAAGTACAAATGAATCAATTTTGTCAACAATACACAACACACCACGGCAGTTGCCGTATTCTCCGGCGTGTAAGACGACCGGTGTATAAGACGACTCCCCTATTTTTCCAGTGAAAACTTGGGTTTTGTGCTATAATTGCCGTATAAGACCCCCCCCCCCCTTCCGAGACAACACCATTTAAAAAAAAAAAAAAAAAAAACAGAAACATCAAGTAAAAAAAGTATACCGTAATATATACCGTATTGGCCCGAATATAGCACGACCTCGAATATAACACGACCCCCAATTTTTC
>JAOUQX010000042.1:0-14953 GCA_028566295.1 Liobagrus marginatus | reverse complement strand
ATTTTTTTTTTTTATCTTCTATTAGGGTGGAGGGATAGGTTAAGCTGGTAGCACCAAGAATTTTCGGAAGCTCGTGCATGCCTCTTCTACGTTGTTTGCAATGCTTCTAACTGAATTAGATGCCGTGGGGGTTCTGGAGGTAACTTAGAGTGTGAGCACCCTGGACAATTAGCAGTTAATCACAGGCCTAACAGTTAGAGACAGACAACCATTCACACTCACATTCATGAGCGCCACATTCCTATGGGCAATTTAGAGTAGCCAATTCACCTATGCCCAATTGCATGTGTTTGGAGGCGAGAGGAAACCAGATTATCTGGGCAATATACATAAATGAGTGTAAAACACTAGGATTGAACGGAAAACATATTTCTAGGCTAGTACAAATAGTCGAAGACTAAAAAGTTAATTTCACCAGCACACAAATAAATTTTAGGTATATTAACAGTTATAAAGTGAGAAGAAGAGGGCCATATGCGTGTGGATCCCCTCCATGACATCTGATAGGAGTATTCCTCAAGATAGGTAACAACTTTGTATCATGCTTGGCCAGTAATTCTATGACTCAAGTAATTCCAATGTTTTATGGGTGACTGTGTTGATGGCTGCTAAAACTATCCTTGAAGGATCAGGACTAATGATCTTCTGGCTGATGATGTTTCAACATCTGTAGGAAACAAACAAACATGGTGGATTGTTCAGCATATTTGATAATGAAATAATGTTACGTTTTAAGTGATGGTGCAACCAGAATTGATATCTGAAGACAGTAAAAAGAGTAGGTGATTTTCTTTATATGATCAACTGTCCAGTTTAGGTGGGTCTGTGCTCATGATAGCATCAGAATCTTGTTTTTTCTTACAGGAGTGGAAACTGATGTGATCTGATGAAGCTTGTCCACTTCAATGTTTAACGCTTGTGCATGCTGAGATGCTTTTTGCGCAGCACAGTTGTAAAGGGTGATTATTTGAGTTACTTTAACTCTCCTGGTGGCTTGAACTAATCTGGTTATATACATTTTACCTCACTTATAAACAAGGGGCTTGCACCCACAAAACACTTGCTCATCCAGTTCTGCGTAAAGGCCAGAGACTGTTGTATGTAAAAATACCAGGAAATCAGCAGCTTCTAAACAACTCAAGCCAGCCTGTTTGGTGCCAATATCTATACCACATTTAAAGACATACCTGATAATTCAGTCATTTTTGGATGTAATGGCCCACACATGTTTAGCCATATAGTGTGTTTTAAAAGCCTGAAGGTTCTAAAGGTTCAGTTGTGACTGGATCAATGAAGACAGCAGAATCATTACTATAAACATTTTTATAGTAAAATAAAGTAGAGTAAAGAAAGAAGACACGTAGAGCTCTCTTCGGATCTACTGGAGTTGAAGTGATTAGTTTAATGTTAAACTTGTTTTATGCTACAAAGGAATGTTCTGATCATCGGGTAACATCTTTTAATGAATTAAATAATCAAATGAATAATAAATAATAATACATTGACAAAATAAATTGAATTAGTTGGGGTGGCAGCATGATTAGCACTGATCTCCCCATGCTTGCGTGGATTTTCACTGTGTACTTCAGTTTCCTCCGGCCTCCAAACACATGCGATTGGGCATAGGTGAATTGGTTACTCTAAAATGTCCATAGGAGTGAATGTGAGTGTGAATGGTTGTCTCTAAGTGTTAGCCATGTGATTAACTGGCGATTGTCCAGGGTGTACCCCACCTCACAGCCTAAATTAGCTGTTATAGGCTTCACTGTTCCGTGACCCTGAAAAGGATAAGTGGTAGATAATGAATGAATGTACAAGAACGTGCAGATTAGATCACTCATAATGTGCTGTAGAGAGAAATGCTAAAAACTACAGGTTTGCTGTAAAAGGATTAAACTCTGTATGCAAAACATTGTGAGATATTTCCTTTTTGTTGTTAACACTGATTGTACAGGATTTCACTTTTTGATTGAATGGCAATAAAAATTATTACTGAAAGTCCTGAAGTCCATCTAAAAATCCTAACCCTTTACTTCGAAAAATACAGATATTGAAATAAACCTTGCAAAACAAATAAATTATTAATAATCCTCTAATTAAAAAAATAGAAATGATCATTCTATTTTTAAAATCTTTGCTACAGTTCACGTGGTTATATATGATGTAATATTTCAGTTAGTTTAAAGTGATATAGAGCTGATGTAGCCTTAACAAAATCTATTTTGATCCAATTTAAACTCCAATCTGGCAGTCGACATGTGTGCTTTTTTATCTTACATGAAGAGGGATGGGGTTGAGTGAGGAGAACGTAAAATATTCTAAATTCATGAATAATATCAGAGAAGCTTTTCAATCCGTCCATTACATTACAGATACGGCCTTGTTATCCACGGTTCTCTGGGGTAATTTAGATTTACTACAAAATTCAAGAATCGAAACATTGAAAACGAACGTGGATGTTCTTTCGCTTCTCAATTTCCACTATGATAAACTTAACCAGGTCCAGTCTGTGAGGCATCAGCGTTGACGTCAACAACCTATCTTGATCTAGAAAAAAGTGTAAGAGTGTAAGAGAGATGTTGATTGACATCCGCATGGACCAATAGGAGCGTGTGTAATAGCGGCTCTTTAAACAATCCACTAATAGGCATCGATGGAGGGAGGGGCGAGGTGTTGGGCGTCGAGGAGAGTTCGGTTGACAAACCCTAACCAACAGAAGGTGACGAGTAAAAAAAAAAATTGGATTATTTGATGAATTGTTTGGATGTTTACCGTCGCGGGAAGGATCGCAAGAGTCGTTATACGGACGGGAGCGTGTTTAGATTAACGCCACTTTTAAAAGTCTCCCTCTTCTGAATCGTTTGAGGACTCGTAGGTCGTTGGACTCCCGATGCTGGGCGACGGAGATCCGAAGCATGTTGCTACAGAGTTAAAGACACCACAAGTTAACACGAGACGGGAAGAGGCTGTGCTAGCTGTGCTACATATGCTGTATATGAATGTGTAACTGAAGCTAACCGAGCCAGAGATTTACCAGACCCTCTTTGTTTTAATTTATTTTTTGAAAGCAGAATTGATATTATTTTGAGTGCAAGCTATCAGAATATATAGGTCTCACTCTTAATACGCACGAACGTTAGTTTTATTTAATACGAGTACAGAGTGTAATATTTGCACTTTTTGGTGAGTGGATACGCAGTTATGATTTAATGATCCCGGGTTTATCGAAGAGACGCACACAAAGTTGTTGGGAAACTTTAATCAGGTCAGTGTGATTATGATTACTGGCACTGAGAGCTGATGTTTGAACTACAACGCGATGGAGTTGTGTTGTTCATCCTAAGTCACAGTCTTACCAGATGGATTTCCTTATTGCACGCTGCGCATACTTTTATCGGCTTCCTATTTCCTTTATGTTTTAATCCACGAGTTTGCAGCTGATGCCGACTTTGCCATTGCTACAATAATAGTCTTTAGTCCTTTGCCATTTTTATTAAAAATATAATGAAAAGTTTGTGACCCTTTTGAGCATCCCACATTTACAGGGACTGGTCAGTTGTCGATCATCTCCATGTTGTCTTGCTTACATGCCCACAGACTGCCCGAACCAGTATAGCACTAGTTTCGTTTTGAAAAAAGGAATAAAAAGAAAACAGACCTGAACCAGGAAGCCGGTGAAAATGGCCGGAGAGAGCACGTACAGGGCGCGCGACGCCGCTGATGACACATTGTGTCCCAGGGATCGGCAGGAACATTTCCCTGGCTATCTCAGTGGCGCCTCCTCTTCCTCATCCAGCCTTTCGGCGCCCCTGTTCGAGAGCATCGGCGGTTTTTTGTATCGTAAAAAGTTAGAGAAAGGCATGGTGCAGTACCGCGAGGTGCTGGATGAAGCCAAGCGGCTCCAGTCCATCCAGGCTTTCCACGCGGGGACGCCCGGACGCCCTCACCACACCCTGGAGGATACGTACCGTCTAGTGGCCGAACACTACTGGTGGGAAGGTATACATCATTTCATATTTACTGCTTTTATTCTCGGTGCTGCTGCTATTTGAACTTTTGTTAAGCTTTTAATGCGTTTAATAAAAGCGTCGACAAATTCACGCACGCACAAACACATTAGCGGTATCTTTCATGATTTTTCAGCTCGGTGTTTTCACCGTGTCTCTAAACTTGTGGGTTTTTTTTATCCTACGAAACGCTTCACGTGCCGTCGCAACATCTCTTGAGTTAGCCGTGACGTGCGAAAGCCTGATTTCTCTCGGACTTATCTTGGTCGGAAGATGCGCACGCCTTAAAGGCAGGGCTATGACCTATTTGTTTGTAAAGAAAGGAGCTGGTGTACCCTGAACACCCCTCAGCCACATACACATACCCGGCTTTCAAACGTACTAACTGGATAAATACCTAGTCTGGATTTTCCACTTCCCTGTAGTAACTTTGGCATCTAGTTTCTGCTGCTTTAAAGTCAGTATGAAACAGAATTGCATCCTCTGCCCCTTACTCAATCTTATTTGCAGCATTACTGTAAACAAGAACAGGGAGATCAGGTCTCCATCAGAGCCAGAACATGGAACAGGACAAATTCCATATTAATGTTTTACAACGATTCGTTTTAGTGAGACTTTCTCCAGAGTTCCAGTTTTTAAAAGTTCTTTACATCTGTATGCTAGATTAATTGTATAGAGGGGTTAATTAATTAATTAACTGTATAGCTGGGCTGAGATAATAAATGAATCGGGGATGCAGTATTTTTGCACTAAGCTCTCAGATATAGCTTGCAGTATTTTACCACAGTTGGTAGACTTTTATTTTGAAAAAGATTTAATAAGTGTTCAGTATACACATTTAAAAAAAAATAATTTATTGTATCAATTATGTAAATTAAAATAAATGTATGAAATTTGAAATGTACAATTTAATTGTGTAAATAATTTGTATGTCAGTGGTATATCTGACACAGCCATCATTTAACAAATTTAATTCCTTTCTGGAAAAACTCTGGCAAGATATGTGCTGCCATGCTTTGTAATTTGTATTTTAAACCATCATGTGTGTCCTTTACAGGAATGTACTTTCAGGTCAGGGACTTTGTTCTAAGCTGTGAGGAATGTCATCTAGGGCAGGTTAAAAAAGCCGAGGTAAGAGTTGTTTAATTTCTTGACATGATCTAGTTTTTGTTATCTTGTTTTGATATTCATTATTTGTCTTGCCCTTTTCTGTGCATTTAGTACTCAAACATCAGGAACATGTCTAAAATAGTGAAATCACACAGTCATGAAGTGCTGAGCAAGTTGAACAGCCAACGAGAGGCTGGGCTGTTCTGTGACATCACATTGAAAACTGGAAGTGGCCATTTGTTTGTTGCCCATAAGGCGGTGTTAGCAGCTGTGAGTGAGTACTTCCAAGAATTATTTACCGAAATGGATGCTACTGAAACTCAGCCACATGTTGACCTCACAGGTAAATTATTTTAAACAAATGAGTCTTATGGTACATCACATCTTAAACATGTAGATTCCTAGATGTTTGATTCCAGCACACAGTCTGATTGTGTGTACCATATAGGAAGAAAGAATGCAGTTTTGCTCATTTCTAATAATTTGTGTATGCTGTTTAGGTTTTAGTGAGGAGAGCTTGCTTGCTTTGCTTGAGTATTCCTATACGTCCACCCTAACCCTGAACTTGGGCACACTGACGGAGGTAGCAGCAATGGCTCGCCACCTCCGCATGTGGCCTGCTCTGGAAGCCTGTTCTGCCCTACAGAGTGAACAAGAAGCTGGTCAGCAATGTTCCAAACTGCTAAACCCCATAGGAATTCCATCTGTAATGCCTGGATTTTCTTCTGTGGACATCATGATAAACCAAAGCTCTGCCTCAGGAAGGACCGCAGGGTTTAAACGAAAAATGGAGACGGAACAAGGAGGTGTCTCAGGGCTTTCATGGGACAGTACATTGCAGAGCAGAGTACACATAGTAGAGGGGACTGATGAATCAGACAAAGAAGAGAGCCAGGCTCTTTCCAGCTCTCAGACAGGGGATAATGGCTTTCCATGCAGCCCAACTCGTAGGATGAAACTTATAGACTTCAAATCTCCAACTAGCAAGAGAAAATTGTCCCCTTGCCCTGTATCAAACATCCCAACATCTCCCTCTACTTCCACCCGATCCTCCTCTCCATCCCGTCGGCTTCTGCGCTCCACACCTGGAGCCGCACTTGCCCTGCGTAGGCTTCTGCCCAAAATTGACCTCTCTTTCAAGAGGAAAAGAAAGTCCTCCTCTTATGAACGAATATACAGGGTAAAGAGCGAGTTCTCTGCGGAACCATCCGAGTCTCAGCCCAGTTCACTAATTCCAGTGAAGGTGAAGCAGGAGGTAGAGGACATAGAAGTGTGCAGTGCAATCCCACAAGATGAAGTGCACAGTCCTCGTGCTCTAGAGAAATATCGACTACTAAGTTTCCTTGGCTTACAGAGGAAGTCCCTCATGCCTGGCCCAGAAGAGCTTTCAGGCTGGGGGCAAAAAAAGAGACTTAGAAAGTTAAAAGTGAGTAACTATTCTCTGACAGTCCGACGCAAACCCCGTACAAAAAGTCTAGGGCCAATTACTTCTGGCTTGGGAGGTTTAATGGGAGTCAGCTCTTCGTTGTCCCTCTGTGACATGACAAGAATGGATCTTCTAAATAAAGTAATAAAAGTAGAACCCCATGTCACTATGGACAAGAAATTAAAAAAAAACACCATATCTGGCCAAGTTGAGCATTTTAGTGTTAGAACTACACGCAGTCAATCAAAGAAGGTAGACTCAGCAAAGTCGTGTAATGTTTGTCCATTAAGAATCCGGTCTAGCAGCCCAAACAAACAGTTACCTCTGAAGACAATTACCACAAGGACAAAACAGGAACCCCAAGAGTACATCATCTCACAAGCTGCCCCGTCACACAGGGGTACCCGACGCAGTAAGGGACCCACAGTAGCCCCTCTTAAAGGCAGAGTTTCAGCCCCAATGAATGGCCCGCCAGTAGATCGCTCACTTAGAATTACTACCACTGAATCAAAGCGTATGATACGGTACAACATTGGCCGTTCTACCACAGACAAACGCAAAAGTACGGGACCAAACAAGTCAGCCCAAGGGAAGGCCAAACAGACAAGTGGAGTGTGTAAAGCAAACAGTGTCCGAGAGAACAAAAAGAGGATGGCACCCAAGAAGAGAACAGAAGACAGGGTGGAAGATCCTAAGGATACTCAAGGTTGGGATTTTTCAAATACCAACCACCAGCACTACAATAATCCTCTCTATAAGGTTATAAAAGAAGAGCCAGCAGACCCTCTACCGCTGACCCAGCCCTTCTCAAATAGTGATGCTTCTGACCTTGGTAAACGTCAGAGCAAACCACCCGTGAAACTTTTGGACCAAGGTTTTCTCTTCGGGCTTTGCCGACCATCAGGTGGCATCAAAAAAGAGGAGGAGAGTGTGGACATCTGCTTGACTCGCTCTGTCTCTCACAGTAGTGCTTCCCATAGCAACACATCACCTGGCATTGTCAGAAGAGATCGGGTGAGAGCAAGGATTACATCAGAAAGATCTGGGCTGAATGGACCTCACTGGGCTGGGCTTGGCAACAGAGCAACTTCCTCTTCCCAAAGGGTGCTTGTCCGAGTGAAGGAGGAAGAGGAAAAATTGGAGGTGTCCCAGCAGTTGAAAGCCAACAGAAATTTTTCACCACTGAAAGACAGCAAAGGGAGCTGTAAGGTTAAAAGGGAGGCATCAAAGACAAAGGTAAATCTGATATCATGTTCTTCAATCTTCGCAACATAGTAATTATTCCCAGCTTTTTTTTAAGTGAGTAATTCACATAAATCAAATGACAATTTTTTCATAGAATGTAGACAAGTTGTATCCTGTGAGCAGTCGGCGAACTGTTATGCTGGAGTCTATCCGACGTGCACGCTATAACCAGCAGAAGGGTCCCTGTGGTCAGTCCTCTGGTGGAGCCCATGCATGTCTGCAGTGTAAAGCATCTTACAGAGACTGTGATGGACTCATACTGCACCAAATCAGGCACATCGAAGGAAAACACTGGCCATGTCCTGTAAGTCGTTAAGAGTCATCATCAATGCCTTCAGTGTTGAATTGGGACACTTGCATGTTGATTATCAAAAGGATGTTAATAGAGCTAGGCGATTTTATTGAAATAACTAGTAGTAACAAGCATTTAATATCAACATGATACCAAGATGTTGCTCTTTCTTTGGCAGGGGCAGTTCTGGGCCCTTTTTAAGCCGGCCTTTAGCCGTTTCTGTCATTTCAGCCCTCTAAAACCTGTACGATAAAGTACAGAACTATACGATAAAGTAGCAAAATAAATAAGAATTCACAATTCACACGATTTTTGTCTGTCATTTCAGCCCTCTAAAACCTGTACGATAAAGTAGCAAAATAAATAAGAATTCACAATTCACACGATTTACTTAAATCGTGGGCCATGCCTTTGATTTACTAAAATGAAGAAATTAATAAGTTATAATAATAAATTATTATTAATTAATAATAAATTCTCCATACTTCTCATCATCCAGTTAATAATTTAGCATTGCTGGTTGCGCTTTGCAAGCTAAAGCAATCAAGCAATTATTAGTCATGAATACATTTATGTATTTATGCATGTATTTATAAACATTTTTGCATATAGATAGCTAACATTCATACTGGGTTAAACTGGTGAATAACAAGATTATGTATACATTTGTACATTTCAAAGGCATGCTTGCTTTTAGATACATTTAGATGCATAGATACAGCTTTTAGATACATCTACAACATTTAAAAAAGAAAAAAAGGGCTAAGCCCTGCTAAGGTTAAAATCCTCGAACCACTGTTCTTTGGCTTACTGTTTTTCTTTCTAACCTTGTATTTTTGACCATTATGTTTTTTTTCTGTTCTTTCCATACAGTTGTGCAGTAAGACATTCTTCAGACAGAAAAATGTGAGAAACCATTTAAGGACACACAATCCCAAACTGTACAAATGCCGTCAGTGCATTGCTTCCTCTTGAGGTAACATGCAAATGCAAAAACAATTATCTTTTTTTGTACGATTTATTGTACATTTTGTTGCTTTAATATTCAGTATATGTGTATAGTCTAAACTGACATTTTTATGCTGTCTTAAATTTCACAGAACACTGGGACAAAACAGCGAAGACTGGCTTTTCTTTGTTTTTTAACTTATTTGTTTCTGAAATTTAAAGCTGTAAATACCTGAATGTGTTACATGAGAATGAAGCTCAGCCTATAGATGTAGTTATGGTTATTAGTAATCTGTGATTTTTATTTCCCCCCCATACAATATTGGTAATTGTTATTTAAATAACCAAACTAAAGATGTTTGCAGCTTTGCATAGATAGATGGGGAATTTGAACCATTGATGTTTCTCTCAGGGGATGAAGCCTGGTGGTAAGGTAATGGCAATATTTGTAAATGAGGATTGTGTAGAATGCTTTAAGAAGATTACTACGATTGTAATTACTGCAATTTTAATGTTCTTGTTATTACAATTATTTTTCTAAAAGCTAATCTTGAGTGCACTTAAAAGGTAGCTTTGTTTTTAAACCTAAGAATACTTGTCAAGTGGTCAGGTGAGTTCTGGGATCTACTTGAATGGTGGCTGAGGTAGAGCTTTCGATTGGCCCTTTGTTTATTGTAATTTGAAGATGATTAATCTGAAAACAGATGCGACTGTGGATGGCAGCACTGAATCATTCTTTAAATGAAGGGTGGGTGCAGATGAAAATGCCTGTCTTTGCTTATATTTGCTATCTTAGTCTTTGTTAAAGGCAGATTTTGTATCTGTTTTAATATAAGGGAATCCCAGCAGGTCTAAATGTGACTTTTTACAATGGCTGATCTGTTTTCCGTATATTGCTGTTTTGGAAATCTGTTTTTAACGAGGCAATTTAATACATTCTCAGATGGGTTTTTTTTGTTTGTTTGTTTGTTTTTTTTTTTGCTTTGTTTGTAAAGATCCAAAGCTTCCACAGGATTTAATTCATTGTAGTTTTAAATGTACTGATTTTAGTCTAAATCCACAGATGTTTTTAAACTGTAAGAAGACCAATATCAATATAAATAAATTTCAAATTTTACTCTGAAATTGTGTCAATATTGTCATACTACAGACTAAATCAGATAATAGAATGCAGAAGATAATTGGGCCTCACCAGATTTTGTGATTCTGAACTATTGTGTATTTAAGTGATTTCAATATTTGTAACCTTTACTTAACTTATGCATTGATAGTATAGATGGAGAGAAACAGGATCTAAACCTTACATCACTTCTAGCATTATATTATGATCATTTTCTTATCTTGTTATTGTTTAAAAAAAGTGGGTGCCATTTAGGAGTTGTACAGATGTTGAAAGACATAATGTCCACAAAGACCAGATGAATAATCAGTGTGCATAACCATGCACATTAAAAAGGTGATCTAAAAGTTACACTGTGAGAGATTTATGAACATAAAGTACAAAGAGTCAGGTGTTTATGCCTTATGATAGGCATGGTAATGCATTTAGACTAAGATTATTGATAAAGATCTGATATGGGCAAAGAAAGTCCAATTATCAAAATTTGTATAGATTGCAGTGTTTATTAATTATATTGAGTAATTCCTTAGCAGCTGGTTACTAGGACTTAAATTACATGGATAATTAGTTATCCGGTCCTATTCCTGTACACACCTCTAGTTTAAAGTACAGTTGTGAGAGGTGGCATATAGAGGCTTAAGGCTAAGTGTCTGAAGGCACCTCATACGTTTGAATGCAAAAGAAGATTTTCGATCCTGTAATATTAACTTGATTATAAAGTAAGTTTACTTACTTCTAAGTTTTTTCCACAATCACCAGGTGCTTTAGGCTTAAGCATGGTGCCACAAGCAAATAAAGAAATCAAGATAAATAAATTCAATGTGCATTGCATGATTATGTGGTTCAGGTTCTGGGTTGACATACAGTATGCACACCTGTTGCCAGTTACACCATCTCTTGTGGCATAATAATAAGGTCTGTAAAGTACTGAAATTCCCCTATGTTGGACTTGCATTTATTCTCAGAATATTCATTAACAAAAGCTGAACTACTCAATTCATTAAAATGACTTTTGTGCTTAGCAAATTCCCAACCATTCCCTCAGCAGCCAGCCTGCAGCTTCAATCATTTATGCACTAGAAAAGCAAGGTCAGAATCATGGACAACAGCAACGGGTGTTTTTCTTGCTCTTGTAAGTTATATATCTCAGGTAGCACTAGTATTCCGATACTGAATTGCTGAGATCTTATTGTGTGTAAAAAAAAAATAGTATGGGTATGTTTCTAGGTAGCATGAAGTAAATACACAATATGGCTAAAAAGGTTAATGTAGTTCTTCCCCAAAAGTATCTCCACAAATCTGGAAGCACAGAATTGTAATTAATGTATTGTAGTCTGTAGCATTAGAATTTACTTTCCTCGGTTTTAGCATGACAATGCCCCTGTGCAAAAACCAAGCTTCGCAAAAAAATAAAAAGAAGTTGAGTGACCTGTATAGAGCACTCACATCAACCCCACTGAACACCTTTGGGATGAATTGGAGTGGTGTTTACTATGCCTTACTGCTCAAAATCAATACCCAAGTTCAGTAATGTTCTTGTAGCTGAATATACACAAATCCCTACAGCCTACATAAAAACAGCATAGAGCCTTATAAAGGCATAAACAATGTTCTATACACACACACACTATATGAACTAAATTTTGTGGACACCTTACCAACACATCCAGTTTATCTTTATCAACCTGCTGCCACAAACCTGAAACACAGTTTTCTAGGATGTCTGTATATCCTGTAGCATTAGGATTTCCAGTTTCACTCAAGCGAAGCGGCCCAAACAATTTTCCAGCATGAGAACGCCTCTGTGCACAGATAGCTTGAATGGGTAATGTAAAAAAAAAAAAATCTTTAATTAAAAAATTTTTTTTTTTCATGACCAAGATTTAAGATATTCAGTGACTTAATACACTAAGTCAGGCCTTATCTGTGCATCCAGTGAGTAACATATTTAAACGAAACGCTTTATTACTTACAAATTTTTTAATATTTAACACATTGATACTTATATTTACTACAAAAACACATTTTTACAGAGTTATTGTTGCAATAAATCCATGAAAACCAATATTTAAGGTGAAACCAAATACCTTTTTCCTCACATGGTAAATATGTTAGCAGTGCAGTAAAATATGCCATAAAAGGGGAAATAAACACATTCAAATCCAGAGATTGCAAACAACTGAGAAAATAAATATACCCTGACAAATTACTCATTACTTTAAATAAATAAGTTCACCTTTCAGGATCATTTCCCTTTTTGTTGTTTTTTTTACCATGTCCAATGAATGTTTACTACTGCTTCTGTCTGGATTTTATTTTGCTTACTGAGTACAGAATATCTTGCATTATCGTGAGGTCTGGTGACTGATAATATGAGTACAACAAAGTCTACTTAGACACAATTTGCATGTAGGTTCAGAATTACATTTTTTAAAGACTGCGCTTTATGATCGAGTCAGTCTTAAACTAAAATGTAAATCTGCTGATACTGCTCAAAAACCTAAAAAAAAAAAAAAAAAACTATGACTATATGCAGCAGACTAAAGTTTGTGCATCAATGATTGTAAACATAAAATGAGCTGAACTGGCTGGTGTTGCACCATATTGGACGTGTGTGTTTGTGTGTGTGTGTGTGTGCTGGGATTGAGGTATGGACATATAGTAGTGTGAACTCAGTGGGTGGGGATGTCTGGCGTGTGGTTGCAGAGGGCGTGGTAACTCTCCTCGGGCAGGGCGTACACCGACATAGCCTGCTTAAACTCGCTCAGTGGACAGTAGACATCACTACAGCCAGTGATCTTCTGATCCTAATAGACACACAGGAACAAATTTAGGATTATAAGCAATGAATTATATTATTAGGGCTTGTAGAGTCACAGATCTTACCTGACCGATGTAGGATATTTTGACATAGTGCTGTTTGTTGTGCCGGTGTTGGTGCAGCTCAATGGTGATGTCCGCAGCATACGGAGGCCATCTCATATCGAATACACCCAGTGCCATCAAGCACGGCATTAGCGTAGTGTCATGTACAGAGTACAGAAACAGCTTCCTTGTACCACAAATGCAGATACAAATGGTTATTACAAAAAACGACTAATAGTAGTAGTAACGACTAAAATCGCTGGAGCTAAAGCGTCTCGCATGATGTTTATCGGTAAAGGAATGGAAAGGATTTACTGCAGTTTGTCAACATTATCTTAGCATATGGGGCATAAAGTGCTGCTTTACTGTGGAACAGTCTCCACTCATGACAATATATTATCAGAAAGCATTTTTAATAAACAACTCAATATCCAAATTTATAATGTTGCTTTGAATGCCTCTTATATTACATTCAAACCAGTGGTGTGCACAGGGCATGGGCCCAAGCCCCTGCCCCTTTTGTCTCAAAATGTAATTTGCCCCTCTCTAGTAATTGTAAATAATAATTATAAATAGTATAATAACTAACAATATGCTTACATACAACTGCTAATAACAATAGTATTACAAAAAATATGATACAAATATTTGTTTTTACCGAAGTATTATGTAGCAGAGGGGTAACTAGATAGATATAATAATCTTATTATAAATAATTAGCCTACTTCTCTAATTATTAGAATAATTAGAGGGGTAGGCAGAGTTTCCTTTGCAGCGTTACGCAGCAGTTAGCCGCGAGTCTTTAAACTACACGAGTAGCAGGTAAACTAATCCTGATTATATATATTTATCCTACATACATGCAAGTTATGCTTAACTAATAATGAAAACTGTTTCAACTGCTTCTGTAAATGTCATTCAATTTGTTTTATAAAATCTAAATCCATGTCCAACTCTAAATTGTAAGGAATTTATATCTTTGATTTAAAGATATAAATACATCTGCATCTATATCTTATAGATCTATCTATCTATCTATCTATCTGCTTGATATGAAGGTCTAAAATTAATACAATATTAACATGTATATGCTATAAAAGCACAGCTCATTATTAGGTTCAAGCTAACAAATGTAGTTAACTAATGAAACTTTATTGTAATGTGTTAAGTTACATAATTAATATAGCTAACACCTTCATACATATAATACATACATAAAGTTTACATCAACAAAACAACATGAAGTCCTCAAAATTTAATTCTTGATTCTCACTGTTTTGTAGGTAAAGTAAAAGTAAATAATATTTAGCAATATGTGCAGAATTTGAATATTTTAGTTTTTGTAACGCTCTGATGCAGCCAAAAGAAGTATCCCTCTCACAAGTGGGCTGAAAAGAAAGAATAAAGATGCAGGTACTGTTTCAATTACATTTTGTTCAACTTAATTAGCCATTAAACTTGTATTACTATAATAGTTCAACTGGAATTATTTCCACACAGTCTGACAATAGTATCCAAATGGCCAAAAGGAGTAAAGCCTGATTATGTTTAACTCGTCAGAACAGTTAGTAAGTTCATTGCATCCTACTCCTTCCCCTAAAGCAATGTGCAGGAAATGCTAAAGTGCCTATAAGACAATGCGATTGGATCTGTTTTTTCCTCTTGTTCTCAATTCCTTAAAGTATATGCAACATTACCCGTCTCCACATCTACAGTTGAAAGGTTATTAAAGTTAAAGCTTGTGAAATTTTCTGGGTTATGAAGAGAGGCTCTCTGACCTGCTGCCGCTCACCATCGAGCGAGATATTCCAGTTGATTTTTGGGAAGTCATTAAAATATTTAAAAACACAACAGACAGATGGGTACTGCCTAAAATACGGGTGATTTATTTAATAAATAATTGCATTTAAATTCTGTAAAAAATTACATTTGATTGTTAT
>JAOUQX010000041.1:16931059-16949211 GCA_028566295.1 Liobagrus marginatus | reverse complement strand
AATTTTACACTTGGTATCCAGCTACGGCGTTAACCCGTGCACGCACACACACACACACACACACACACACACACACAGATACTTACATGCTCACACTAATTGCACGCACCTGTATGCACTTGGGGTTAATCATGGGGTGAGCATAAAGAGGCCACGCTGACGGTTAGTCAGCGTGAGTCATTGTTGGTGTTACACTGTTAAAGCTGTCATTATTTAATAAACGATGCCACGAAGGTCTGCATTTGCGTCTGCCCCGCGTTATTTGCCGAAGATGGCGATACGCTCCGAGCCGTTCAGCTCGGCCTCACAACACTCATTTTCTTCTCAGGGAAACAGTTTCCGGTGAAACAATTTTCCTCACTATTTTCTGGCGGGTTAAAATCTGGCAAATGAATGGAAAAAACCAAAAGGAACAAGTCCTACCAGTAAGGAATGGTTCTACTGAGTTCTACAGAAAATGTTTAACAACTATAAACTAGAGTAGCTCATTTTAAATGATTTAATATAATTTGCTTTGATATTGTTTTCATATAATACTGTGGTTCCGCTACTAGAAACCATAAACCAATTTCATCAAGTTCAAGTTTATTGGTCACAAATGCATTGTACAATACGACATACAGTGAAATTCTTTGGTGACTAACTGTTCGGTTGCTGTAAGAGGGGGAGGGGGGGGACAGAAGGTCTTGCTACATATCTACTGTATATATTAAGAAAAGGATTAAAAATATGTATTTAGTAGACAAAAAAGTTTTCTTTGCATGATACACTGTATATACGTATACATCTTACGCTGTAAACATAGTCGTACACAACCATATATAAATATATGTAAACCTATGCAGTGCGTGAATATGTGCAAATTTTGCATGTGTGCGTGCAAAAGGAAAGAAGGAGAGACTTCAGTAGAATGAGGGGAAGGAGAGCAAGAGCGAGGAGGATTTAAGAAGAACAAAAGAAGAGATGTGATGTGGTCTGATTATTTTATGAGATGTGGATTCAGATTGAGGGCACGGATGGTTTGTGGAAAGAAACTTTTACTCATTCTCTCTGTTTTTGCCGTTAAGGAACATAAACGCTTCCCTGACGGTAACAGAGAGAACAGCAAATAACACAACTAACATATTTGTGAACTATTTTAGATCATTATTGAATGCTAACTTTAACCAGTAAAACAAGTTTCCTTGGGATTTCCTCTTCCCCTAGACGAAGTCTAGCAATTCTAGTCGATAAAGTGTAGGTCTGAAAAACCCTTAGACAAAAATACAAATAACGCCCAAAAGCCCATCACCAATTAAACCCAGTACCCATCATGAGAGCATACCTTTGTATATAGACCAAGTGTTTTAAACATGTCTCAAAGTATTGTTTGACTAACTTGCCAAGAGATCATCTATAAACAGCTTTGAAAAAGAAAGTTTGGAATATATCAGAAATACGTTTCTTCTAGAACATAGTGAAAGAAGACTTTATATGGCTGAACGTCAAAAAGGTACATTTAAAGGCAAAGTTATCTGGACACAATGATGCAACAGTTACTTAATAAAAAATAGTTGTTCCTTGGTTAATAGCAAGAATGCTGAAAACGTATTCAATTATTTGTTCAAATTCATTGGCCTGTAGTCCATATCTGGAAATCATGCAGTCTGGATAAATAAAGCAAGGATGTTTATTCTCTAAGGATGTGATCATGTGTGAATTATTACGTCACGGTGTACTGAAAGTCTCAAAAGTAAGTCTTTAAAATCCTAAACGACAAGACTTCATCCCTTATTCTGTGGACAGCTTTGTAAGAACCGGAATTAATATTGCAAGGTATGAATCAAGTTTTGTGGATACAGTAATACGGCATATACATTCATATACACGTATGATGATTTCACTGAATGAAATATTTGTTTTAAGACAAAAATGTATATTTTGTAAATAATTATGCTTTTTTTCATCAGATGTCTGTCTATACAGAAACATTCATGTACAACAACCGAACAACCAACATAGCTGAATTTGTTGTACAAGGATTCACAGGAATTCCTGCCAAGTATTATGGATTGGTGGGAACTTTTTTCTTTTTTCTTTATATGATGCTGATATCTGGGAACATTTTTATTCTTGTATTTGTGGCATGCGAAAAAAGTCTTCAGAAACCAACATACGTCATCTTTTGTAATCTTGCGATATCAGATCTTGGATTTGGAACGACAACTCTACCGGCAATCATTTCAAAGTACTGGATATCAGACATTATATCATTTAATAGTTGTTTTACACAAATGTATTTTGTTCATTATTTTGGGACTTGCACCTCATTTTTTATGGCATTAATGGCCCTTGATCGATTTGTTGCTATATGTAACCCACTGAGATATCCAGTTCTAATTAAAAACTCCAGTATTGCATTTTCTTGTTTAGTACTTTGGTTTATAAGCTTCTTTATTATTGGTACAAGTACGACATTAATTCTTAAAATACCTTACTGTGGACCGAATATTATTCGTCACTGCTACTGTGACTTTATTTCATTAATTAGCCTAGCATGTGCGGACATAAGGCCGATAAAACCAATTACAACTTCCCTTGGTATGACAGTACTGTGGGGTCCTTTATTTTTTATCATATTTTCTTATGTGGCTATTATTCTTTCAGTCATGAAAATCTCAAATAAAGACGGGCGACAAAAAATCTTTGTAACCTGCACTCCACAGCTGTTCATCATCTGCCTGTACTATCTCCCCAGAAGTGTTGTGTATATAGCATTTGCTGTTGGATATTATTTTGAATCCAACCTGAATATTGCAATAATTGTAATGTACAGTCTTTTCCCTGCCCTCATCAATCCTTTCATATACTGCTTTAAAACAAAAGAAATTAAGGACACATTAATGAGAAAACTTAAGCAAAGACAGATGAGAGTAAATGGAAAAACAATTTTAACTTAACGAAAAAAGATACACTATATATATATACATATATATATATACATATATATGCTATTCTATAAATGTATAGGACTTGTTTTCATGTTCAGTTGAACAATAACGTATGTAGCGATGTTAAAATACAGAAATCTTCTTCATTACTTGGTATATCTTTTTGAATTTAGGTTTATCCTCTACAATGTACAAGACAAATATTATTAGGCATAAATTAATAAAAAAATCAGTTGTAAATGAATATTTTGTTAGCATTATTGAAGTTTACGTTTTTAATCACCCAAAAATATGTATGGTCTACAATATTACTATATTCAGTTAAAAGAATATGCTCTATATTACGTTATCTTTAGGGTGCCAACCAATGTAACTTTTTACCATTGTACTAATATTTTTTTTTTTCCCATATTTTTGTACCATTATTAAACAGCATTAGCTTATGTGCATAATATGTGCAAATAATTCTATTGCACTTGAGATTTTTGTCATAGCTTTACTACTAAATTGGGCTCAAACTATGTAGGAAAGCGTGCACTTCAATGATTATGAAAATAACACATGGTGTGATTTTATTTTATTTTTTAAACACCATCACATGCTAAAAAATTTAATAAGCTGAGGGCTATTTTATATACTGTATATCTCAGGAAACAGTGGATATCTGGAGAAAAACATTATTGGGATTTTAGTACCCAAAGTTTATCTGGACTGTGTGTTAGCCTTCACCCTGCCTGGTTGACATTCTATTGTTGTACATAATATTGCTAAACATTTTAATGTTCAGTTGTAATCCAAACAGAGAGGGATGTTTAGGCTCTTAAAGGTTTCGACTGAAATTATGAGTCACATTTTATCTTTTGAATGTAATTAAAATACATAGGTGAGTGTGTGAATAAAGCCCCTTGTTTTGCTATGTATTGCCTTTTGCTTCTGCGTGTAAATTTATGGTTTATATATAATTCTCAAATTACGTATAAATCATTTGAGACGAAGAAGATGGTAGAAAGAAGAGATACATTCTTATAAGCATA
Organism: Liobagrus marginatus; assembly: GCA_028566295.1. NCBI lineage: Eukaryota > Metazoa > Chordata > Actinopteri > Siluriformes > Amblycipitidae > Liobagrus > Liobagrus marginatus. Next base: position 16,945,247 of record JAOUQX010000041.1, on the reverse strand, counting down.
CCTTATGACTTTGTAAAAGTTGTGTCAATACCAGGAATGATTTTATATTCACTTATGTATGTCACTCAAGTGTGTTATTGGTGTTATAATGTGTTCAGATGTTACAGGGGTCATAAAATATAGATATGGAATTTCAAAACATGTAGGGTGAATGCTCGAAATAGATAATAAAACCCTAAAGACAAACTATTTATAATATGAGATCCATCTATTAAGTGGTCGTTTGTCCAAAAAGTTTGGGAACTCCATACGTGAACGTTTTAAGGAAGTCACAGAGCATTTTAGAAATTTTTACATATTCATTTTAGCATCATCATGTGGTCAACTGAGGAACTACAGTGGAATGTATTTATCTTTGGCAACGTGAGAAGTGCTGTTTTTAACTCAATAGCAGCCTCATGTGGTAAAGATATGAACTTCAGCATATGTTGTTGTTTTTTTTCTTTCGTATCCACCGTTACTTGGGCGCTGCTGTAAATACAATAATGGGTAGAACTTCCGCCGGAAGTAGATGACTGACTTGAGCCGACAGCAATTAATTAAATTTTTTTATGTGCGGTTTGTTTTTCAAGCGAGAAAATGTTAATGGCAGTAAAAAGCTCAGGAAGAACACGTGCTTGTCGTGGTTGCGCTTAATATCTGTTTCTGTCATCTTTATATTTCATATATACAACTAAAGATTTCATTCACATAACTAGTTCTACATTTATAATAGTGTATTTATTGACATTTCCAAAAAATTATATAAGCGCAAGTTTGAAACTGAAAATGAGTTCTCAACTTGATGATATGATTCATCACCTGAGACAAAAGTCACTTTCTATCATTTAAGTAGAAACCTTACTTTTGCCTCTTCAATTACTTACATACGTAAGTAAAAAATGACTTTACAACAGTTAAGTTGTTGGACTGCTGATCAGTAGATCGTGGGTTTAATTCCCAGCACCACCAAAATGCAACTACTGGGCCCCTGACCAAGGCCCTTAACCATCAACTTCTCAGTTGGATAAAAAAGAAAAAAAAACTAAGTCTCTCTAGATTCGGACGTCTGCAATACTGTAAATGTAAATATTTCTGGAATGCACAACTAAATGAAAACAAGCCCACAAAGGCTCGTGGGTACTTATAAATACGTACAGTTACTATAATAGCTTTCAAATGATGTGCTCATCATCACTGTGAACATCATAATCCTGTGTTTGAATGACAGGAAGGCTCGCTATGTCCTCAAAAACATCTGAGTACTTGAAATACGTCCCAAGGTCAAGGAGACTTTCCCACTGCCGGACATTTCTAAAAACATCTGGTCTATCTGGTGACGTCTGGAGGTTTCTGAACGGTGATGAACCAGCCAGCAGTAGGAACTGTCCTCCTGACCGGTCTGTAACATAGTGGAAATCATTTGGCTAACAGTTAACTCAAATGAAAGATAAAATAAGTTGAAGATCCTTCATAATAGGTGGACATGCTATTTCTGGCCACTTTTTAGTGAAAAAGAGCAAAAGAATATAAAAATGAGACAAAATTGCCAATATCATTGGGACAGAACTAGGCTAACTAGGTTTTCTCAAATATCTGTTAACAGTATTGTAGAAAATATCTATTTTTGAGGCAAATTATTGAAACAAATAAAAATCTGTTCTATTTTTGCTTACCTTGTTCCACTTGCTCATGGCTCTTGCCCTGTGCATTGATAAAGCTGAGTTCTCTTTCATAGTCATATTCCGAACATGTGAAGGAGCTGTGGCTGTTGCTTTCTGATAAGCTTTCTCCCACTTTGGCTTGACCTCGTGGAGCGGTCAGTATTTTAATCTCCTCTTCTGACAGAAAACGTGGGGGATCTGTTAGTTCTGGCGTAAGATTCAAAAGCAGGTGGTCTTGGTGGTTTTTGCATTCATCATCCACTTTTCCACAACTGCTTGTAGTAGATGAAGATATGTCGTGTCTACGAGCTGAGGATTCAGGATGGGTACGAGATTCCATTTTTGTTGTTTCCTTACAAATGAATGGAAACACTTGGGAGTTCTGTGTATGTAGAAGAACATCTTTTTCCAAACTGTTAATCTGGTCTGAACTGTCATAGCTATCTGTATTCACATGGACGGGCTTAATATTAGAGCTGTATGTTGTGTATGTACTGTCAATTTCATAGTATTCTAGCTCACTTCTCCTAAAATTTGTTACGTGACTATGGCTACAGCTTTCAACTCTCTGCCCAATTTCCCCTGCAACGATCAGATCTGGTTTCTTGTTATTCTCAACTGAAATCTTTTTAACACCGCGATCATCATCAGGAATAAATGCAACATTATCTGTCCCATGCTGTATCGTTGGATCTGCCATACAAGGTTGATTTCTGGGTTTGACTGGACACAGTGTCGCCCATCTTTTCAGGACAAAGCACAGGCTTAAGATTAGTAGTATTAAAGTTATTGGAAATACAATAGCTATGACCCATAGGGGGCGATGTTTCTCAGTTTCGAGACAATCTTCTGTGTATGAGATGGTATGAGATGAACACGGTTCACATGATGAAGAAGAGGCATTTTTTAAACAAATACACGAGTCATTTCCGGAAGAAGATGAAAAACAATCATTGCTACTTATACAAGATTGAGTCAGACAGGATTCTTTAACGCAAGGTGAGAGGATGCAGTGGTCTGCAGACAGGCAGTTATTTCGGTAGAGTAAAGGACTGGGTCTCGCCTCGACTATCTCATTGTTCCCGCTGAAGGGTAGAAGATGTCCGTTTAGTTTGATGTATTCCACACATCCGACAAAATCTGAAGGATTTTAAAAAAGGAATAATATAATGAGTGCATTTTAGCAAGAAAATGTTTTTTTTTAATAATGTACTTTGATGCTCTGAGTCCCAACAAAAAGAGTTTATACGTATCTAGCTAGTTCACCACAATAAGCTCACCTGGATACTATAATCATAAAGACTGCACTGTGCTCGTAATGAGGATTAAAATATACATCTCAATTTCTGTGAAGCTGCTTTGCAACAATGCCTAAAGTTTTAAGGTGCTATACAAAATGAAGTTGAATTAAGAGGTCATTTATTGATTGATTGATTGATTGATTGATTGATTTACATCTACAATATTAGTGGTATTTTAAAACATAAGTAATAATAGTGTCATTTTTGTGAAGCCCGTTAAATTCATTATATTACATATCATTTCACACATCAGCATCAGATATACCACAATATCAGTAAAAGCTACTGACCTAAATTTAGATGTCTTGAATCTTCAGATGCTGCTGACCCCAGAGTGATCATCTCTACTAAAACAGCAGTTTGACTAATGAGGCTATGGGTTATGTTTCTAACAAGCAGCTCATCCTGGAGTAAAATAATGTTTGGGCCATTTCTGCGCAAGAAAAGTACATGCCAATGTCCATCTGACACAAGTGTATCCACACCAAGCTCCCACTTTTGTCCAGACATTAAATGTGTAAACGTGTAGAGAGGTTTCCCATCAAGTAGCTGAATAAGTGAAAAAAAAATTTAATTAATTAATTAATTAGATTAAAATTGACTGCGGCAACAATGTTGTTAAAATAAATATGCCGGCTTCCGTTTTTGTTTAGAACTTTAGATTTTTGAACTAAGGCAAATGTCTTACCTTAAGTTCTAGGTGCACTGTTTTGCTCTGACAAAAAATGAAAACACAGTCTTTCTTGATTGTCCTCATTTTTATCTCAAAACTGAGGAACCCTTGAATGGCTTCATGTTTTTCATCCAGAAAGTCTTGAAGCAACTGGTTTCTAATGTGGCTTTCCTTTATAACAAACTCAATGAATGTTCTTTCACTGAGAAATAAAGCATGATCCTCAGAAACATCTATTGGGTAAATTGACATAATTGAAAACCTGATAAGCAATCAGAAATTTTTTGTTCCAAGTTAATCTAGGCAATTTATATTACAATTATGAAATACAAATGATATTCAAGTCATGAGAAAGAACGAGTAAACGCAAACGACAACAACAACAACAAATAATGCATTACTCCTATCACAGTTAGGTCCAGTGAAATTCTCAGCACAATGGCAGTAGTGATTGAACCAGAGATCTTGGCAAACGCCTCCATTTAGGCATTTAATGCTGCTGCACGGAGCAACATCTGCCCGGGGACAGCTATAAAATACACACAAAAATATATATCTCATTTTATATATTTTATCTATTCCTGTGATAGGCATCATCATCAATACACAAATTCAGGATGAAGTTGTTAATGGGACAATAAATGATAGTTTAATGGTAAATCCTATCATGAGAATAAATCCAGTCTTATCGATTTTCATGTTATGATCAGCATGTTATTAAAACTTACGTCTCAAGTATCTTGTGAGATGACAAAGCGTTTGAAATGTCAAGCAAGACATCGTTCGATTTAATATTTCTTACACATCCAACAAAGTTATGAGTTGATACTTGATACGGCCTCAACAAAATCACTTCAATAGACTTTACACTTCCCACTGATAGGTTATTTCTAACATCCAGAGTCCTGCATACAAATGGCACATGTTTTTACTGCTTATTGCTAGTCACATAGGATAATCCAAACAACATTTATTAGTCAATGTAATTACTAACAGTGACAGTAATATGGTATTTGTGACAAGCAGATTCGGTGTTTAATGTTACAGCATATAGAGATATTCCAGACTGTTAAATGCTTTCAAATTTCAAGCAAAAGTTTGGGAAAGATAGTTATGTGTGTGCTCAGTTTTTGCCATATAGCATATTTAGGGACTAGATAATGTGTATCTAAAAGTGGCATGTTACCATTTTTTACCTCTGGGTTCCAATACCTTCATACTGTGTCAAACAATAATCTCTGGGCTCATCAGAGTTGCAGCTGTCAACCTCCAAAGAGGCGATCTGCACAAAAGGTTTACTTAGCGTTAATTCACATGATAATAGCAAGTGTACATGTAATATATGTTTGTTGTTCAGACAAATGACTCACATTTCCAATCCTCCTAATTGTGGCATTGTGGAAGCGGCCATCAGCCACTGGTTTGGCTGTCATCAGTCTTATAACTCCTGACCCAAGATCAAACGAAAGGCGTAGCTGTCCATTTACAATTTCAAGTGCAAGAAATTCTGAAGTTGACGGTGCTCCCGGATTGTACAGAAGCAAAGAGTTGTGTTTAACAGTTGCAAATTCCAGAGAGATCAAATTATATCTGGGATTTAATTGGGGGAATTCGAAATAGGACAACTCTTCAAAGCCATAACTATGCTCGTCACAGTTTACTCCAGATATACCTGAGAATGAATATTACTGATCATGTTATAAATGTGAATACAATTTAGATTACATTAATTGCCTCGGGAAAAAAATGCATCTTACCAAATGGACAGTGACAAGCATAGCCTGTTAAAAAATTTGAGCATTGGCCATTGAGGCAAGGGGATGATGCACAATGGTCTATGATGTAGTCACAAAATCTGCCTATGGAAAATAAAAAAAAAACACAATAATTTTTTATCTTTAATTACAAAAAGCACCATACCTACATTCTTGCATAATTATTCTCAGATAAGGGTACTTTCTGGTTTTCTATGTGCTGGTCCTTACTTTGTTTGCAGCTTCCATGGAAATTGGCAAGTGTCTAAATTGGATGGGTTGATGGATAAATAAGTAAATTTCCTAATTACCTTCATACCCAGGTCTGCAGTCACAGAAGAATCCTCCTTGTATATTCCAGCATGTCCCACCATTTGAACACACTACTTTCTGACACTCATTATCAACAATAGAACAACGCAATCCAGAGAAGCCCTCTGAGCAATGGCATAGAAATCCTCCAGGGTTGTTAAAGCAGCCGCCTCCATTTTCACAAGGGTTTTCCAAGCATTCGTCTATATCAAATTCACATCTAATTCCAGTAAAGCCAGCAGGGCATAAACAGTTAAAAACTTCAGCATACTGTGGTGACACAAATATGAGACGAGAACTCTCCAAAAGAGCGATATCTTGAGTGATGTGGATATTTTTGCTACAGGTGGCACCATTTTGACAAGGTTTCAGTGAACAAGGGTCACTGGTTATTTGAAATATAGTCAAATTGCTCTGTGCTGCAAGTAAATTCTTATGCATGCGTGCGATGCCACTTGCCACTGTTCCACTTAGATACAGTCCATTATAACTTTTCATAGCTGCAAGGAGAACTGTTTCATTGCCTTGTATCCTCATTCCAAATACATGGCTTTTAGATGCTTGTAGATTAAAAAGGCTATCCAGAGCTTTAGCAAACTTAATGTAGTTCCATGACAAAAAGTTCTCAAGATAGCCAAAAGAAACATAGAATAAGACACAATTGTCCAATGACAAATTAGTAAAACCTTTATATTTCACATAGATGCTGTTGTTTACTGGAGGGTGGAAGTGGTCACTTGCTTCTACAGTAATGTTATGAGTCGCCTCTCCATGAACTGGCGATGACCATAAGTCACACATTCCAAAAGGAAAGCTGAACATCTTCATCTGTCCATTTATAATAGTGCAGTTAAACCCATCTAATTCATCCAGATCATCTGGCCTCACGTTACCAATCAGTCCTCCATGGAAAAAGGTTCCATAATATTTGACAAAAATGTTGATGGTTCTTTGTACTGGTAAATTGTCATTTTCATCTAGAACTTTAACGTGAAACATGGTGGTAGATGACAAGGGAGGAGAACCTGCATCCTGGATTACCAAAAGTATATTAAAAAAAGAACTGGCTTCACGATCCAGTGGTTTGGAAGTAAATAGAGCGCCGTCAGATGTGAGTGTGAAACTGTTTCTTAATGCAGGCCTGATAAGCCAGTATGTGAAAGGACCTTGATTTGGATGGAGATCCTCATCACTAGCTGTTAGTCTTGCCACTAATGTACCATGTGGCTGATTTTCCCTAACAAATCCTTCTGTGGATATAAGTCTAGGGGCATTATCATTAATGTCAATAATGTCAACAACTACAGATGTGCTGCCTGTTTCAGAAGGTAAGCCCTCATCAATAGCAATAACTGTGAGGTTATATAAAGGCCATAACTCTCTGTCCAGCTCGTTGTTTATTGTGATAATTCCACTGACAGGATCAATATTGAAGGAGTTGTTAACATTTCCACTCTCTATACCATAGGCGAACCGGTTCCATTTCAGTACCACATCTTGATCTGAGGCACTTACTTTAGCTATAGAGGTCCCAACTGAAGTACCCTCATGAACCATTACAGTGTAGAGAGTAGAATCAAACTCTGGCGGATCGTTTTCATCAATTACATGTATGTGAACAAGCGTCTCGTCAACATTGAAGCCAGTTATGCTCCCTCTGTTTTTAGCAATGATGTGGAGAGTAACATGATTTTGTCCTTGATTTCTCATATCTTTGGTGGTATATATTTTTCCACTCTTTTCAGAAACTACAAAGCCAGATTTTTTACTTTGACCAAAAATTAAGTAATAAATCTCACCATTAAACCCTAAGTCATAATCTATAGCCACAACGCTTCCAATCTCTGTTTCCAAAGGAATGGTTTCAGGTACAGAGTAGTTGTAAAGATGTCTCTGGAAACTTGGTATATATTCATTCACATCTATTAACTCAATAGTAACATGTGCTATATCATAAAAAAATTGATTATCTAGGTTAGAGGCCTTTACAGTAAATTCAAAACGTTGCTGTTGTTCAAAGTCTAAAATCTCCCGAGTGGTTATAGTGCCCTTTATAGAATCCAAAGAGAAGTAATTTGAGTGTCCAGATATCAGTGAATACGTTACTTCTGCATTACTCCTGGAATCTTTATCAGTGGCGATGATTTGTATCACTAAAGATCCAATTGCACTGTTTTCTGAGACAGAAGTCATATACTCAGTAGAAGTGAAGACTGGTGGATTATCGTTTATATCTGTAACATTTATAATAACATTGATTGTCCCGGTCTTGGAGAACCAGGCTCTATCTTCAGCAATGATAAGAATGTGATGGATTTCTGTCTTCTCAAAGTCAAGTGGTTTAGCTAGCTTAATCAGTCCTGAAAGACGTTCCGTATAAAACAGTTCATTCTTATTTCCGTCTTCAATTGAGTAAAACAATAATCCACTTAAACCATCATCTCGATCTTCTGCCTGTATTTTCCCAATCACTGACCCCAAAGGAAGGTTTTCCGGGACCGAGAATGCAATGGAATTTTCTGTAAAATGTGGAGAAAACAAATTGTCCTGTGTTACTTCCAACGTGATGTTGATTTGGGAAGAAAGAGAAGGGAAGCCTCTGTCTCTTGCTGTAACTTCAAGGTTGAGGAAAGTTCTCACACTTTGACTGAATATTTTATTTAGAAGTACTTTCCCAGTTAATTTCTCTACCTCAAAATAATTTGAGGCATTTTCCCCACTGAGGATGTACTCAATACTACTGTTTTTTGTTGGAAAGTCTGGATCTATGGCTGTTAACTGTAGAATCTCGGTTCCAACTGGTAGGGTAAACGGAATTGACACATTTGGCATAAAAGTCAGAAAAAAGGGTGGGAAATAATTATACTGAACAAACATTACTGTGACTTGGACTGAGCTATTTAAAGGTGCATTTCCACAATCTACAGCTACAACAGTAAAATTGAAACGTTGAGATTCATGTTCATAAAGAATAATCCGTTGTTTTGCAGAAATATCTCCAGTGGATATATTAACAAAGAACTCCTCACTTGGTGGTTCTATAAAGTAAAGAATTTGAGCATTTTGCCTTAGGTCTCTGTCTTTGGCTGTGACCTTTAAGAGGAAAATGTTCATGTCCTCAGTCTCAGGAATAGTTACAAAGTATGTGGGCTGGGTAAAAAATGGTATATTGTCATTGATATCTGTGACTATGATGGTAACATCTGTACTGATACTCCAAGCAGAATCATTGGCGTTGACTCTCACAATATAATTGTCTTGATGTTCTCTATCCAAATGACCCACCACACATATTGTTCCACTATTTTGATCAATACTGAAAGGCGTTTGCTCAATCTGGTCTTGAATAGAATAAGAAATGATAGCATTAACACCAATATCTTCATCCACAGCTGTTATGTGTATCACTGGAAAACCAACTAGTGTATCCTCAGGAACCTCTACAAAAAAGATCTCAGAGAAGCGAGGTGCATGGTCATTTGTGTCCAGCACAACTATATTTACTACTGCAGTAGAAGTGTATGTGCTGTTATCTCTATCCACAGCTTTAACCGTAATTTTGTACTCTGGTATGTTCTCCCTGTCTAAACTTATTTTTGTTCTAATAAAACCATGAGATTCATCGATTGTGAATGTACCTTCTATGTTACCAGACAAAATACTATACTGTATTTGTCCATATGATTGTGAATCAGCATCAGTAGCCACCACATCACATACCCAAGCTGCTGGTGAGTTCTCAAATACCTCACACCTATACTCCTTTTTTGCAAAGACAGGTCGGTTATCGTTCACATCAATGACATTCAAAGAAATTTCAGCAAAAGTTGAAAATGGTGGGAAACCTGAGTCTCTTGCCTCAACTAAAAGATGGAAATCTTTATTACTTTCAAAATCCAAAGATCCTTTCACCTTGACTTTGCCAGTCTTCTCATGAAGCTCAAACGCCTCTCCAATGTTTCCAGTTGCCAAGTAAAAAGATATAGGTCCAAATCTATCTGCGTCTGCTGTAGCTACTGCCACTATGGTTTCAGGAAGTGTGTCCTCAGGAAGCAAATGCTGAATGACATGAACTTCAAGATTGGGAAAATCTAAAGCATTTTGTTTGAATCGTACAGTCAAGGTAGTGGTGTCCGTTTTAGGAGTGGCGCCTCCATCCTGCACACGGATATTGACTGTAATGTCTCTTGTTCTATTGAGAACACTTATGGTGTACACAGTTCCCCTGTCCGAACTGATATTAAAGAGATTGGCATGTTGTCCATATAAAGAGAAATTCAGCCGTCCGTTATTTCCTTCGTCTGCATCATGAGCCACCACTGCACATACCACTGATCCTGGAAGAGCATTATAAAATACAGAGAAGAAGTTAGATCTATAGTAATGTGCAACTATTGTATGTACAAATATTGATTATTTGGTTTATTTTTACTGTTTGTACAACAGCACAAACCCAAATTTCAATCTGTTATCATGTAATGGTTTCCTAATAGACTATGCCTAAAAGTAAATCACTAAAAATAAGAAACACTATGGAATATATTATGGTCATTTTTTTTGGCTAGGATTTTTTGCATAATGCAAAGTAGAACAAAATAAAGCACAGTACATACATGTACATATGTACAGTACATACATTTAGGCATGCTAAAATCATTATGCCTGGTCTTACCGTCAACTCTTACCTTTGGCCAGTTCCGCAGGAACGTTGGCCACATACGGTCCATAAAGTATTTGAGGTGAGTTATCATTCACATCTCCTACTATCACTTCAACAGTTGCTGAACTTGAGAGAGAATTCCTCGAATCCCCGTCATGAGCAACGACAGTCAAACTGTAAGAGGCCACGGTTTCTCTGTCTATGGCACCAGTGTTGAATATCTCTCCACTCGTGCCATTGATGGTAAACGGTACATTGGATTCTTCTAAAGAATACCTGCATAACATATGGACGTCAGTCAATAATACAATACGTGTCTTCATCTGGAAAAGCTCCTCTTATATAATTATGGATGAACAGCCATATAAGAACCCACAAATACATTTCATTGGTAAGAGGCCAGTTTAACAAATGCAGTGGCAAGTATGCCTTAAACCACTAAAACGTTGATAGGCAAAAGTAATTTCCTCAGCCTATTAATGTCACTCTTGGTTCAGGTTGTCTTAGAAAAGCAACATAATAATCTAATTGATATTAGATACAAAATTATATTGAAACAAAATTATAAATGACAAATTGTAAATAAAATATTTGGGATAAACAAATGTTTACATAAAAATGTTTTACCACTTACCATATTTTCCCATTTACGCCAACGTCTTTGTCTGTGGCTGTAATAGTTGCAAATGTCGTTCCAATTGGTTCATCCTCTGATATAAATGTACTAAATTCATGGTCATCAAATAGAGGTTCATTGTCATTCACATCTTCAACAAGAATATGTATAGTTCCTGTTCCGGTCAGTGGTGGCGAACCTAGAAAGTAAAAACCAAAATGACTAAAATGTACCTGAACTGCTATGATGACCATTTTATTTAACATTATATGACTGATTCAGTGATCTCTAAAACCTTCTCTTTTAACGCAGTCGCCATTGTGTAGCTCTGATGAGTGTCCAATAATCACATGCACATTGAACATAACACAATAGATATATTTTAAGTCTAAGCAGCTTCTGAGATTGTCAAGAAGACAAATGCACCAAGGAAATTCAACGTATTGTATTATTACATCGTATAGTTATTATTCCTTGCCCTGACAACAGAAATGAAAACATTATATTACCTAAGTCGACAGCGATGATTGTTAACATGTGATGACTTTGGACCTCCCGGTCAAGATTTTGTATGATCTGGAATGTTCCATTTTGATCCAATTTGAACAATTCCTCCAAGTTTTCATTCACAATAAAGTATGTTAACTGGCTGTTTACTCCCAGGTCTTCATCAATCGCAGTTATCTGAGAAACACAGACAGCGTTAATAAATGATGCAGGTATTAATAATGTAAATTCCTTAATCCTAGTTTTATTTCCATAGATTTGGAATAGAATGAAAACCTGATGAGTGGCCTGTGAAGGCTCGTGGTTATTTTCTAACACATGAAAAGTGAGTAAATCTTGGGAAAAAACTGGAACACAGTCATTTACATCCAGTAGAGTGATATTGATAGTGGATGTTGAAGATCTTTGAATATCGCCTTTATCCATTGCTGTAACGATAAAAGAGTAAAAAGAATTCCTTTCTCTGTCCAACTGTTGTACTAGTGAGACAACACCAAGGACTGAGTCCACTACGAAACCACTTTCAGAGATGTCATATCGCACTTCTCCGTTATTCCCAGTGTCTTTATCAGTTGCTTGAATGCTTAGCAGGCTTGTTCCTAGAGGAATGTCTTCATCTATAAGCACACTATAGGAGGCCTGTAAAAACACTGGGTCATGGTCATTGATGTCCTTAACAAGCACTGTCAGGTTCATAGAGCTGGACAGCTGAGGAAAACCTTTATCTTTGACTGTTACAGTTATAGTAATTACTTCTTCAAGCTCTCTGTCCAATTGTTTCTGAAGATATATGACTCCAGATGTGCGACTGATGCTGAATGATCCACTTCCTGCATCGTCTAAGCTGTATTCAACATCTGCATTTGCCCCAGAGTCTCCATCGACTGCTTGGATCACTGTAACAATGGACTGAAGCAGAATATTCTCTGGACAGGAAACAGTATTGTCTGTTATGAAGAATGGCGCATTGTCATTAATGTCCTCGACATAAATAGAAACACGCACCGTGCTTGTGAGGCGTGTGTCCTCGGGTAACGAACCATCGTTAGCCTGAATTAAAAGACTGTACATTGCACATTTCTCTCTGTCCAACTCTTGTTTTAGACACAGGCTATGCAATCGGTTTATCGCAAACATGCTTTCGTTGTCTCCTGATATTACGGCTAGCTCCAATTCTCCATTTATTCCTGTAAATTAGGACAACGGGAAAAAAGGACGTTACGAGAATTCAATTCCCAGATTACTGACAGATGTATGTGCCGTATGTCTGTAACATGATCTACATCCTACATAGACAGCCGCTTCAGTTTTAGCCATCGATATGTAATACGTTCACTTATTTTAGCGCATGAGCATTTAATATATACAAAACAAATGTCTGCAGATGTCTAGTCTGCCATCGTAAACGCAGCACAAAGAAAGCAGAGAGGGCTTTCTCATTGTTAGCTTAGGCAAGCAGTTCCCCTGAGACAACTCCTCTATTCATCTTCTCTGGGAGGCTACAAAAGACGTAAGGGTGACGTAAGACTTAATGAGACTACTTCATTCCAGTTCTGGCATGCCTATCAAACCAGATGCATAAACCTGAAGCAAACCAACTATAGTGTGACATCTACACCGGGCAGATTTGTATTTATTTACTAGTGGGGTACTTCTGTAAATGGGTCTAAAAGTCTCTAATATTAGATCAAATTTAGATTCAAATTTTAGCAAACCAATTAGACTAACGTTTTAGCAAAATGCTGTATCATTTTTACTTACCATCATCATCGTCTGAGACATTGAGGTTGAAAAAGCACAAGCCAATATGTGCATTTTCTGGCAAAGAGACTGAAAAGACAATCAGTTTAAATTCCGGTGGGTTATCGTTGACGTCAGCCACATTAAAATACACCCTGACTCTAGTGATCTGTCTGTCCCTGTACTGTGCTGCTGCTGTTAAGATATAAAATTGCTCTGCCTCAAAATCCAACATGCGGGATAAAAGGAACTCTCCAGAATGTGGGTTGAGAAGGAAAAGGCCATCTCCATCATCCTCCAGCACCGAATACATTAAGCTCCTGTGTCCTTCATTATGCACTGCTTCCAGATGTCCCACAATTGTTCCTGTGTTAGAGGATAAATCAAGGGCACAGAGGGAGTCCATTTTAGATGGTCTTGCTTTACATAATCATTATTTGCCTGCTGAGATTTGTTTTTAATGTTATGTTAAATGCTAAAGGTTTGTGTTGTTTACTCGGTTTTTAATTCTTGCAGGACAATAAAAATAAGGATCATGCTCAGTAGGAGGTGCCATTCGATCTTATGAGAAAACAATATCATGTGATTGCAGAATGTTGCCCACCACATACTGTACATACATGTAAGAGCTTTATACGTAACCAAGGCTACAGAAATGGGAAAGATATTGAGGAAGATATTTTTAAAACGAAAACAAACAAAAAATAGAGTTAATATTCATAGAAATATATTCCTGTTGATTATTTTCCTAAATCTGCACGTTCCAGAGTTTTTTTCTCGTAGAAAACAATTTGCCAACACTAACTTTCCCCCATTATAATGACATCATTTAAAAAAAATCTATCAACAGCATGTGACGTCATAATTTTTTTTATCATTACTATTCTGAATAAAGTTAAAGTTCTAAGTTAAAGTTCAGTTTATTGGTCACATGCACATCGTACAGTACAACATACAGTGAAATTCTTTGATTCCGCATATC
>JAOUQX010000041.1:16862262-16873286 GCA_028566295.1 Liobagrus marginatus | reverse complement strand
CTCACTAATACTATCGTGTCTGATCTCACTAACACTATCGTGTCTGATCTCACTAATACTATCGTGTCTGATCTCACGAACACTTTTGTAGCTGAATGAACACATCCCTACAGTCAGCTACACACTGCTTTTTTCCACACGCCTTTGCAGCAGTTTTACAAAAATTGGATATTTAACTAAAGATTCCAACAAATAAATGTAAACGTATGATGCCTCCTGTAGGTTCATCAATTAGGTTGTGAGGTGGTTGTGCTCCTGCTGGAACTGAACCCAGATCAGGCTAATCTTTTCAACTGGGCTATGGATCGCTGCTACACCAGCTCGTACCAACTTGCCTCGGGCTGCTTCAAAGCCATCGCCACTGTCTGCGGAAGCAGGTGGGTTTGGGAGTATTTTGGGTAGATATGCAGTGCATGGAAGCAAGTGTTTAAACAACATATCAGAAGCTGTTCTACCAGAAGCTGTGTTCCCAGAGTACTTGTTTTAATGGCTTATTTAAGTCCTTTATCCTATGTCCTTTAGCACAATTGGAATTGCTCCATACTTTGCCATGGAAACCCTATCTATTTAGCTTATTATGCAAACTGAAATTTGCATGGTGTAGCAGCATTCAAAGCATGAACATCTCATGCACTTTAGAGTCAACAGGTTCTTATTTCTTAAATAACCAATCAGATCATTTACACACCATCTGGTATTTGTAAAATTCCAGTTAATTCGAAACTCATTTGCTCCAGCAGAATCCTATCAGCGTTCCTAATTTTATGTCATTATACATCAATATAACAAATGTATTATAACTTGCCAATTAGTTACCCCGATTTTATATCGAGAATGCGATGATATTTAATAAGAATAGGATATATTAAGCAGAAGTGTGTGATTCGTCATTAGAGGACAGTGATGGAAAAATAGGGGTCATGTGATTGGCTTGGAGACTGAATTAAAATGTTGATGAGTTGGAGTGCATGATGGACAGTGAAATGACACCGGAATGTTTTAAGAAAGTATTTTCAGTCTATAAGATGAAAATCAGACGTCTAATGAAATAAAATGACTAAATCATTCCTACCTTTAATATAGCATCGGTGTATGGGTTATTCCAAAAATAGCTCCTTTCTTACCGTCATCTTTGTTTTTGTATAAATAAGTCTTTTTTCAGCCTTAATTAAAAAAAGCAAATGTTCTGAAATGTTTCTTTAATAAATGTGGCATGTTGGAAAGTTTTACATAAAAAAGCCTAATTTAGTCCCGCCATGTGTAGTAAAATATACCATACTAAATTTATTCTCTGTGTGTTTATAATGAGGATCATCTCTAATCTGGACCGCTATTATCCACATGCATAAAATGATTGGACCCGGTTTTAAATACAGTGCAGTAAATAAATACAGTTTATTTTGTTTTTTTCATGAAGAAATTACCCCTGTGACATTGTAACCCTGCTGAACCTCATCCTCTTCAAAGCATCAGACCACAGCAGAGAGATCTATGAGATGTCTATGCAGTTAATGCAGGTGATTTTGGATTCAATCTTTTTTTTTTTTTTTTAACCCGAGGCTGAAATTTCTAATTTGTATGCGTCTGTTTTTGTGTCAAAGGTCAGCATTTTTTGTCTATTTCATTGCATTAGCAGATTCTGGAGTCTAAGCTCTGCGCGTACTCTAAAAAGATGGTGGACGAGAAAAGTAGCGGGATTCTGTATGGTACACACAAACCATTGCCCCCCCTATACAGTCTCTCGATTAACCAGCTCTCTGCCCAACTTGCCTGGATGTACCCAGAACTCACACTCCCGCTTTTCTCAGGTGGGTGATCAGTGTGTGTGTTGATGACTTGCTGATTCACAAAGTACAAATCTCACACTCATGCTTTCCACTACATTGTGATGTCATCTCCAGAGGTCAGCCAGAGGTTTCCCTCTACGCATGCCAATGGGAGGCAGGTGATGTTGACATACTTGATGCCATGGCTTAGAAACATTGAACTGGTGGACAGTGGCGTACTGCCGGTTACCTCTAACCCCGCTCACTTAACAGAGGAGAGAAGAAGGCGGGGTCCCTGCATAGCCACACCCTCGTCACACCTCCCGGGCTATGGTTGGGGCTCAGCAGAAGCAACGTCACTCGTCCTCAACAACCTTATGTTCATAACTGCTAAGGTGATCCATAATGACATCATTGTGTAACACTACCGAATGGCTGAAGCCCAAATAGAGTGATCCCCAAATTAGAACCATCTTGTGAAACTAAGAACCTTTAATGTTCAATAAGGTTTTTTCTTACATATGCAAAGAATTACATCCACAGAAATGATTTTTATGTTTTTTTCAATACCAGTCAGGTTCAATCCACAGGGCTTTGTTTAGGGGCCCCAACTTTCCGATCAATATTTCACCACTACCACCACCGCAGGAATGTTGTAGCTCAGTGGTTAAGGTGCTGGACTACCAAATCCCAAGGTCCACCAACCTGCCACTGCTAGGCCCCTGAGCAAGGCCCCTAACCTTCACTTGCTCAGTTGTATAAAATACGATAAATTTAAACCGCTCTGGATAAGGGCCGTCTGACAAATGTTGTATTTGTAAATGTAAATATGTAACTATCCAAAAAACTATCCCTTGAACACGTTACACAGCAAAAGTTAGTGCACCTTTAGCTCAGTGCTTAACGCTATTAAAGCCTCACTGGGGAAATGAATACGATTTTTCACTGTAGAACCCTATAGCAATGTGTTTCTTTCTATTTATCTGAACTGAAACTCTTAAAAAACATATTCTAACAGTATAGAGAAAAAAAAGTACGTCCGTCTTTGGGCTTCTCGAAAACTCTTCGCATCAATTGGTACAATTAATACATGAGATGAAAATAAACATCTTGTTTAACCCATGCTGGAAAATGTATTAGTCATAAACATACCTGTTATAGTTATGTTTCATTATTTCAGATGTAGTACCTTTTCCCTTGTTTATTTTGGATCAATATTTTTATCAGATTGAAATTAGACATTTGTGAATAATAATAGTGCATTATGAAAATATCTCTTATGGATGTGTGTGTCAGTATGGTGATGATGTGCCCGGCTCGGAAATGGAGCAAGCCTGGAACGCCGTGGTGTCTAATGAGAAGTGGAGCGGTAACCTGCGTGCAATCTTGCAGTTCCTCGTCAGCCTGTGTGGGGTCAGCAGTGACACCCTTCTCCTACCGCACGTAAGTCCTGTATGACTGGAAAAATGAACTAGCTGAAACTGCATCCTTATGTAACGAATGCGCAGACCAGGTAGGATCCATTTGCGGGTCTTTAATCCAATGAACAATAAATCCACATTCAAACAAATATCAGACGTGGAACAAGGCCTGAAGACGTAGACAGACAGATAAACAAACGTGAACAAGACTTGGTAGCATTCAGTAACATGAGCATATAATAACAGGTAGCAAGGCTTGGTCATGTCGGCTAGGAGCAAAACAATACTTCGCCCTGAACAATGGAAAGTGTAACACAGAGTCCGGGAGAACAGAAGGATCCGTTTGCAGTGG
Organism: Liobagrus marginatus; assembly: GCA_028566295.1. NCBI lineage: Eukaryota > Metazoa > Chordata > Actinopteri > Siluriformes > Amblycipitidae > Liobagrus > Liobagrus marginatus. The sequence goes on along the minus strand of JAOUQX010000041.1, from coordinate 16,869,747 downwards.
TTTATTGAACAGGTGAGTCAAACAGAACAGAGAACTTAGCGTGATCAACAGTGAAACTTGGTGCAGGCAAACAGGTAGCAGTGGCTTGAGGCTGAACAGTATCCAGCAGAGACTGTGAACAAGGCTTGGCAGGCTTTCGGCTTTCAGTCTGTTAGAGAGAGAGCAAATACACAGGTTACCAGCTTAGTACGTTTTGGGAAACAATACTTCGCGCTCCCCCTATGGGCCGCGCTGTTTATATACCCCGCGACCCGGAAGTGCTTGGTCGCGCTAGCGCCGGCAACCGGAATTGACGTCACGGTGACCCGGAAGTGCTAATACTCCGGGGAACGGGGGCGGGACGTTACAGAAAGCACATGGCTTATATACGGAACAAACAGGAAGTCCTATGGCAGGAAGTGATGTGTCAGGAAGTGATGTAGCAGGAAGTGAGTAGTGTCCATTGTTCAGGCGAGCGCTCCCTCTACTAGGGGGAGTCCGGTACCGACGTTACACCTTACTTTTGCGTTTAGTAGCTGGAATTGCCCCTGTGTTTGTATTCGCCAGTTGGCATCACTAGGCAATATGTTAAGCCTGCTGCTGGTGTGTGATTGTTTGCTTTTGCTGCAGGTAATGGTTGGAAATTGTATTATTGTAATTGTAGTCATTTCTACAATTTAAATATCAGCGCAGTCAGGGCAGGTCATCAATGAAAAATTAACAGGTAGGGTTACAAAATCTACTCTTTATCAGTGCCATACTGTTGCTATTATAAAAACATTACGGTTCAGCTATAGAGCATAAACAGGAAGTGAATCATAGTGGAATGTGAGAGGCAAGCGAGGGATAATTCCCTGTGTTGGTGTCCTATCTATGAATTCATTACTTTTATGAAAGAAAAGAAAATTAACAACCACAACAATAGTCCTGACAATACCAAGAACATTTCATTACCATCCTGCCATCTAAAGAGACATGATGAAGTCTAGATCGTTTTTATTTCATCGGTTTTTATTTGGTTTTGTCTTTCCTCAGATTAAAAAAGTGGTGATCTATTTGTGTCGGAACAACACCAACCAGATGATGGAAGAGCTGCTGTTCGAGCTCCAACAGACTGATCCTGTCAATCCCATGGTAGTGCACTGTGACAATCCGCCGTTTTACCGCTTTTCAGCCACCAGCAAAATACCTTCAGCCACTTCGGGTATGTTTTACAAATTATAGTCTATTGTTGAAGATTATTGAAATCACTGTTTAAGAAAATGATAGACATCATACAACCATTCTGATGATGTAAAGCCATAGTTTCAAATGTGTACAGGTACGACATCCAGCAGCAATACCGTTATCGCCATGCAGGAAAACATATCTGATAACGACGGCCCAAAAATGGCAAAAGAAAGTGAGGACAGGTACTGTAGCGACACCTTCCACATTACCACAAACACGCGTGAACACTTACACTATACAGTTTAGAAGGTTAGTAAAGACGTTGTCAGCACACCTACACGAAAGTGTCTTCCTCAGACCGTTACCACAAAGTTGGAAGCTTACAGTTGTACAAGGACGGGTCAAGACTGAACATTTGTTCTTATGTTTACACTTACACCGTATATCACCTGTAACTACACACTCTGCCTGACCCTCACATGAGGATGGGTTTCCCCTGAGTCCGGTTCCTCTCAAGGTTTCTTCCTAACATTACATTAGGGAGCTTTTTTCCTTGCCATCGTCGCCCCAATCTTGCTCATTGGGATACATGTCACGCATTCCCAATTTTATTTTTCTTCTTACTGTTTATCTTCTGTAACGCTGCTTTGGGACGATGTGTATTGTTAAAAGCGCTTTATAAATAAAATTGAATTGAACTGAATTAAATTGAACTAGGACGTCTCTACAGTAGGACCTCTCTTAAGATTTCTCTTCATTGGAACTAAGAGGCGCAAACACTGTTCCAGCATGACAATGCACTTGTGCACAAAGCTCCTGAGCTCCACAAAGACATGCTGTGTTACGGTTGGAGTGGAAGAACTCGAGTGTCCTGTACTGACCCTGACCCCACTGAACAGCTTTTGGATGAATTGGAACACCAGCTGTACACCAGAACCTCCTCACCCAATCTCACTAATATTATCATGGCTGAATGAGTCAGAAGTGTGGAAGTTATTTATCACATACACATACATGCAGTGAAATGTTTTTATTCCACATATCACAGCTTACAAATTTGCAGACTGGGGTCAGAACACAGGGCCCCTGGAGCAACTGAGGTTAAGGGCTTTTCCCTTGACCCAATGATGGTAGCTTTCCTGTTGCGAAGCTTGAACCCCAAACTTCTGAGTACTGACCCAGATCCTTACCATTGAGCCACCACCACTTCTTATAGGAGGAGGCATGAGACTGAATCTGGAACAGGATGTTCAATGACAGACATCTATGTGATAGTCGGGTGTTCCAATACTTGTTCCAATGCGTCTTCCAATACTAAACTACTGATTATATACCTCCTGCTGCTACTGGAACAGAATAAATAGAGCATACAAACACGTTCTCGAATGATGTAAAACGTTTTATTGGGATCTTGTGTGAAAATTCCTGACAGATAGATGTGTGTACCTTGTATGTTTGTCTGCTCTAGGCTCAAAAGTATGATGAGGTCTCATATCCGCCTGGAGTCTCGTTACAGTAACAGCTCGGGAGGCTCGTACGACGAGGAAAAGAGTGAGTGAACTTTAGTGAACTCTACTGCGTTGTGCCGTGAGACTGACAAATATCTTCAGGCGTAACTGCAGCCTGAGGCCAGGTTTATACTTTTGTGTTAGCGCATATTTGTGTTGTGGCAAACAAAAATGGATTATGGGTAAAAATACACTCTGTAAGTTTCTCTTTTTAATAAAAAAAGAATTTCGGTGCTACCCAGAGATGAGCCCTTACACGGATGGGGTCCTTAACTCAGCTGTTCCAAACTTTGTTTTTGCTAATGCTATTTTATAAATTTATTTTTATTAGATTAATTTACATATAGTAATAATAATGCATTAAATAAATAATAATTTATTTACATATATAAAAAAATTATAATGTTTTATTATTATTATTATTGTTATTATTATTATTTAATTAATTAATTATTTCTTAAAACAAGCAATATACAGTTTTTGATCCAATCATGGTAAGCTATTGCATGATTAGCCCGAGTGATTAACTGGTGTTCTTAACTGTGATAGATTGTTTACTGTGTCTGCATTTGCATTAATTAGATCTGTTAAATTAGCTATTTAGTTAGCGTTAGCTGAAATATAATAAAAATGTTAAAAACAAACATTTTTTCTGGCTTACAACACTTTTTGACCTGGATATCATTCCTTCTGGTCATCAAGTTCAAAGTTTATTTGTCACATGTACATCATACGCGGTACAACATACAGTGAAATGCTTTGACGACTGCCGAAAGTTTGCTGTAAGTGGGGGTGAGGGAGAGAAAGAAATTGTAAAAGGGGGGTTCTTTACAGAACATTGTGTTAAAGCTTTAGCAGTAACAGCTAATGTAATGTACTTTGCTTTGCTACACACAGATGAACCGCTACCTCCGTATGCTAACTGGCTGATGAATGTCCTGGACACTAATCAGCCTCTACCTTTGCCCATGCCTGCTAACGGAGGTTGCTGGGCCCCTCTGGTCGACTTCCTGCCGGAAACCATGACCCCACGTGGGCCGTTGCACAGGTTACACAGATTACATGTCTTATGTTTAGAGAAAAGAAAAGTATTTAAGCAGTAGCTACAGTACTAGTGTGTGAAGCTTGATTACTGCAGCTGATGTATATTTTTATATATTTGCTCAGTGTAGTGTTGAAACAAATGATGTTAAATGTGTGTGTGTGTGTGTGTGCGTGCGTGCGTGCGTGCGTGCGTGCGTGTGTGCGTGTGTGTGTGCGTGTGTGTGTGTGTGTGTGTTTAAATATTGTGTCAAATTGTATGCTTTGTAAGTAAGACGAAGACAGGTAGAAAAGTGCTTAAATAGTTAAAGGTACGGTAGGAGATTTCGGAGAGGCTAACAATAGCAAGCTAGCTTTGAGACTTGCTCTTGCTGCATAATGACTGTCCAAAGCCACGCCTCCTCCAAAACACATGAACACATGCGATCAGGCAGAGTAGAGGCTCAAACGACAAGACGAGAGAGAGTGAGATTAGTTCATGTGTAATACAGCGGTGAGTAAATATTACAGCACAAAGCCGTAATATTACAATAACTAACGTAATATACTTTATAAACATGTAATTACACACAGTAACTTTATAGCGGGAAATATATAGCGCTGATGACGTAACTGTGTAAGCGCTAACAGGATGCACAGAGGTATGCTAATACATATTTTAACAGACAGGTAGGACGGCCTATCGTAACGTTCGGACCAAACGTTTTGATTGGACGAAGTTTTTTGGGTCCTACGCCTTCCACAGACGATATAAATACATATAAATACATTTATAACACTTAACTTAAAGAGCGCTATCAAGATGTGAAGAGACTTTCAACCTGCAGAACAACAAATTTTTTATGAATAAAATCTCTTATCGTGCCTTTAATTCATACGACATAAGTTACTTTGGGTGGTTCTGCAGAAAAAAATCCTAATAATTAAACTCTTTTAATTTTGCAAATATTGGAAAAAATACCTAAAGATAGAGCGCTTATTCAGCAAATTGAAAAGTTCATGATGTTTTCTACAAAATGTTAGTTACTTTTTTGTGGCCATTTTTTACGCATGATGCAGTTTGTATAGTACATGAGTTTGAGTCGGATTCTGTGTTGGTGTCTCAGGTGTAATATAGCTGTGATCTTTATGACGGAACTGGTGGTGGATCACGGTGTGAACGAGGACTGGAGTGTACACCTGCCCCTGCTGCTCCATGCCCTCTTCCTGGGTAAGATCAGATATCTGGGTCCTAAGCCTTCATCTTTTCTTCTCATTTATATGGGAATACAAATAGACTTGGTTTAATAACTGACGTGTTACGCGCTGGTGTGTATAAATTTAGTCATAATCATGATCGTATAACTCTTTAGATTCCGTGAGACGTAAAGATAGTGATCAGACCACAGACAGAAATCGTTACAATCTTGTTTCCTGTTTGCTGAAATCTTTCTTCTGAGCCTGATTCATGCTGGCTGATATCATTGTTATTGTTCTGTAAAAATCTGTAGAATGCTTGGATCTTTCTCAAAAACATACCCAGACACGCACACACACACACACACACACACACACACGCATACACACACACACACTCACCCCTACCCTACCCCTATTCCTAAAGCTACACATCACACACAACTTTGCATTTTTACACTTAAAAAAATATACATCCATTGTTTAGTATGTTTTTAAAGATATTTTATTTCTGGGGACTCATGAAATGACCCCAATGTTGTTAGTATATGATTATTCATATACTGGCAAAAAAAACGGCCAAACATGAACTTTATAATGTTATAATGTTATACTAAATGTGTACATTCCAGTTTTTTGTGATTTATATTCGATTAAATTGAACAGAACATAAATCGCATCCAAAAGGCAATAGTATTGAAACTAATTTCTTTTCATTGTTTATTTATTTGTTTGCGACCTTATAGTTAGTTTATAACGTAATAAAATGTTACCGTTTGTCGCGGTGTTGCGTCTACTTTCAGGTATGGACCACTGTCGGCCCGAGGTGTTCGAGCACTGTAAGCATCTTCTCCTGCACTTGCTCCTCACACTCTTCTGCAGCAGGAGTTTTTCCCTGGTCTCGTCTATACTCATGCACAACAAAAGTCTCGGCACCCGACCCAACTACCCGACGGAGTTCTTCAACACAGGTGTGTCAGTGTTACATGAGGGATAATCTCAGACTCAGACGGTTTGCTGAATGTATGATCCGTAGAGCACATGGAACACCAAACGCTTTCAGGCGAAGTGGTAGTTCAGTGGTTACGGTGGTACGGTGTCTTCGATTCCCAGCTCTACCAAGGGTTAGAACAGGTCTCAACCGCCCACTTAGAGGTGGTGGTGGTGGCTCAATGGTAAAGCTCTGGGTCAGTGACCAGAGGGCACCAAGAAAGCTACCATCATTGGGTCCTTGAGCAAGGCCCTTAAACTCAGTTGCTCCAGGGGGCGCCATATGTTCTGACTGACCCTGTGCTCTGACCCCAGCCTTCAAATTCATAAGCTGGGATATGCGGAATACAAACATTTCCCTACATGTATGTGTATGTGACAAATAAGATATGAATTTGAATGATCTACCTATGATATGTGAGATCACTACAAAAATCGGCGTTTGTTTCATACGTCTTGTGTGAGGGGTTGGATTTATTTCTACGAATTTTCAATTGCGGTAGCTCTGTGGTTAAAGTGTTGGACTGGGCTTCGATTCCCAGTACTGCCAAGCCGTGCTGGGCCCCTGAGTAAGGCCCTTAACCTTCGGTTGTAATTCGCTCTGGATAAGAGCGTCTGCTAAATTCTGTAAATGTAAATGCAATAGATCTCAACAAATAGCAAACGCTTCTTACAAGCGCTGACCTTTGACCTTTAGTGGACCTGTGTATTCTCCTAAAAAAAAAACAACACCCTTACGATCTATTTTTAAAAAAATCCTTATCAGTGACTTTCTAAAGACATTTTTATACAGCGTTGCTGTTCTCATTTGACCGCACGACTGCCTAACCAAAAACAATGGCATGTCCGTATACGCTGTTGCGATTAGAGACCGGCCGAGAGCATTCCACCGCGCTGTTTTAATCCTCCTGCCCTAAATGGGGCATCTGCCGATAGCTAATGTGTGTGAGACGAGGACTTGAATTTGTCGCTTAGTTGAGCATGTCTAGTCTCAGCCAAACTGACATTATTATCATCCATTATTCACTGTACGCTGTCATAACACTGCGACTGAGATTAATGTCCGTGTCTCGGCCTTTCTTCTGCAGCCGAGTCGCTCGGCCTCCGCTTGTGTCCCGTTACGTCGGAATAACCAGCTGAATTAGAGACACTTAATTATATGGCGAGATATTTTTTTGAAGTCATTCGTCTGCATAAACATACATAGATAAACATAGTAATGCAACACCGGGTATCCTGTGTGCTACATTAGATCACATACTCTGTCCTGCAATAAACTATAAAGTTAGGACGGGGTGCAAAAGTTGAACTTACTGAACATGCTGACTTTAAGTGTAAAACCTTCTAATTATATGATTTCAGAAGAGCACATGATTTAATAGCTGTAAAAAGGAATAACTTATAAATGCTCAATAGAACATGGCATATATTGTGGATATATTTTGCATGAAAATAGTACTTAAACTACTGCTACTACCACTTATAATAATAATAATAATTATAATAATAATAATAATAATAATAATAATAATAATAATAATAATAATAATAATGATGGATGCACCGATACCTGTATCTGTATCGGGCCCAATACCGAGCTCGTGTGCCTGTACTATATATA
>JAOUQX010000041.1:16828638-16842749 GCA_028566295.1 Liobagrus marginatus | reverse complement strand
CAGATAACCATTCACACACACATTCACTCCTATGGACAATTTAGAGTAGCACATTCACCTATGTACAATCACATGTGATTGGAGGCAGGAGGAAACCAGAGTACCCAGGGAAAACCCCATGCCAGCAGAGGGAGAATATGCAAACTCCACACAGAAACACCCTGGGTGGGAATCAAACCCATGACCTTCTGGCTCTGAGGCAGGAGTATTACCCACTCTGCCGCCGTATAGATGTGATGGCCAGGTTTACCAATGCGTGTATGGGTTTTATGGATTTTCTGTCAGTGAGCCCTACGGGAACATAAACTTTACACACTTCATAACATATAAATAAAATTTTATATGAACACGATAAGTCATTCAGATTAAGTCTATAAGCTCTTGGTTCCTTTTACATACATGCAGTCCATGGTTTAGTGCTATGACCATTTGACCATGTATCTTATTTCCCCTCTCTAGTTGGTCAACATGTCCAAGGAACTAAATGACCTAAAGAACAAACTACGAGCAGCAGCAGCTTCGGTTGCAGAAGAGAGAACAGCACAAGACACTAACATGTTCACCGATCCCTCCTTCGGCTCGTCTGAGGCGGCAGTGCAGGCCATCCTGGAGAACCTGAGGAATAATGAGTTCTCCACAGCCATCGTAAACATTCAGGAGTGCAGGTATGACCACCTAAACAATATAGACAAAAGTATTGGGACACCTAACCCTCACCTCCATATGTGTTTTTTAAACATCTTATTCCAGATTTAGTCCCAGTCTTACTCCTATAAAAACCTCCACATGTCTAGTAAGAATTTCTTCTAGATTGTAAAGCGTAATTGTGTGTTTTTTTATTTTATTTTATCCAGCCCCAATAGTGTTAATGAGTTTAATCCTTATAGTTATATGAGGAGGTCTTGGGTGATGTCATTATGCCAATTCATCCCAAAGGTGATTAGTCAGGTTGAGGTCAGAGCTCTGTGCTGGACACTCATGTTCTACCACATCAACCATAACACACCATAGAGCCCGGGGGCTTTGTGCACTGGGGCAATTTGCAGGGGCAGACTTAGTGATTTGGGGGCCCTAAGCGATTTCAAATATTTAATATAGTCAATCTTTGATATATATATATATATTTTTTCTATTATATTTTTGCCTGCTACATTTGTAAATAAACTGCATGTTACAATATCTGTAACCTGGAAACTTTATTTTCTTAATGTAAAATAAAAATATAATTCATATTCAAATAAAAAAATACTAAGTCATAGTCACTCGGTCATTGTCTACCACTTTACCCTGTTCAGGGCCGTGGGGGCGCTGGAGACTATCCCGGATAACTTAGTGTGTGAGTTAGGGCGGGGTACATCCTGTACAATCAGCAGTTAATCACAGCACTAACACTTAGAGACAGACAACCATTCACACACACATTCACTCCTATGGACAATCACATGTGTTTGTCCCCAGGGGCAATGCCATGCTGAAACAGTGTCTCAGTCTCTTAGATCCAATAAAGGGAAATCGGAATGCTCCAGCATATGGAAACGTCCTAGACAAGTGTGTGATTCCAACTTTGTTGCTGTTAAGGTGTCTGAAAACTTTTGCCCATTTTGTGTAACCCATGCATGTATTACTGAATGAAGGATATTTAATCCATTAAGTTTAGATCCCTTGTAGTGATTTTGCAATAAGAGAGTTTTAAATCATGCGCTGTTGCTTGTTCTTGGGATTTCAGCGAGATGATTTATTACTAAACAATAAGTGGAATATGAATCGTGACTCCACTCTGCATTGCAGGAGGCTGTGGCCGAGCGACATCTTTGGCAGTAGCTCGGAGAACGAGACCCAGACTCTCCTGAACATTTACTTTCGGCACCAGGCGCTGGGTCAGACGGGCACGTTCGCCCTGGTCAGCTGTAAGCAAGACTTGTCTGAGGCCTGCTCACATCTCACCGAGCTGAACCGCGAGATCAGGGACATGATCCGGCGGACGCAAGGCTACAGCGCCATCGCAGCGTTCCTGCCCGACTCCAGTGTCACTGGGATCAGCCTCTGAGGTGCTGTTTTTCCACTGCACTGCTGCTGAATTTATCGTCTCTCCACATGGGACTGGACATGGGATGTGTGACAATCTGTTCTAAGCTTAGTTTAAAGGAAAAACTCCTTGACCTTGAGTGTTGCACTAAAACTATTATGTATGATGTCACAGGGTTTTTTTTTCTCTTTGTGAAACCAAAGCTTCCTAAAAGCCAGGCTCACGTCTACAGTTGTAAAGGTTAAGGGAAAATGTGCAATGCTTTAAAAGGACTTACTGTAATTTTTTCCAGAAGATTTTTTTTGTTGTTGTTGTTGTTTTTTTTTACTGTATTTAGGCTACATGAATGCTGTAGCAGCTGGAATAATGCTGAATTTTGATTCTTCATGATGTTATTAAAGAACATTTTTTTGCTCATTTGGGGAAAACGACCAGACAATAAAGCACCTCAGTATAATGACCACGCACACACACACACGCATGCGCACGCACACACACACAAGCATGCGTGCGTGCGCATACACACACACACACACACACACACAGTTATTATACACCAACTCCAGGCTATGTTGCTGCAGTGCTACTGTCTGAATGACCTTAGTAAAGTCATCCGCTACTTAATAAAGGTTTATTTTGCTTTCTACTGTTGCGTATAGACGACTTATTTATATTCCTAATACATTCACGTGCTTGAGATGGTATACTTTTATAGAAGGAACATGGCCAAGCATGCACATGTTTGCACTATATAAAAGGATTAGAGATATTTATGGAAATAAGAAACTATTTTAAATCCACAATTGAGTTTTGTACATAATAGAATATATCTACGAGTGCTTTGAAAGGGAAGACACAGACATGCTATATGCTTCCAGATGTGTTTAACTTGTAAATACTGTTCTTGTGGCTTTGCGTTGTGTTCTTTGAAGCTTGTTGCAAAATAAATGTCATGAATAACGTCTCGTTACTCTTGTTGTGATTTTGTACATTTTACGTGAGCACGTGAACGACATTACAAAAATAATCAGGTATCAGGTCGAGATCTTTAGATATATATTTTATAATAATAATAATAATAATAATAATAATAATAATAATAATAATAATAATAATAATAACAAATAAATTACAGGACACCAAATGCAGATTCATGTCATATTTTACATTTACATTTTATCTTTCTAAATACTTTTGTCTTCATAGTCGTTATAACCAATGACAACATTGAATTTCCTTCAGTATCAATAATCTATCTATCTATCTATCTATCTATCTATCTATCTATCTATCTATCTATCTATCTATCTATCTATGTGGATTGAAGATGGAATTGTGTAATTTTGTATTAGATATAAACATGTTAAAATCATTTAATATGCTGTTGACGGTATTTAATTAACTGCAGTGCGTGTACAATTCCTGTTTTTCGCATTAAAATGCGGGTTTATGGTATAAATAACATTAAACTAACGTTGCTATAACAGGGGTTTCGTCCATGTTTGTGAGATAAAGTAAATCTAGCAAAAATATTTTATTTAGTTGTTTTATGTAAAGAGATTAATTAGCAGACTGTTGTTAAAGAATGTGTACATTTGTATTTTTTTATTTGTTAAAACATTATATAGTTAACTAAAACTAGTGAACTCTGCTACTTTTTTTTAACAGATGCCAATACTTCTCTATACTTATCTTAAATATAGTATTTTAAATACTTATCTAAATGTTATCCGACCCACTTTATGTTAAGAAAACCCTACGTTTAGTTCCTGATTTAAAGCTGATTGGCCCGTGTTTCATGAAGCCCGCCTCTTTACACAAATACTCTTAGTTGATTGGGTGTCGTCACTGTTTTTCCGTCGTGAGATGCTGGTTGTGCTTCTGTAGGACAGCTAAGTGGCCTAGGTAGTGCGTTCTTATCCTGGTTCAATCGCCTATGCAGTGGGCCTAAGTAATAAATAGGGTGTGATTTGGGATGGAGCGAGTCGGGTTGTTTTATACACACAACTCAAGGCGGCAACTTTTAAGTGTCGTGACAAATAAGAATTCAGGTTAATAGCTATTAGCTAAAAACTCTTAGCAGCGATAAGCATTAGGAACGACTTTAACAGATGTGTTATAAAACGATGCCATTATGTTTGGCTGAAGGTAATGTGAAACTTTCTTAGAGTTATAACTCGTTTTAGTGGAATTTTTACTTCAGTATTAATAGGTTTATTGGCGAGGTGAGAAGTTAGCCAGCTAGCTAGCTTGTTTCTGTGTGAATTTAAGTAACCTAATGTTCTTCTGTCAGGATTTAAATGAGATGTTCTGAATTTATTTACAGTATTTCGTGTTTTATTAACCTTAATCTTCTTGTACTAATGAGTCGAAGTTCAGTTGGCCAACTGTTTTAATAGAAGCTGTACCGATGTGCTAACGTTATCGGGATGGATTAAGGATAACTCTGAGGTAACTTTAGAGGAAAAAATAAAAACAAATGATCTACTTTAAGCAGCGGGGTTTACACGAGAGTTAGGAAAATACTGCAGTGTTGGCAATTATGGGGTTTACAAGTCCACCGACTTTATTTGTTTATATTTAGTGAAAATTACAGACTTAAATTTTTTTACCTCTTCACTATAGCTTTTTTAGACTCTAGAAGTGTTGATTCATTAATGCGCACAGGATTATGTTCATGTGTATTTCTGTGTGTGTGTGTCACACGGAATTAGAAGTTAACTCCAAATATAATGGCATGCTTTACTGTTTTTATGTTTTAATAAATAAAAATTCACTTATCTTTTTAAGATAGTTTAGCTATTATAATGAATAAATCTTTATAGTAATTTGTAATTTTTTTCCATCCTTTATTAAAGGCCAGCTCGTCTTCGACGTCACTCTGACAAACACAAGTCAGAATGTTTGACGATTTCTTCCATCAAATTGAAAGCGGTAAAGTTACCCCGTGTCCGTTTGTAAACAGCACTGATTCTGTACTGATTCAATTCATGATACCAATTTCACTTTGATTCAAGTTTACAGTCCAAAGTTTATTTGTCACAGACACAATGTTACGTAGTACGACATGCAGTGAAATGCTTTTTCAACTGAACGAAAAAGACGAATACTGAATAACGAAATAGAAAGCGATAGAAATGGAAAAAAAAAAAATGGACATTGTACAGATTCAGTAGGTTAAACTGTAGGAAGTGTCTGTAAAGTGCAGATTCAGTAAATTCGATTCATGTCTCAAAAGATTTCAAGCCAATGTTTTAATTTAAAAAAATGTTAACTGAACGATTCTGTCATTTATAATTAATGAACAATGTGCATTTTTGTCTATATACAATTAAAGCTGTTGAATATCGCTAACTCTGGTTTCCTCCTGCTGTCAAACCCATGTGATTGTACATAGGTGAATTATCTACTCTAAATTGTCCATAGGAGTGAACGTGTGTGTGAATGGTTGTGTGTCTCTAAGTGTTAGTGCTGTGATTAAATGCTGATTGTACAGGATGTACCCCGCCCTAACTCACACACTAAGTTATCTGGGATAGACTCCAGCGCCCCCACGGCCTTGAACAGGATAAACACTAAATAATGGATTAAAAACACTAAAAACAAAGATTCAGCATTCTAAAAAAAAAAAAAGTACTAAATGTTCACCATGTAATTTAAAACACCACATTAATCTTTCAAATCTTCTGACAATTCGATACCGCATACACCTCTGACCTGCGAATGCATCGAATCCATTATGAATAGACTGAATATGTGAATCAAACATCCTCACATTTTCACACAAGTCACATCTTTAACTTGACGTTGCTATTTAAAAAAAAAAAAATGTTTTATTTACATCTTTTTTAATTAAAGAACTTGGCCCACTAAACTCGGACTGGTTTAAAGAGTTGACTGCAAGAGCGTCGGAAAATGAAGGCGATAACTCCGCAGTTGTTGAAGTTGAAACTTCAGCACATAAGGACAAGGATGTTTTCAGAGCTCCAGTTAAGACGCCAGGGTTAGACAGTCAGATGTGTTCGACACCCCGAATATTTAGGCGTAGATGGCCACGTTCTCCTGCACCAAGTTTTGAAGATACTCCAAACTTAGGTAGGCAAACCGTTTATTGTTTTTGTCTTAAATAATCACAAAACATAAACCTTGAGCTGTCACTGTTTTTAACTAGTTTAAATATTTTTTACAAGTAGCTAGAAATTAGAAACATATTATACTTAACCATTTTTCTGTGCTTGTCAACTTTTGTGTTTAATAAATAATAATAAGACATTTTAATTATTTTAGAGCTATATTGATTGCATTTCCAGTGTCCTGAAGCGGTCTGTATCTCACCGTAAGATGTTATGACCTACAGATAACTCACCTGACTCATTTTAATCTAGAAACGTTTCTTTCTTTACATCCTAGAGCGACAGAAATTGTGTCCTGCCGCACTGGTTGCCGAATCAAGCCCATGCCTGTTTGACTTGCCTAGAGACTGGTAACTAACTTAGTTGTACTAATTGTTTAATATGTTTTGAAATGGAGCAGTATAAAAAAAGACCAGTGTCTGATCATGAGTTGCGTGTTTTCCCCTTCACTTTGCATATAAACGATGCTACAGGGTGTCCTAAAAGTCTCTGTACATAGCAGGAAGTGATTATTTTTAGCAAAATGTAAAGTTGTCCTCAAATAATCCCATCATTGTTAGTGTTGTACAGATGTGAGTTAATAATGGAGACTCTGGGTTACAAATCAGAAGGATATTGGTTTTAATCTGCTGCTCAGCCAATCTACCATTGTTGGGCAAATTCTGTAACCGTCTCTGGTACAGGGCCACTAGTCACATGGCTGATTCTGACCCCAGCTGCCTAACTAGCTTGTATATGTGAAGAAAACAATTTCCCAGTTGTGTTAACATTAATGCGTCCCATTGATTGTGGCGTTTAAGATACTAATTTCAAATTCAACTTCAGATCGTATTGATCACATACACATACATGCAGTGAAATGTTTTTATTCCGCATCTCCCAGCTTATGAATTTGAACGCTGGGGTCAGTGCGCAGGGTCAGCCAGAACGTACAGCGGCCCTGGAGCAACTGAGGTTAAGGGCCTTGCTCAAGGACCCAGTGATGGTAGCTTGCCTGGTGCGAGGCTTGAACCCAGACCCTCTGATCACTGACCCAGAGCCTTACCATTGAGCCACCACCACCCCTAATTTGGGTATATGTTTGTAATATTTTTATTTGTGGTATAAATACAAGGTCTTTGTCTTGTTTTGTTTCTGTAGCCAGCGGTTTAAAATCGACTGGGGAGCATTAAAGACAAGTGCATTCTTGGGTAAGATACAATGATTTAATTTTACCACAGCTAAGTTCTCTAGTTGTCTTATTGGATTGTTCAAGGGGAGTTGACACTTTGGTTTCTTGGGAAAATGGCAAAACATTGATGCATGTGAGGAGTGAAGGAGGCCTGAACTTACAGGACTTAAAGGATCTGCTGCTAACATCTTGGTGCCAGATACCACATGCACACCTTCAGGGGTTTATTGGAGTCCATGCTTCGACTGATCAGCGCCGTTTTGGCAGCAAAAGGGGAACCACCACTGTATTAGGAACACAGTGTTAGGAAATTGGTCATAATGTTATGCCTGATCATGTGTATTAAGTCATAACAATACCCAGCAAGATGTATGTAACCGAACAATAAATAACATCAAATCAAACCACATTCTGTTAATGTTTGTGGTGTTTTTCCTCATTGAAGAATCCCTGTGGTATAAGTGGAATAACCTTCCTGCTTGTTTTATGCACAATATGAACTTTCTTATTCGGTATAGCTTTTAATGTATTAAAGTATTATTTTTTTCCAGACTAAAAAAAACACTTTGTAGTCTAAATGTTGTTTTCTACTTTTTGTGTGTTTATTGTTTAAGATCCACATGATGCACCAACAGATTTAACAGTAAGACACTCCTATATTGTACCCTTGTCTGTATTATCAAATCTTTTTAAAATTCCAAGTCTAATTATTTCTAATCTAATAATAAAATCTAAAAATAATGATTGAAATAGATTAGGAAATAGATTTTTTTGTCTATCTAATTTAATAATTTCGTAGACAGACGTGTCATCTGCACAGCGCATCTGTGACAGCCTTGGAGCTAAGTTAAATCCTGAGCTATCCTGGAGCAGCTCCTTTAACACCCCATCAGCATTGACCCCCACAGTGATTTTATGTACGTATAACCATGTATTAAGAAACTGACTTTTTTTTTTTTTTTTTCTCTTTCTTTAATAAATTAATTTTTATTAACATCAACGCATTTCTGCTTTAACAGCTAAAACAGAAAACAAGTCATCACCAGTAAGTTTTCTCAAAGACAAAGAAGTCATTGTAAGTAGAAATCACAATCTGTTTTGGTCTGGGTATTAATATTGCACTTTTAAATTCATGGGTCGATGTTGGTTTTGGTCATCTAGTTTATCTTATGCCGTATCTTTTGCTGGTGTGCAGCGTAACGTCTGTTGTCACCTGTGTTTATGTACCATCGGTAAAACGTGATCTATTTTCACCACTACAGTCGGATTCGATAAGCGAAATCGGAGTCGCTAAACTTTAAACAATACCCAACCCTACTCATGACATGCGTTTGGTCTAAGGAGTCTTTAAGACCTGTCGGTTCTCTACTAGAGTGATTTTTCCTTAAACACCTTTCCTTTTCTATACAGATTGTCCGAAAGCTGTTTCCATCACTCTCAAGAGACACAGAGGCAACATCCAATGTGCAACACAATGGTTAGTCTAGTGTGTGTGTGTGTGTGTGTGTCTATTGACCTTTTTTATTTAATTCAATTCAATTTTATTTATAAAACGCTTTTAACAATACACATTGTCCCAAAGCAGCTTTACAGAAGCTGAACAGTAAGTTTAGATGTGACATATATCCCATTGAGCAAGCCTTAGGCGACGATGGCAAAGAAAAACTCCCGAATGTAATGTTAGGAGTTTTTATATTAAGTGTGTTATAAGGAACTTGCGTGATATCTCGTTTTGAAAATAAAAATTCGAAAGTTCTCGTTCTGACTTCCCACAGACAGTTCAACAGAAGGAAAGGTTCAGACAGCAGAGAAAAAATTGGATTCATCCCCCGACCATATAGAAGGTGTTTGGAGGCAGACGGTACCGGATGCCATAAAGGACGGTGAATTGCGGAACACGGTCGAGAGTGTTCTCGATGGAGCTGAGGATGTGCTGTCTTTCTTCTTCACAAACAGCGGCTCGTCCCTGCAAAGGGTTAAAACCAGGGAGAGAAAGAAGAGAGCGAACGGTGTTATTAGGGAAGTAAACTCGAATCATCATCTTGTAGCAGATCACACTACGGAGTCTACATCAGCATCGAAGACGGGTACCAGCGTCGCTGTCACAGGTTTAAAGTCCACTTTATTTTCAAGTCAGTGCAATAATAAAGATTTCACACAGTGGACACCGCTGAGTTTATCTGATGTCCAAGACTCCACAAACTGTGTGCGTGATTCTGAAACGGCAAATAAACTCGCTAGTCCTCACAAAGACTCCTCGGTTAAAAATGACGCTAGTGAAAACCGTATCCCACAGCTGGGACAGTCGTCTCCGTGTACGTCCGAGCAACAGAACGTTGTCTCTCCTGATTTGCCTCATAAGAAGCCTCAGGGGCGAATTAGTTTATTGGAGTCATCTCCTGCACTTACCTTCTCAAGGAAACCCAGGAAGTTTGTGTATCAAGTACAAAGTTCAGAAAGTAAAAGAATGGACAACGCCGCTGGTATGAGTTTCATTGTGTATACTTTCTTCGTGTTCCACTGTGACCTATTTAAAGTAGTAAACATCTTTCATTTGTCATCTTCTTAGATGCCGTGTCTGGTAAACACTACCAGGAATCGTCACAGTGTCGTACAGAGGACACGAACACCGGCAACTGGGATCATTCGGTCGAGCCAGAAGCAATTACAGTTAAACGTGATCTCAACCCAGATCATGACCTTGATATGACTCAACTTTGCGAGGCGTTTGCAGAGGATTTAACTCAGGACTCGAACTCGTTTAAAGCGCCACCGAGCCGCACTGATTGTCTTTTAACACCAACTTGCACACCGGTGAAAGTGCAGCCTAAAACAGGATCTGCAACACAGCGTGCAGATTACATTGACCATCAGGCAGCAGAAACCAATCGTTTAACAAATGTACCCTCATTCGAGAGCACAGATTGTGACAGTGGATATCCTGCAGTTCCTTCTGGTTTTAGTCCGGAAACGCTATCGTGTAGCGACACTAAGCATCTTTATTCTGGTTTTAAAACAGCAAATAATGCAGTTATTGTAGTTCGCCCTGAAGCTTTAATGAAAGCCAAAGCAGCGTTAGACGAATCCTTACAGCCCGTGACTCATACAGGCACTTCAAGTGTAACGGAACCAATACAAGCTCCTCTAGCAAACACTGCTGGGGAGAAATTGCTTTCAGAAAGCTGTCTGCATGGACATGAAGCTGGAAAAGAAACTTCATGTGAAAACATTTTATGGTCTGAGGCAGCTGCAGACAATATTCCTGGCACCTTCACGCGCCAGACAAATGAATCTGGCTTCGAAACGGCATCTAACGCACGTATTACCATCTCATCTGTGAGTCTTGAGACGGCTAAAGACATTTTCATGGAGTCGGATGAAGGGCAGTTTGATTCGCGCCGGTCAAATAACAGGGTGCAGGTCTGCAGTATAAAAGGTGCCAAAACGTCGAAACGTTCCCAACATCCCTCGCGTAACGATGACGGAAGTTCATCTTTGACGGCTTCGCAAAGGGCAGACGTGACCGAGCTGTGTAGTATGTTTGAGGAGGCGTACAGCCAGTATGACTTTACGCAGTTAAAACACACAAAGATGATTGTCCCAAAATGTCCAGACAGCCCGCAGATGGAGCGAGAGTGGGATCCCGACATACTTTCTGGTATTGACTTCGACGATAGTTTTAACTGCTATTTAACCGAGAGGCAGGTGTCAAAAAAACATCAGTCCAAAACTGCTTCGGTCCCAAACAATCTGATGAACGGAGATGCAGAGGGCAGTAGTATAAATATTCGGAAGCCGTCGGAAATGCCGAAAAAGTCCGATCGCCTTCAGGAAGAAAACTCTTTGGCTTTTTGTTCTGGTTTTAAAACGGCAAAGGGGAACGCTGTGGCCATCTCTGCCAAATGTCTGAGCAAGGCACGAAGAATTTTTGCAGATATAGAGGACACAGAGGGACACGTCAGTCTTAAGAGCCGCTGCAAAGCAGACGCTATTAAACGAAAGGAAAACCAGTCAGCTGTCCACGTGGACATGTTTTGCGCGGTTGCCGAGGAATCCGAGCTCGGAATAAAACCAATCTTAAATACGTGTAATAATTTCGAAACAAAAGAAGCTGAAACACAATGCACACAGATGTGTAGCAAAGCAAATCTGAAAACACTACGCAGAACATTAGACCAGGAGCCAGCTTTAATTCCGGGCAAGATGGTCAATTTTGGATTTAGTACTGCTGGAGGGATGAAAATAAGCATGTCCGAAAATGCCCTTCCAAGCGCAAGGAAACTGTTAAACGAAGGTGCAAATGATACACAATCCAGACATGACGATTCCCCTGCAGGAGCAAACGCCAGTTCTTGGACTTTGTTACACAATCCGTCCGACGTGTTGGCAGACGTATCGGCTGATTTAACGATGTCTGATGGATCTTTACCAAAAGTTGAGACAGAACACGCTTTTGAGAACAGACATGATGGAAAACAGGCAGCGTCTCCACGCAACGGGTTTAAAATAGCCAGCGGCAAAGACGTGTCGGTATCAGCAAGCGCAATTCATGAATCCGAAGGCATTTTTAAAGATGTTAATGAAGAAACGAGACGCTTCGATGAAACCAAATCCGAGGAAGAGAACGCAATACTGGATGTCGAAGGAGACGCAGTCCAGAGTGCGTCGATGAACGGATTCAAGATGGCAAGCGGTAAAGGAGTGAGTGTTTCTGAAAAAGCGTTTATGAAAGCGAAGACTTTTTTTCAAAATTGCGAGGATATTTCTCAGGTAAAAGGAGACGATACAAGCGTGACTGATGACTGCGGTTTCGAGGCGGTTGTGGGAAACCGGCCGAACTCGCCAGGAATGAGTTTAAAGAATAAATACGTCCGACGGAAATGCCCCAGAATCACCTCTGAGACTCTTCAACCACCATCTGCCTGTGGGTTCAGTACAGCAAGCGGCGCTGCGGTGTCCGTTTCAGCCGAGGCACTTCAGAGAGCTAGAGCTATGTTAGATGATTCAACTGCTGCTTTACCTGGTGAAGGGCGATTGGAAACGTCAGACGGAACGAGTCTTTCAAAAAACGACGCCTTAATTTCAGGGAAAGCGAGCGGCTTTAGCACCGCAAGCGGAAGGAAAGTCGTTATTCCTGAGAAAGCCCTTCAGAAAGCAACGACTCTTTTTACTGACCGTGATGGCAACGGATTAGGATCTGATCCTTGTGATTTATCAGCTGCAAAAACATCAGCAGCAGGTACTGAGTATATAAGCGCATTGCATTTCAATGCTACCAGTAACAGAAATGTTGGCGCGGCAAAAAAGCAGCTGAACAACAGTAAAGACGTGTTTGTCAGTGCCGACGACGGTTCAGACAAACACAGAACATACGGTAGTGAAGCTTTACGCACCAAGCATGAGGGCGTTCCGGGTAACGATGGAAAATCCAACAAGATTTATGAGAACGTAAAGAATGGCGCTGCGAAGTTTGATCACACGGGAGAAGAAAATGTTGGTTTTAGCACAGCCAGCGGAAAAGGTGTTTGCGTGCCCAAGTCGGCGCTAAAGGTAGCGTTCGAGATGTTCAGAGATTGTGATCCTCAACCAGTTACTAATGAGCAGAGTACAACAACTGCTGGAGCTCCGCCTACAAATGTTGACGAGAAATCAAAGACCAAAACCACTAGTCCATCTCTACCGTCGAAGGAAACACGGGGTAATGCTTCCCTGCTGAGCCGCCGTTCTCTAAATGTTGGCGGATGCACCGTAACCCAGCAGAAATATTTCGAGCAAGAAGCATTGGCTTGCACTAAAGCGCTTTTGGAGGATGATCTCAATGAGAACAGGTTGTTGACTTGCTTGGACACCGACGTTGGACAAAAGCCTACTAGCCGTCGGGAAAGCTGCTCCGAGGTGGACGTAGGAACACGAAAAAGGCCTTCAGATGGGGAACGTTTGAAAGGTAAGTCTTTTCCGGTCGAGATTTTAGGCAGTTGAACCTTTTGTGTTGCTATTACGCAACACTAATGAAGTTCTAATTATATTAAGGTCAACCCCCGTTGAAAAGAACACTTGCTGCAGAGTTTGACCAGGTCTCAGATGACAGGACCGCCTGTGCACCGGTGAAAAGCAGCCCCACGGGTAAGTGTTGTTGTAAAATGAGCCTAGAATTGGACTTAATATGATACTGTTCCAATCTAAAAACTGTTTAATTATTTCTCATAGAACATCAGCTCAGATAGTAATGCACTTATGATATCGTTTGTATAGAAACAATTCCTTTAAAGGCGGTTAAACGTCTGACTTGACACATACTGTGTGTCTTAAACATGTCGCAGGATTTAGTGCAACCCAACAAAGAATTCTATGATGAATGATCGAAGAATTCACCTATTCTAAATATATATATGTACATATGTATAGATAGATATAAAATACACACACACACACACACACACACATATATATATATAAAACACAATTCTAGATTTTTATGTACCGTATATTCCGGCGTATAAGTAGACTGTCTACACCCAAATATTAATATCAAAATCTTTACCGGGTGCAAAAATTAACGGTACACCAGTAATGCTATGTATACCGTGCACGTTGCTGAATTCTCCCTTGTTGCTGAAGGAAGCGGCGCAGGCTGATGATGTGACCTCACATCATGTTGTTCTCACGTCATTGCATGTTTTAAGCTCAAAGTTGTAAACTTTGCTAAGCGCGCTGCTGCGACAATATGGAGTAACGGCAAGATGGTCAGAGACTGGAGAGCATACATACAAACAAGGATTTC
>JAOUQX010000041.1:16813379-16825749 GCA_028566295.1 Liobagrus marginatus | reverse complement strand
TGGCTGACCCTGCGCTCTGACCCCAGCGTTCAAATGTGTATGCTGGGATATGCAGAATCAAAGAATTTCACTGTATGATGTGCATGTGACCAATAAACTGAACTTTGAACTAGTACAAAGCTAGTGGGGGGGGATGCGCACCAACGTCTATCTTGGAGACATTTGCTTTATAAATTCGCAAATCTCTTTAAGCCACTTAAAAACAATCGATAGTAAACCTTTTTTTTTGCATCAGCATTCACACTAGAATTTTACCTTTTTATTCTGAAATATTTCACATTTTTGAATATTACAGATTCTTGTTTCAGTCTAAGATTTTCTTGTTTGCGTATCTTCCTTAACTCACTCGTTCTGGTCTATTAAAGCCATTTGGAAGCAGTCTTTGGAGTTAGCGCAAGATATGCAGAACATGAGAATCAGAAAAAAGACGCGTCAGAGAGTTCGACCTCTACCGGGCACTCTTTACCTGGCTAAGACAGCAGGACTGAGCAGAGTTTCCCTGAAACAGGCTGTAGGAGACAAGAGGCCCGAGCTACACACAGAAGAGCAGGTTTATTTATTTATTGTTATTATTTTTTTCTTCTTCTTGCACAGTTTTAGCCCTCAGCAACTACTAAATCTTTTTTTCTCTTTTCAGCTCTATCAGAATGGCGTATCTGTGAAAGTGTCCCAGATAACTGGCGAGAACGCAGAGTCGTTCCGGTTCAGCTCTGATGACTTTTTCAAACGTGACGTTTTTATGGAGACTGCAGGGATTCAGTTGGCTGATGGCGGGTGGCTTGTTCCTGATAGCAGGGGAATGATGGGTAAAGAGGAGTTCTACAGGTAATCGTTTGGAAATGTTTGTTCATGTGACCAATCGCTACTCACCTTCTGTAGTGTAATTAGTTTGATTACTGGGCCCTTTTGCTTCGGCAGAGCTTTATGCGATACTCCTGGTGTTGACCCGAAACTGATAAGTGAGGCATGGGTGCATAACCACTATCGGTGGGTTGTGTGGAAACGGGCCTCCATGGAAAGAGCTTTCCCAGATGTGATGGGTGGTCGGTGTTTCACTCCAGAGCAGGTGCTCCTACAGCTCAAACTCAGGTATCAGAGAATTGTAGCACTTCAACTCAAGTGGCTGTTATTTTCATTTCACCCCAAACGGTACAGTACACAGTAAAACTAAACCAGGACCAAGGGGCTACACAGACTATATAACGCGCACATGTGAAAATCATGTACAAACATTTACTGCAATGATACGACAAATAGCTCTAAGACACACACTCGGTACGCAGAAAAGCCTAACTCGACTAACGTAGGGCATAGACAACATATATGCGTGTATGTGTATGTGACAAATAGGATCTGAAAATGTCGGTTATCATTCAGATCTTCTATTATTATTATTATATCCAGGTGTATTGTTTGCATGTCGCTAAATGAAGTAAAAAAAAAAAAAAATCAACGAGTAAGCATTTTTGGACTAACTAAAACAGTCACTGTTAATTGAGAAGGGATGGACAAGTCATACGTTTATTAGCTAGCCCAATAGCCAAGTGACTACTCCAGTGTGCTTGTCCTGCACAACGTAATGTAATGTTGCCTGAAATAAGCCATGCTGATTTTCAGATCATTTCTATGGGGGTCACATTTTTCCTTCCCCCCCTCCAAATAAAGCATTTATTAAAGCCATGATCATTAAAGCATTGCTACATTAATGAAAGATGTCATGCTAACGTTTTTTGTTTTTTTACCTTTTTGAAAATTTTTTTGTTATTCTGGATCTAGTTTGTTAAACTAAAGTTTCGATTGAGTTAACTAAGTAATATGTCTGGGACAAAGAGTTCCTACCAACATCCCAGTCAGTGTGCTAAGTGCTACAGGTGGTGAAAAAGAAACTGGAGGGTGAAAGTTTTTCTGTTTTAATTCCCGACTTCCAGAAGGAAATTGCAAATATTTGAACCGAATGTTTAATAATAGCTTTTCAGATTTTACCGAAGGGTCTAAGGTATAAGATATATTTGTAGATGTAGCTAATGTGTTTGTGTTTTTTTTATTTGTTTATTTCAGGTATGATGTTGAGGTAGACCATAGTCGAAGGTCAGCCCTGAAGAAGATTATGGAGAGAGACGACACACCAGCGAAGACTATGGTCCTCTGTGTATGTGGTATTGCCAAAGGTGACCAAAGTCCAGTCAGGTCAGCGGAGCCCATGGACACCACTGATAGAAAGCCTGAGTCGGCCGCTGCAGTCATATGGCTAACCGATGGCTGGTATTCCATTAAAGCACTGCTGGACTTACCTCTGTCTAACATGCTTCGAAAAGGCTGCCTCAAAGTGGGAGTGAAACTTCTGATCCATGGAGCAGAGTTGATTGGCTCTCAGGATGCTTGTACTCCTTTAGAGGCCCCTGATTCACTTGTGCTCAAGGTGAGGTCATTTTCATTTAGATAAAAAAAATGCTGAGTTATGAAGAACACAACAATCTTCTTCTTCTACGGCTCCACTTCACTATTTGGGGGAAGTGGTAACTCAACGGTTATGGTGTGGAACGGCTGATCGGAATATCGTGGGTTCAATTCCCAGCACCACCAAAGCAGTCACTGTTGGGCCCCTAAGCCCCAAGTCTCTCTGGATAAGAGCATCTTCCACATGGCAGAAATGCTAATTTGTCTGGAATGAGATCTTCTCCATACAGTTTGTAAAACTTTTTTTTTTTTTTTTAAGATTTCATCCAACAGCACAAGACGAGCACGCTGGGACACCAAGCTTGGCTTCCATAAAGACCCTCGACCCTTTCCACTTTTCCTTTCATCACTGCATGCTAATGGAGGAGCGGTGAGCTGTGTCGACATCATCGTTTTAAGGAGTTACCCTACACAGGTGTGTTTTTATGTATGTATTTATTTCCTGAACCCAGTTTAATCAATCTCACATTATTTACTAAATATATATTTTAACCAAATTGTACAGTAGTTCACATCGATAGTCCTTCTAGCTTTGAATTAAAGTTAAGCTTGTGAGGCGTTGATTATTTCATTAAAATATATGAACTGTAACGTCACTAGTTACTCTTATTTAACTCTGATTTAATACATAGTGGATGGAGAGGAAGCCAGGTTCAGTCTTTGTGTTTCGCAATGAGAGAGCCGAGCACAGAGAGGCAGCACGTTACAACGGCACCAAACAAAAGACCCTGGAGCACCTGTTCTCCAAAATACAAGCACAGATCGAGAAAGAAGATGAAGGTATAATATCTCTAAAATCGTGAACAATTGCTTTTTTTCTTTTTTTATTATTGATCTCCTCAAGGGCTGAACAATTAATCGCATTTGCATATATAATATGACCACACTTTTTTTTTTTATCGCAATTTCACAAAGCCGACTCCGAGGAAGCAACAACTTGCCACACAGCTCTGAACTTTGACCTGTTAATGTATACAATGGCATTTGTTAAAGTAGTTAAATAAAAATGTCTTTCAGATCAGTCCATGCTTCACATACTTTCATCATAACAGGCCTACAGGAAATTATTTTAAAGTTTGTTTAATAATAATAGTTTAATAATAGTGCTGTTTGTTGTCTTTGTTGAATTATACAGAAGGTTAAAATATAAAGCTTCTAATATAATCGCATGTTGAATCACAATATTGGTAAAAAGAATACTATAATTTTTTTATTTCCGAATATCGTTCAGCCCTAATCTTCTCCTTTACAGCTGTTTTGGGGGCTATTTACAGAACGTCTTTCCTTTAAGATAAATCAATGCTTGTTTTTGTGCGTGCGTGCGTTTAAAAAGCTGCGTAACTAAATGCTCATAGACTATTATTAATGTAAGTTGTCTTTTATGGCTTAAAGTAATGAAAAACAGCTGCCGAAGAACATTAGTCTAATCTGAAATGCATGCCGGGTATGACTCCATTTCTGTACTTTCTGGTATCAAGGTGCTTTGTAGAGTATTGTTACAACATAGGGATTGTAATGCGTGTTTGCAGTAAAGAAGAAAACCAGAAGAAGCAGAACATTTAGTCTCCAAGATCTTAAAAGCATGCAGGAAGGGGAGGAGCTTCATGAAGCGATGGAGAGTGATCCAACTTTTGTAGAGGTAAATTGTTCAACCGGATTTAAACAACCAGTGGAAATGCAAGTGGTAACGTTATTGAACTAGACCTACAGACAAATTAACTATAAATGCCATGGTCAAGAAAAAAGCATAGGCTGTTTGAAACGGTTGGTACACCTGATCCTAAATAAAACACTCATAGCAGCAGGCTTGTGCAAGTGTGTGGTGATTAGACAATTTGTTTATTAATGAGGTGCAGTTCTGTTTCTTGGTGATTATAATTAGTAGTGACTTTAGAGGGAAAGCCCTTCTGGGTTCCTACTTTTAAAGGTTTAAGCTTTGTAAAGAAGAAATTGTATACCTAGCTGTACATCGTAGCTGTTTACTCCAGTTATTGAAATGTTGTATTACACAATGGTCACACAATTTTATTTTACATCACTTTTTTTAATATGACAAATAAAAGCGTGTGTGAATAACTAGAATAAACTACATAGAGTGTGAAGAGCTTACACTTTAACAGACTTTTTTGTTTTGTTTCATAGGGTTATCTAAGCACACAGCAGTTGAAAGCTGTAAGTAACTACAGGCGGGCTTTAACTGAAAGTAAGAGAGCGGAGTTACATGACCGGGTGCACAAGGCTCTAGCGGAGGTTGACGGGGGCTGTACTAACCGAGACGTTACTCCTGTCTGGAAACTCTCCATCGCTGACTCTAATGATGTGCACAGCGCCTGCGGTGAGTGATTTTAATCTGAAGCATCAGAACACAGGATAAAGATTACCTGTTAGGCGCCGAGCGTTACTAACGTAACGGTTTCACTAGGTGAAAATATATTATAGTACGTCTCGACAAGATGCAAACATCCCGTCAGCTTCTCAACATGTCGTACACTACATACGCTGCTTGGGTGCCTGCCGCGTGCACGAAACTTGAAATGTTTTGTCGTAACGCTATCGTCATCATAAGGTGGCACAATTGTAACTCCGGGACCTTCTGTACAACTTTAAAACGATAAATAAAATAGTATGCATATTTTAAACAGCTTCCAGCAACTGATTTTGATTATTTTTCAGTATACACACTGAACGTCTGGCGGCCTTCTGCAGAGTTGCGCGCTTTACTAAAAGAAGGCTGCAGATACAAGGTTTATCATCTGGCCACATCTGAGACCAAGAAACGCTCTGGCACTTCGAACATCCAGTTTACAGCCAACAAAAAAACACAGTTTCAGGACATCAAGGTAAAGCCGGGGTGCTCACATTAACATTGGTATTGTTTAATGAAAGTGTTGCCTTTTAACTGTTTAATTTTTATTTTAATGAAAACTAATGTAAGAGTAACGGTCAGGTTCTGTGAAACAGGTTTGCCCACAATGGTTTAGTTTACATTTTCCTGCAAGACAATCTGTAAAATTCCGAGAACTTCAGAGTCCCGGATTCAGTTCTCCATGTGGAGAGGTTGACCTTGTGGGATACGTCATTTCCATCTTGGACAGACAAGGTGTGGTTTTTATTCCTGTTCCCAAAGTGTTTAGTTGAACTGAGCGTTATCAATGGTCATTATTAATCAGTCATAATTTGGTACAGTTTTAAACTTTTGCCCACTTAAAATATAAATATGTTGAATAAGTCATAAGAGCGCAACACAGATAACTCTAAGGTTGTTTGTAGGGGAAGATTAATTGGTTTTTTTTGTTGTTGTGAATGATTCTCTGGAAGTTCTTGACTTTGCATACTGGCTTATGATTTCTTTATTGAGAAAAATACATACACTAATAATAAAAAAAAAAGCTGAGTTAGTACTGAGGAGGGGTATTGTTTTTTTGTTTTTATTTTATATAAAACAATACCCCTCCTCAGTACTAACTCCAGGTTGTTGTTTTTTTTAACCATTTATTCTTCCTTGTCCAAAACCAATAATGTAGTTAAAACATTCACCTTGACTAGTCTGAGTCTCTGATAAAATCCGTTCCTTTGCTGTACAATCTGTAATAATATTAATTGTAATACAAGCCTGAAGTCTGTGTAGAAATGGTGAAATGACTGTTTTTCCTTCTTCTTATGTGTATTATTTATTTGCAGGTATGTCTCCAGTGTTGTACTTGGTGGATGAAAGGTTTGACTTTGTCTCTGTGAGGATCTGTAGCAGCCTGGCTCTTCTCGCTCTGGAGGACCTGGTAAAGCCATTAGCCCTCCTGGCTGTAAGCAACCTGCAACTTCGGCAGCACTCTGGTCTCCCAGTCCCCAGCCTTTATGCAGGAGAACATGCTCTAATCTCTACCAGCCCTAAAGAAGCCTACTTACGGGAAGATCTTTCACGTCTGAAGACATTTGTTGAGGTGACCAGAGAAGCTTATACTTCTCATTCAACAAACAGGGCTAAATGATTTAGAATTTTATTTTAATTTAGGATTATAATAATAAATTGTGATTACAATTTAACTGTAACAAATAAAAATAAAACCTGCGAAGCGTTAAAAATCAGTTGTATAACCCAGATCTAAACAAATTGACTGTAATGAATCGTTTGAGACCAGTTTGTGTATTTCACAGTAACTTGGTATCATGAACATATTTGTTTTATGCTCAAACGGAAAATAGTTTTGCCTGAAGATTTATGTACCGTTGATTGTCTTCCATACAGGATTATGAGCATTTCTCCATCGTTGCTGAAGAGAAGCTTTCAAGCCTGATTCCAACAGGTTCCTTGAACTCTTGTGAGTCCCCAAGAACTCCATCGTTGCCAAAACCAAATCTCCGGAATAATGTGAGTCTATGCATCGTTTCCATATCCAGCGTGTCGGACAATAGAAGGACGCAATAATGTAATAACCTGAAATGAACCAGCACATACAGGATACATTCAAAACTGTCGTTATTTTTTTAGGCAATTCCCCATCAGACAGGACGGGTTTTCTCCCCTTTTACTCCAGTGACCAAAAAAACCCCTATTCCCATTGAAAACTCGGATACCAAGAACCCCAGAAGTGTGAAAAGAAAGCGAGGTTTGGAGTACCTGTCTCGCCTTCAAAACCCATCACCCCTTACTCCCAGAGTCAGCAAGACCTTTAACCCTCCCCGGAGGTGTGAGACTCCTCGTAATCCCCCTACGGTTGCAACTCCACCACCAGAGAACAGGCAGTGGGTGAACGATGAGGAAATGGCCATGATAAACACACAGACACTTTTAAAGAGGTAGTTGATGTTGTCGATTATACGGAGGTAAGTTCCTGGTCCAGCTTGTGGACCAAACATCCCTAAAGGTAAAGGGAAGGACAAGGTTTGCACTGTTCCATTGTTGTGACTGTTTTATTTGTATATAGTCCATATATGCTCCATTTGTTTCTGGGAAACACTGTATTGCTGCTGAGAACTTGAAAATTGCACAAGAGATGCTCTCTGTAATCATACTGTATCTCATTTTGCCGGTTTAAAAAAGAAAAAGACATTAATAAATGTTTGTTTATTTTTAAATGCATTTCTTTCAATTTCACTTGAAAGGAAAGTTTGTATTGGAGTTGAATTTCTGTTCTGGAGTCAGCAAATGGTAGCCACAAAAGACCGCCAGTATCTTAAATGAAACACAAGGGGGCAGCAAACTCTGCATTTGGACTTCACACTGTTGGTAGTTTCATGGATAATGAATTGTTGCAACGACTTACTCGCATAGTAAACAGGATGTTGTACTATGTTTATAATAGAACTAACATGGATACCGATTTACTTCTGTCTGGATGCCTTTTGTGGTTGTAAGTGTTTTGCCAAGCCACATAGTGCTAAGATAAATGAGAAATTGGTATTTCTGGGAGGGGGAAACCCAGATGTGGATGTATAACATATTTGGCTTAGTAAAAAAAATAAAAGAGAGAATCTAAACTACAGCAGCCTTTTGCTCTATATAGCAATATGTTCTTTCTCTTAGGATTGAGGAACAGCCCCATAATCTACTGCCTCTGCAAAAACGGTCTTAGTTAACCGCAGGCATGTCAGCTTGAAGACTGCCGTCTCAGTTAACAGCCACCACTGGTCTCTTTCTATAGTTTTTAGTTTAGCATCTGTTATCTCATTTTAGAGAAAATGGCTTTCTATTCCAAGTGCTGTATTGCTTGGTGACGAGGAAAGAAAACACCCTACTTTTACAGCAAACCATCACAATCCTCTACATTCCAAAGTTGACTCGACTTGGCTCGAATGCCTGCTTGAGATCAGCTCTGAAAATACTCGTGACCGCTAATGAGAAACTATTGCTAGTTTCTAGTAGGTTTCTGAGCCTCCTCATAAAATTATTATTATTATTGCATAGAATACACGATCAGTCATGTAGTACTTAGTTTTTAGTCGGGCAACAAAAAGTGTTTCTGTTAAAAACTAAATCATACCGATATCAAAACCATTAGATGGAACAAATTTAAAACTGTAAAAGAGATCATTTACAATTGTGCGATTCCTCGCTCCTTTTTATTGTCAATCTGCAAAAATGTGCTTTATTTACTTACAATGGGCGGTTTGTTGGGGGATTTTTTTGCTTGGTTCTTACAAAGTCCGCTTTTACCCTGAGCTTTCTAACGTCTGTCCTCTATCTTTTGAGCCAACAGTCAGTTTTGTTTTCTTTTTAAATAATGCTAAATAATAGCATTAAAAAAGTGTTCACATTAGACCCATGTATTTTTATTTTTTTTCCAAGACAAGTCTCACTCGGAATAAGCGCTAACGCTCCCCACTACCACTAACTGCTCCTTTAAGTGGTTCCTCTGGGAAGAACTGAAAGGTTAAAATGAATGGGTTGGAGGTAAGGAACTGTGATGAGGAACAGACACTCCCTCTAGTTGCCATATCCACTGCAACCAGAATTAAGACCATTGCTTCACAATCGTAAAACCCTGCCAGATTCCAAAACTGTATTTACGTTTGGTATTCTTATCTAATAATTCAGCACTTTTCAGACAAAGCACACCCAAAGAACAAGAAGTGGTGCATGCTATTGCGAGTAAATGCGAGTCTGAGACATAAAGCCATCCATAAAGTTAAAGACTTTTTGGGGAAAGAAATCGATAGTTTGAGTCAATTAATTTTAATTAAAATTAAAATTTAATGTTCTTAAACGTTATTCAAATGGCAGCAAAATGTTTGGTATGCAAGGTGAAAAATATTATATGTCGCATAATAACAACCCATTAGAAATCACTTCCTGATAACGTTCTGCACTTTCTCATTGGATGAATGGACATCCTGGGTTTGACTGCTGCCTAAATCAATCTGCCGCGTTTTAAAAGATAAAGCTCATGCATTTGCTTTTGATTAAGCCTCCATTTTGCGCCGTGCTCTTGACCTTGCACAGGCTGTGTTTACACTGGAGCACAGAGGCTGGCTGCTTACACTCCCTCTCTTTATTTAATTTCCATCGCTCCCCAGTCGACTCTCGATTGTCCCACTTCCTCTCCAGGTTTTGCATGCCTTCAGTGGGAAATGAGCTTCACAGACCGTTGACCTTGTTGATCCACCACCTGAGGTCTGGCACAGCAGAGCCTACAGAATGACCCATGAACTGACCCTGCTGTAAATCTCTTTACTTTTCCATTTTTCAACCCCCAAAATCATTAATCTCAGGAGCGTACATGAAGAGCGGCGTTAAATTTATTCCGAAATCGTGGAAACGCTGCCGAGTTTATTTTAATATCTGGTTTATTTCTGGAGGAGTGTTTTATTTGGTACATCTTAAAAAGCAGTGGGGTTTCAATGGGCCATGAACGGGTATGAAAAAAGAAGATTTGAATGTACTGGAAGTGATTAGTCCATCCATTGGGGTGTTTGAAGGAAAATGTACCAGAACAATTAACTGAGCCATCTCTTATTGCTGTAATATTCCTTTGAAACTTTTTTTTTTGAGTCGTGAAAAAAAGCCCTCAGTTCCACAGTCGAGATCGCTAAATACCTTCATCACAAACTGCCTTCTTGTTCATTTTTATAGTCCTCCTTATTTCTTATCCTCTGCTGGTACTCAGCGTAAAACGCACCTTTTTGTTTGCGCTTATGAGGAAAATATGAATACATATGAGCATAAACTCACCAAAGAGGTCAAACTGATCAGTTGGACCAACTAAAAGTGGATAAAAAAAATATGGCTCCATCAAAGGCTTTGAACTTCTCCTGTTAATCCAGTGCTTCTCAATTATTTTTTGGTACGCCCGCCTTTAGGAAGAAGTAAACATTTTGCACCCCTCCCAACTCTCTGCCGTGACTGTAAATAACATCATTTGTCAATAAAAGTATTATAAGTACACCTCTGCATAACATCGTGCTAACAGTGCGCTCTGATTTACTGAAATAGCATTCATAAAGCGGGACGATTGTAGTAAAAAACACTTCCTCGGGATCACGCGCGCCCCACTATTTGAGAAACACTGTGTTAATCACTGCTGCATGATTACATGAGATTTTAAGTGTTCATATACATTGAATGATTTGTCATACGGTTTTCTCCCAAATCTTCTACCAAATGCATTTTGGCACTTCAGCATTCCTTAATAATAAACCGGGTGTGTAAAGAAAGTAATGAGCGTGATCTTTGGAGAGACAAAAAAATCTTCACATTTGAACAAAGTAAGCACCTGGCAAATGTACACTACTCTCCCAGCGTTGTTGTTGTTTTTCTTTTTTGTTTTCTCCCTCATTTTAGCATCCCTGCAAGTCCGAAAGTGGGATGGCTTTCAGAATCTGCGTAGTGGCTCTTTGGACTTTATCCACACTACAAACATGGTTCCGCTTTGAGACTATGAAAAAGTGACTAAGAGCCTAATCAAGGCTGTAAAGTGGATCAGGGACCATTTCAGCCGAAACTCTGACCGATAAATCTGTCTCAAAATGAAGGATTTTTTTTTTTGACCTATAGGTACAAATTCCTGATGAACATTTCAACGTGAATGACCACTTATGTAACAATCTCAAAACAAAGAAACGAACACCCAGGATTCATCTCCTGTGGGGGGGGGACCTCTGTCCACAGAGATGTGGACATCTCTGGCCACAAACAAACCTGGTTTAGTCGGTTTCTATTGGAAATCTTAGCTCAGGATTATAGTTATGTTCCATCTTATTATCAGAACCAAATTTAAGGCAATCAGATTCTCCAAATGATGTTTCCACAATATTTTCAAACCCACCCTCATGTAGGGGACAGCAGAATGTGTATTTACAGGTGATAACAAGTTGATGGCGTTCCTTCTGATTAGTTCTTTGGGACATGTGTTTCACAGACTTGTCGAATGTTACCAAACCTATTGGCATTAAATATAGAATTGGTCCCACCATTGCTGTTAAGGGTTAAACGTGCTTACGGGTCCAGCGTTGGCAGTTTGCTGGTGTCAATAGTAATGGTCAGGTAAGGGCCCTTCAAAAGGCACTCGGTTTTATTTTATAAGACGTCTTACACCATAATTATAACCAGAGTACTGAGTGTTTGATAGGTTTGGGCTCGTTCTGAAATAAAAGTGCATTGTCTGAGGAAATTGTCCCCATGGACCCTTTAATGCACTGCAGACTTTTCTGTGATGTTTTTATTCTTATTTTATGAAGTCTTGGATTCATGCCAGGTTTTTTTTTTGTTGTTGTAAAAGTACCTTTTACCTTGATGTCCTAATGCACACTTGGTCCTACTTAAGCCGACCTGCGTTTGAGCCGAAGTCTGTACTGCTTGATTGGGACTGGACTTACTTCTCTATTGTCCCTAACCTGATTTAATTTATTTTCATCTCTGGCCACAAACAAAACTATAATCCTGAGCTAAGATTTCCAATAGAACCCGAATAAAGCAGGTATGTTCCATCTTATAATCAGAACCAAATTTAAGGCAATCAGATTCCCCAAATGATGTTTCCGCAATCTTTTCAAACCTGCTCAGGTAACACAATGCAGTAAGTGTTTTTATTTCGTTAACTGTCTTGTGTTTCATCGTAGAATTTTCAAGGTCATCGCTATGTGACACGTTGTACTCCACACGTCTAAAACTTCCAACACGTTG
Organism: Liobagrus marginatus; assembly: GCA_028566295.1. Classification (NCBI taxonomy): domain Eukaryota; kingdom Metazoa; phylum Chordata; class Actinopteri; order Siluriformes; family Amblycipitidae; genus Liobagrus; species Liobagrus marginatus. Next base: position 16,813,676 of record JAOUQX010000041.1, on the reverse strand, counting down.
CACACGTCTTTGTAAATACTTCAGCTGTGAGTAATGGTGCCAGGCGTGATTATTTCTTGCATGGCGAGCTGTTAGCGGTGTTGCCTCATTAAAAGCTGTTAGACATGCCCTGGGGCCTCCCGAAGGGGATCAGACGTGTTTTACGCCCAACACCAGAGGAAGCCGCGTGGCCTCTGCGCCATTTATTTTGGAAGGTCCAAATCAATGCGCTTTGCTTTCGAGAATTGTGTGTGTGTGTGTGTGTGTGTGTGTGTGTGTGTGTGTGTGTGTGTGTGTGTGTGTGTGTGTGTGTGTGTG
>JAOUQX010000041.1:16669993-16692403 GCA_028566295.1 Liobagrus marginatus | reverse complement strand
TATATATATATCTTTTTTAAAGTGCATTGTCTGTTTGCATTGCCTGAAGGCTGTCTAATATGTTAGTGGTACTTGTGTTAATAGAGTTGTTTCATTTTTTAGGAGTGATATCACTATCACGGTCTCTGCATGGGAAAGCAAATACAGTTGTTGCCATGGTGGTCTCAGCCCAGGATGGGGGTGGCCTTACGGCGCCAGTAAATGCCAAGGTCAACATCAGCATTGTTGCTGGTCTGGTGGCACCTCCTGTATTTGAACAGGCTCAGTACTACTTTACAGTATCTGAAGATGCACTGCGGGGGACCCAAGTAGGTACTGTGCGTGCCAGCACCAAGAACGGTGAGTTAAGGCGCTCAGGAAACTGTCTTTAATGTGAGGTTCCATTGGTAGGCGTAGTAGCAATAGTAGTGCTCACATGTGATAGAACTCGGTGTCTATATCTGGATTCATCAGTCTCTTTGGACAGAATGACCGAGCGTGATGAAAGGCGGCATTCTCTTTTTTTTCTGCACTCGACACCACTTGTACAAATAGGCTCTGGGCCATTGTACACACCTCATTTAGAATCGGCATTAATCATAAATTCCATTTTACCACTTAAGTTTTTTTTTACAATTTTCCTGGGACGTTTAGAGTACTCCATCATGGTTTCTCGTGATGAAAAATAATTTTATGTTTTACAGTTGAACACAATTGTAGACAGGCTCTGGTTCTTGTATTCTCATTTGCTTTCTATGTCTGTCTCGTTCTCTCTCTCTCTCTCTCTCTCTCTCTCTCTCTCTCTCTCTTCAGGGGTCTCCAAGGACGTTTCTTACACCATCTGCTCTGGAGACCCCACTGGCTATTTCACAGTGGATCCCGAGACAGGAGTTTTAAGAACAAGTCTACCTCTGGATCATGAGCTACAACCTGTTGTGGAGCTCGATGTTCAGGCGCAAAGTGGGAGCCCACCAGCTTTTGGTCAAACCCGTGTCCATATCACGGTGATAGATGTCAATGACAATGCTCCGGCCTTCATCCCATCGTCTTCTGAATCTCTGATTCTTCTCGATGATACAAGGATGGGCACTGTGGTGTACACTATTCAGGCTGAGGACCTTGACTCTGGAACAAATGGTGCTTTGACCTTCGATCTGCTCTCCAGTGGTGCTCAGAGAACCTTTAACGTGGACCGTAGCAGTGGAGAAATCCGTCTGATAGGAAGTTTGTCATATGAGACAGTGGCACGCTATGATTTGCTTTTTCTAGCCAAGGACATGGGGGCACCCCAGCTTAGTGCCACCTTTACTTTGGTGGTGCATGTACAGGCTGAGAACAGCCAAGGGCCGGTGTTTGACACCCTCAGCTACCGAGTGGAGCTGAAGGAGGGCACGGCTCTCAACACCCGTTTTCTGCAGGTGCGTGCACTCAATAGAGATGGTGGTATCGCTTCCGGATCGGGCACTACAGTCTCTCTGGCTTATCACCTACAACCAGATGGAGACGCAGCAGGCTTTGGCATTGTCTCAGACAGTGGCTGGCTGTTTGTAAAAAGCGCCCTGGACCGTGAGGTTAAAGAGGTTTACCTTCTCACAGTTCTTGCTACATCTGGACATGGGCAGCTGAAAAAGACAGGTAGCGCCACGGTACGTGTTTCAGTGACAGATGAAAATGACAATTCACCTCGCTTTAGCCAGGAGAGAGCATTCCTGGCTGTAAGAGAGAACCTGCCAGCTGGCTCAGGCTTCGGACGGGTGCCTGCGACAGATCGTGATGCCGGACTCAACAGCCGCCTTATCTACCGACTCCTGCACTCGGACCGGCATTTTCAGATCAACTCACAAACAGGTAATAGTCACATTCGGTGACTTTGCACTTCTTTTCTAATCCAACTCCAGACCTTTGAGAGTTGCCTTTGTTCCTTCTGATCATACGTCTTGAATCTTTTTAAAGGTGTTTTCATATTAAAATCGTGGTAGAATCAATACCATTGCTGGTATCTGGGATTGGACTGACCACATGCTAATTTACTCTGGATGCAGTAGTAGCATCTAATACCTCATGATACTGTGAGATGTCCTAATATATATAATATCGTGATCAACCCGATGTATTTCTAAATTTATAACGGCAGTCAAAGCAAAGAAGACGACAAACTATGGAAAACAGGCCGTTCGTTCAAGGTGCTTGGAGTTGAGTGCACGCTTAGGCATCCATTCACGAGAGTAGTGCTATGAGCTTGCAGAGAAAGCTGTTAGCACACGATCGAGAGCACTTCAGTCATGGTAGCACTAAGACCCATTTAGCTTTACATTTCGCACCCCAGCCAAAGCGCAATGCAAATTCATCTAAATTGTGCTAATTTTTCTTTCCATGCTCACAGTTTTTGAACTGGCTCATTTCCAATAATGAGTTCAGAATGTGATGTAGTACTAATATGGCATAGTAAAGATGAATGAAAAGACTTATTTAAATTAAGCACTATCCACCGTACACTATAGGCTATATATAAGATAACCACTTAATAGTTATCAATCAATTAATAGGGACTTCAATTGATGGAGCAGGAAGAGCAACGCCTCTCTACTCAGCTGGCCCTTACCCAGGACAACTAATAATTAAGTTATTATTATATAAATAAATAATGATTAATTATTAGGATAATTAATAAAGAGCTGCGTTATCCAATGATAAGTTGCAATTATATGTTTAGAGTACCAAATGATGGTATGGAATGTCCACAAAACATGTTTGTTCCAGTTTATTGGTTAATTCAGCTAACAGAACATAATAAAAAAAAGAACTAAAGAAAAAAAATCATAAATTGTCATGTTAAAGAGAAAAATTTAAGCGCAAAACTGAATTTTTAATCAGTATAGACTCCAGATCAAATACATTTGGGACACCATCAAACAATGGAAATGCCAGGATGTAGTATTTTGCTATAATACTTTAATATTTGTCTCACCATGCATTCATTTACATTTTGATCTGCAGGTGAGATCAGCACGAGGTTAGCGCTGGATCGGGAACACCAGTCCAGCTACCAGTTGGTGGCTGTGGTACAGGATTGTGGAACTCCGTCTCGTAGTGCCACTGGGACAGCCTTCATCACGGTGTTGGATGAAAACGACAACGCTCCCATCTTCCCACGCAGAGATCTCTTCATGCAGGTACATGGATGTACACTGGATGTGATGTACAGTATAAGTATGATGTAGAAGTCGAAATCCTATTTTATCGCCGCTAAAATATTTAACCCTGACCATCGAGAATGTGAGCGTATTACCTGATTCTAATTCTATAAATTGGTGGATACATTTCTCAGCAGAGAGGTCTATGTTTGATGTCTTACACCTTGTTATAATGAACAAATAAAAATTTCGATTGTGAATATGATCTTTAAATTAAAATATGAACGATCATTAACTGATCAAATTGCAAAGCAAATTTAACTGGAAACACCTTTTAATGTACAAATCATTGTGATCTGAGGGTCTTTCGGTGAGCGTTTTTTCTATTGGGATTCATTTCCGCTAATTGTTTTGCTAATATGTCTGAAATGCCAGTTCCGTGATATTAATTTCTTAACAAAGATCTGCTGTATTAATGCCGATATTTGTTATAGCCGCACACTTGCTCATATAATTTGCGTACACTAGTAAATTATGGTTAAATGTATGAATTGCAAATAGAAATTGTATATTTTAGTATAATGAGTGTAAATAATACTAAATAATAATTTACAAATTTTTTCAACATTTTCAGATTTTCTAATAATAAAGAGTGTTTATGTTTAATAGAGAATTGTTAATGGAAAATAGGTTACATTGCTAGCTATTTAGCTGAAGTTGCTATATAACTGAAGTGAGTTTTGCGCGTAGGTTTTGGAAGGACAGCCGTCAGGATTACTACTGGGCACCGTCACTGCCAAAGACCCAGATGAAGCAGAAAATGGAACTGTCTTCTACTCACTATCAGGTAAATAAAGCATTCTATCTATGAATACAATGTGCCATAAAAACATACTGGGTGTGCTATTTTTTCAATTGGTTTCCAATTGTTTATAGCCAATATTAAGTATATTGTAAAAAGCAGAATAGAAACCCAATACATCTTATGGTACATGGACATTTTTTTTTTTTACTTTTGACCCCAACATAAATGTGCTTATTAAACATCCCGATCCAGATTTAACCACATTTGCAGTTATAATAATGTAGACTCTTCTGCAAAGGCTTTCCACTATGTTGAAGTGTTGGGTTGGGGATTGAGGTTAAGCTTTGGGGCGTTATTGAATATTAGTGACATCAGACACTGATGTTGTATGAGGAGGTCTGGGGTACAGGCGGTTTTTTAGTTCATCCGAAAGGTGATCTGTGGGGTTAAGGGTCAGGGCTCCGTGCAGAATAATTGTGTTCTTCCACACGATGGAATCTTCTTTATACTCGATGGCTTTATGAAGCTTGCCTGACGTTCCTAGAGGGCCATATCCCTTCAGAGTTCAGTTTCAACCTTATTTAATCGCAATTGATCCAGCCAATGAAGTCCTCCAGGCTTATTTGAAAACTGCATGTATTGTGTGTTGGAATAATGTTAAAATTGAAGGGCCAAAGCCCTGCAAAGATGAATTTGACTCTCTGTATTGCATATTATTCCGTGCAGGTCTCAGGGCGGAACGTTTCTCTCTGCACCCCATCAACGGAGAACTGCACTCATCTTCCCCTCTTAGCCATGCCGATAGACCTGAATATACCTTCAGCGTCATGGCCACAGACCGGGGGTCTCCTCCCCGCAGCTCCACAGCTACTCTGAGAATACAGGTGAGCTGCAATGCAGTCTATTTGTTTAACCAGAATCCTCAGTGAAAGCAAGTTATGGCATTTCTAAAATTCCACATTGTACTTTTTTTTTTTTACCCACAATACCCCTTACCTTCCTGTATAGTTATTTTGTTATTCGGGCGCCAGAACAAGCACACAATCTAGAATTCGTTATTTATGATTTCCACTCGTCTCCAGTCGGCATTTATCTGTTTCTGGTTTACTTTTCTGTTCCGTCTGCAGTCTAAAACATTGCAATGTTGGTAATAATCATGTATGTTTGAAGCTTGTGCATATAGCATACTTACTTTACCTGTCCATATGCATGTTAATTAGGAAATAAAACACAGCAGGACATAGGATTATAGGAGGTTATAGGAGGTCATAGAGGTTATAGGAGGTTATAGGACGTTATAGGTCATAGAGGTTATAGGAGGTCATAGAGGTTATAGGAGGTCATAGAGGTTATAGGAGGTCATAGAGGTTATAGGAGGTCATAGAGGGTATAGGAGGTTACAAGAGGGTATAGGAGGTTATAGGAGGTTACAGGAGGTTATAGGAAAATACTGATGGTTAATAATTGGATATGGTGTTACGTTCCTTAAGATTGCTTTTCAATAACTGAACGTCTTAAAGTGTTTTGAAAATCACCATCATGTTTTTTTGCCCGTTATTGAAGCTATCAAAAAAATGTTACAAAATTTTGCATTTGTCAGAAGTATGGTGAATGTGTTCATTTTAACAAGATTATTCAAACAAACACATTATCTTTCCAGTCGCAGTTCAAGGCTACTTTTTATATCCGTTTTTTTTTTCTTCAAAAACGCTATTTTATTGATTATTAAATGAATGAACCTGTATCATTTTCTAGTGTATGTATCCTGTATGGCGTATTATTATAATGAGATCATTCATATAAACCTGTGATTTGCAGCTGCGCTAATGCGCTAAAGCTGCTGTAATCGAAAAGGGAATAATTGAACCGGTATGATTTAAGAATTCGACAGTGCCGAGGTGTAATAAGCAGGAGGTGCAGTAATCAGCTCGTTATGACCTGCCTGCTACTATCCTGGAATCTGTTGCCAAGAAAAAGACGACGTTTATGTCCTCAGAAGGATGTGTTTACCAGTAGCGGTCTCTCGAAGGTCCCATTTTAATGGCAGCAGTTGTTAGCTACTATTTAAATGAATCTTTATAGGATCCGAGAGAATATTTCTCAGATGTCTGGGCTTTTGCCTTTCCATTTAAAAGAGTTTAGTAGCTCTATGTGCAATGAAAAGGTTCCTAGTATAAATATCCCTGAGTCTGTTAATGAAGATAATGATTTATGAACGATCTAAACCGAAACAGACTCGGCGGACAGCGTCCGTAGTAAATCTGCGCTTGGAAAAGTTGGGAAAATCCGACTGGGTGCAATTTTTTTTTCATCTTTTCATTTTCCCCATCTGTGTTCCAAAGCAAAGATGGAGACTGATAATTGATACTCGACCAGATTAAAGCTCCTTTGCCTGAGCTTATTAAATCTGGTCTCTCGGATGTCATCTGTTTAAAACCTACCAGAGGAAGTGATCTCACGTTCATGTTCTAATTGCCGGATTGGTTACTTAATGTGGAATTAATCGCTCCAGTGTCATATTAAGTTTAAGGAAAGCATTTGGATGTGTGTGCATTGTTTTTTCTGCCAGCGTAGCGAAGGTGTCTGTGGGGAGTTAAGCATTGCTGCGGTCAATAGTTCACGTATGAACACCTGTGTTTGCCGGCTGCGCTAGCCGTCTTGCTCATCCCATCTTTTTCATCTGTCCTAATCGAATGGCATAAATAATACATTGCAATTTGGAGCAGTCCCATGTTGATTTATTCACTGTGGTGATTCTTAGACCCTAACTCAAACAGGCATCGCATCCTCTCTCCGTCTGTCTGCTTGTTTGTCTGCTCATGCTTGTGTCTACCCATCTGTCTGAGCATCTGCTCTGGTATACGTCATTGGTTGAGGCTGTGTGGATTTGTATATTGATCTTTATAGTTTTCGGTTATATGGTCGTACCTATTAAAATGTCAGTGGAACGGGAAATGGAAAGCGTTCACTTTTCCCATTGGATTGAAATCACTTGTTCTTTGAAGTTTCGCTGATGGCTTATTAGAAAATCAGTCATTTTTAAAAGGGTACGACTTTAGAATGTCAACGTCCTTACAATTTCCTATTTTGATTATGCCTTCTTTACTCCAGCATTATTTTTTCTGGCAGTTGCCGAGCCATCTGATTAACTATGATTAACGCCAGACGGCTTGTTGTTTGAGCCTGTAAAGGGGCCAAGAATTTTTTTTTTTTTTAATTCATGGTGAAACAAGAACAACAATGTAGTCCAAAAGATGTTAGCGGTTTCTATTTTATTTGCCGTTTTAAAACGCACAAACAACTGATATTAACTTTTCTTACGCATCAACTCAAACAAAACATTTTGTTCTAAAGATAATTAAGAACTTTTTTATTATAATTGTTTGTTTTTTTTGTTTTTTTTTTCTCTCAGGTTCTCAGCTCTAATAAAGAGATCTCTACCTCCAACCAGATTTCTATCTTGTTGAACCCAGTGGAAGAAGCGAAGCCAGGCTCGGTCATAGGGTCTGTGCGAAATCCGGACGCTAATTCGCTTCCTGAATCTGGTCAGGTCACTTACACGGTTGTGGGTGGTACCGATCAGGACGGAACTTTTGTAGTCGACCGTCAAACTGGGGACGTGTATCTGGCCTGCGAGCTGGACTTCGAGCGTGTACCTCGCTACACGCTTCAAGTTGAGGTGGATGATTTCTCTACCATGCTTCCCAGGAGCCATTTTGTCACTTTAGAGATTCACGTCCAGGACAGTAATGACCACTCCCCCCAGTTCCCTGAAGATCCTGTCACCACTGTGGTGCCTGAGAACCTGGAGCCTGGATCTTCCATCTACACGTTCCAGGCTGCTGACAAGGACGGGAGCGGCCCGAACAGCGAACTCAGCTATTCTATTATCCAACAGTGGCCCAGTAATTCAGACCTTCTGCTCCTGGACCCTAGCACGGGTATGCTGACCCTGGGTCAGTCTCTAGATCATGAGAACATCTCATCCCTTCTTTTAGTAGTCCAAGCCAGCGATTCAGCTCTTGATGCGAGTCAACGACGTCATGGTAGAGTCACATCCCGGATCTTTATTACGGACGTCAATGACAACGCGCCTGCGTTTACTTCACCGATGATGGTCAGCATCATGGAGGACCAACCGGTGGGCTTTGTCCTGCTGTACGTTATGGCTCAGGACCCGGATCAGGGTGAGAACGGTCACGTTTCCTACCGTATACAGAGCGGCAACGCTGACGGGAGGTTCAGCATCAACCCCAATACTGGTAAGACATGTTTCATCCAACTCTATTTTAAACAAACCTAGATTTATTAAACTATTGTTCAAATGCACAGTTAAAGTCACTAGTACTGAAAAACGTGGATGGATTTGTTGCTTAATGTCCGCAGTTCAAACCTTTCTGCTCTCTCTGTTTGAGTGCTTTAGTGTCTGACGACAACCAAATACAGTTTTTTATTTTAATTATTTAATTACACAAACATGGTATAAGCCTTAATGAGGAAATGATGCCTCAGAGCCTTTATAACACTGGTCAAGATGTTACAAGTAGTTACTCACAATGAATGAATGAAAATGAAAAGACAGACAGACAGACAGGCAGACACAGACAGACAGACGGATGTATGGATGGGGGGATAGATAGATGGATGGATGGGGTGGGATGGATGGATGGATTGATGGGGTGGGATGGATGGATGGATGGATTGATGGGGTGGGATGGATAGATAGATAGATAGATAGACAGACAGATAGATTGGGAGGTGGATGGATAGACAGACAGACAGACAGACAGACCAGTAAATCAATATTTTTATTGATTTTCTGAGCTGGATCAATAAACTCCTGGCAAATTCTTTAAAAGTATTCAGTATAGTTAGTATAGGTAATGATCAACCAGGATGTTCAGGGTTCCACTAGTTGCTCTTATAAGGATTTATCCATGCAAATAATCACCCAGTCTACCCACTGTGTGTGTATACATACACACAGTTCGTTACATGTGCATTGCAGTCATGTAGTCACTTGGCATTCTCTTTACTTGAAGTAAATCTTAAGTCAACTTGATTTAAAGTCAAATCCAAAATAGTTTGCAATAAAAACAAAATATAATTTAGTTTGCCTAAGGGTTCACCCCATTGCTGTGAATCGGTAAATAAAATAAATTATTATTTAAAAATGACCTGTATTTATTTCACTTCCAGGTTGTAACAGAGCAAAAAATGTAATGATGCATGCTACTGGGCTTCATGCATCGCAGCGCGCAAAATTCAGCAAAAATGTTATTGTCCATGTGAAAGTCACAACCACAACCTTACGTCCATGTCCACATATGGAAAGAGTCCAAGCCCAGGATCGGAGTACTATATCACTGGTAAAATGTTATGATGCAGAGCAGAGCGCAGTAGACATCATGCCTCACACTGCTGGTAGCTATTTACTGCGTGTTTATTTCCAGACAAACCGACCGACTGACAGACAGAGCGGCGTGTTTCTCTCCCCAGGCAGGCTTTGTTGTGAACTCCACCAGGCATTGAACTAACAAGTCTGAAGCCTGCACAAATATGGAAACAGTTCAAACATGTGCAGGAGCCTGTATGCCATGTGGGATCAGACCCTGTTTGCACCGCAATCCCCGTCTATTGCAAACATTTTTTCCAAATTATAGCATCCTCACTGTCCCTTCTCACGAACTGTATTCCCTGTTACCTCAGTGTAATGAGTTCACATTCACTTGAAGCTGGGAATTTTTTTTATTTATTTTTTATTATTTCCTAAGCAAACTTTTCCCAGCATTAACACCGCAACGTTCACCAAGGCGGACTCTTTACTCGGAGACGGATCGTCATGGAGTCAAAAAGGCTGTATCTATTTGAACTGCTAATTCTAACCAGATTAATGGCTCAGGGGGAATCTTAGCCGACTGCTTTCGAGAGGCGCACTAGAAATCAGAACCAGAACCAAACCAGCCTGTTACGCCGATCGCCGTTGCTCGGCTAAGCTGGTGTGGTCGGCTGCGCAAAAGCGTGAAATAGACATCAGATCAATGGCGGTTCGTGCTACGCTGGCATCCCAGGCGAGGACAGTCCTAATTTCGGCAGCGCACGGCAGGCCTTGCAGTTGCGTGTCTTGAGCTCATGATTGCTCTCTCTCCCTCCCAGTGCTGAAATGTTGGCTGTGGAAAAAAGTCATAAACTGCTGCCTGTTACCGAGGCAAACTAATTCGCATTCAGGTAGGGTAGGAACGGCTCATTGTGGGGAGATTTTTTATTTATTTATTTATTTCCCCCCTTAATTCTTGTTTAGCCTTGGTTGAGTACTCATCTTATTTGTGAACCACAAAGGCGTTGGCTCGCCATGTGTGCGCTTAACTTTATGAATGTGGCAGAGAGCATCGCATGCAAGCGGTTAACTACGTGCGGGAACATGTAAGAAAGGATCAGCATTAAGCGGCGTGTTAAACTGGATGGAAAACACTCTTATCGAATAATGATCGTAAAGGAAAAGCAAATGAAGGTAGTTACATAAGCTGTTGTGCATTGAGAAACTCTCAGCATGGTTGTGTTCTCCCACAGGGTCTCTCTCTATCCTGAAGCCCATTAGCCGTGAGGAACAGGTCCAGTTTAATCTGACCTTAGTAGCTGAGGATCACGGTGTCCCACGGCTCTCAAGTACTCAGCAACTGACGGTGCAGGTGATTGATGTGAATGACGAAATTCCTGTTTTCCAAGAGAACATCTATGAGGCCTTCATCACGGAAAATCGGCCGGCAGGAGTCACGGTGTTAGCTGTCTCGGCGTCAGATTTGGACCAAGGTAAGATTTAACCCTGTGGCTCAGTGGAAGAAAGCTGCCCTCGTGACTTAACAGTTTATTATGTTTTAATGTCATTCTGGTTATGTAGCTAATAATATATCTCCATTCAATGCTATTTTTTCAACCCTATTTTATTCATATATATTTGCATCTCTAGCATTTAGCACACGCGAATTGATCTCCTTTATCTAACTAACTAGGCATTTAAGGGTTAAGGGCCTTACTCAGGGGCCCAAGAGGAGTTACTTCTTAGTGCTGGAAATCGAACCCAAGCTCTTCCGATCAGCAGTCCAACACCTTAAATAGAAATAAACTTTGAACTTTAACCCCTGACCTACCACTTGTACATCGCTTTCAACCCATAGACATCATCCCAAAGTAGTTTTGCAGAGCATCAATATGTAAAGAAAAACTAGATCAAGATGAATATTAAACTAATAAGCAAGCATTCATTATTATTCCTTTGAATTTCTTATGGAAAAATCATCTACATATATTAAACATAAACGATTTCAGTTATTAAGCTATGCCGTTTATAAACAAGTATTTTCCCAAATACAGTTATAATAAACCCCTTGATTCTTTCCTGATTAATCACATTAATCATTCATTGTAAGTAATACAATAATAAATCATTAATGGACTGAACCACATCTGTTCGGCTGCCGTCATTTTAACTTTCTCTGCATGTTGGAGGTTTGTCTTGTTCCTCTCAAGCATGGAGCGAGCATTTTTCTTTAGTCAAATCATTTTTCCTCTCCCATCTCGGTCATGCTTGTTTCGGCTACACATCTGAATACCAGAGACCGGTTTTAATTGTTGGTAATGGAGTTAGCGCTGCATTCTCTGGGCCTTACTCAGGAGCTAATAAAACAGAAGGATTATAAACTCGCTCCCCATGAGCGATTAGGGCAGAAACCAGGTGATGTTTTGCCAGATTGGTTGCCTTTAGCACGCAAACTGGCATCTAGAAAAGCGAGGGGAACACCAGTAAAGCCAAGTGCTAATACAGCAATATAAACAACAAATAAAAAATGATCCGGCACAGCGCTCTGATTCATTCGTTGCGTGACAAACGGAAATTGTGGCGTTAGCCTTTAGAGTTAGGACAGATAAAGGGTTAAGTTTAAATCTGTTATTAATATAGATTTTACTTTTTCTACATTATATAAGCATGTTTTTACTAAACATTTGCCGTTTATTTGAAAGTACTATTGTTTTGCTGTTTATAGCTTCATTTATTTATTCAGCTGCTCTAAACGTACATTTTGTTGTTGTTGTTGTTCTTCTTCTTCTTATTATTTTTATTCTTCTTCTTATTATTATTATTTTTCTTCTTCTTTTTCTGATTATTATTCTTCTTTTTTTTATTATTCTTATTCTTATGCTTTTTCTTCTTCTTCTTATTATTATTTTTTATTTTTTTATTCTTCTTCTTCTTATTATTATTATTCTTACTACAGGGAGCAATGGCATAGTGACATATGGAGGACTGAGGGATGATGTTTTCACCATCCATCCAGTGACCGGTGTTATCACAACCACCAGATCCCTGGACAGGGAAGCCAGAGAGGACTACACTGTCACAGGTACGGTGAGAAAATCGCTTGTTTATAGCATTAAATTTAGGATAAAAGAAAAAAAAAATCTGGCTCTTCTTTCACCAGTTGCCAAGCAGCCATGTAATTGCTTAATTCCTGACTGAAAATGTGTTCAGTTATGCCAGTTTAATGTCATAACACAGCTGCTGCAGGAAACGAGCAGGAAATTCCTTCAAATGATGAAGTAAAAAAAAAAAAAATGCTCACGTTAATCTTTATTTTAAACAGTTTATGCTAAAGACGGCGGTTTTCCGTCGAACTTCGCCAAGGCCACAGTGCGTATCACAGTGCTGGATGAGAATGACAACAGCCCCACGTTTGGCAGAGTTTATTATAGTCTCGAAGTGCCAGAAAACCAGGAGCCGGTGACTCTGTTCACTCTGAGAGCAGCCGACCCGGACTCAGGAGACGGCGGGCTCGTGCAGTATAAAATCACAGGTAAGAGCTACTGGAACCATGATTTCTCTGTTTATATGTTTACAAGTTGTTATTGTTTATGACGTTTTATGCATGTTCCGTTGTGGGATCATAAAAATGCTTATGTGGTATGTGACATCATAAACGGAGTTGACAGCGGTTGTCACTCATTTTGTCTGGGAAGGTTTTTCAGTAATTCACTTTTAGTAACTTAATAATTATTAATGCTGCTAACATCGTATACTTTGAACATAACATACATAGTCATATCATAACTGTACCATAAACATTTTAAATAACCGTTTATATGGTTTATTGGCCATAATGTCTGGATGATGATGCCACCAACATGGCTAATGTTTTTATTAACTCTATAACAGTTTCTTACATGTAGGAACTTAAATAAATTTTAATTTTCATAGATAGATAGATCAATTTTAATAATTCAATAATTATTTGTATAATAACATTTTTACAATAATAATTTAATATTAGAAACATCAATTAATAATAATAATAATAATTTTGCTTTAAACAGGATTACATTGTATTATGGTAATGTATAATCATATATTTTTTGTAGTTTATTTTAGGGTTCTTGTCTAGTGAGCTTATTGAAAAGGCTTCACAAGTTCATCGTGAGCTAAACTGATCAAATATTTCATATCAATACTTCGATATTTCAAACAATACTATCCACATTGAACTCTAACCCTAACCCTAATGATTTGCATGATTTGATTGGTTTTATTTATTCCCTAAGATGGGGACCCTTCAGGGGACTTTCACTTGGACAAAAAGTCTGGTACACTGTCCACATCCCGAGCCATGGACAGAGAAAAGAAAGCCCGCTACACCCTTACGGTGGAGGCTCGAGATCTCGGCACTCCTTCCCTGAGCAGCACCGTCACTTTGGACATCAGCATCCTAGACCTCAATGACAATAATCCTGTTTTCACCAGTAGCAGCTACACGGCGGAGATTAATGAGGATGCCCCAGAAGGCACGTTTGTTCTTGAGGTGACCGCCGTCGACAAGGACGACGGGTCCAATGGCCAAGTGGTCTACTTCCTGAGCCAAGAGTCTAGGGGTACGTTTATCGTGGACCAGCACAACGGTCGCATCGTCACAGCTGCATCACTCGACAGGGAGAGGGTTGCATCCTACAGCTTCCAGGTGTTTGCTGTGGATTCTTCTGCAGGCAATCCCCGCAACTCTTCGGCTCAAGTGACTATTCACATCCTCGACGTGAACGACAATGCACCCTTCTTCATCACAGATCCTCTCATCATTAACGTGTCTAGCAACAGCTTCAGCGGTCATCGCGTGCTGGCCACGATGAGAGCCGAAGACAAGGATTTCGGCGCTAATGGTTCCGTCTTCTATCGTTTTGCCAATTCGGTTAAAGGCTTCACTATAAACTCGTTGACTGGGGACATTCAGCCCACTGAGAGACTTCATGGCCTCACCCAAAGCCAGAGAACACTCATAGTCCAGGCCATGGACCAAGGCAGCCCTTCACAATCCTCACTGGGAGTGGTTGTGGTCTACATCCGAGAACAGAGCTACAATGGAATACGCTTTAGCCGCAATTCCAGGGATGTCAGTCTACAAGAAAATGCAGCCAAAGGTATAATACCGACACCTGGATCAGATCCGAGTCTAAGCTGCTGGGAGTCTGTAGTATACTTTGCCCACCATTATGCGATATTAGCTATAGCCAGAATACAGGCAGTATTTGGAACTGCAGTCTTATTATGCAAATTTTATTTCTATAGCGCTTTAAATAATAGACATTGTCTCAAAGCAGCTTCACAGAAAATAACCTTTATGTATCCTGTGTGTACAGTATGGGTTTAAGTTACATGCTTGTAATGATTTGAATCAATAATAGTTCTAGTATGGATTAAATGGACAAGGGCTTGTAATGCTCGAGTTCCAGAGTTGAACATATGTGCATCTATTCTAAATGTACAGAAAGTCTAGTACATTTTACAGGAAATCAATTGAATTACATCATTAATTTAATTCTTTAATGCAGCATATCCGTCTCACCAGCAGGCCCTTAACATCTGCCCAGTATGTACACAACTCGTTGAACATTTACACTTTAACTTGAATCAAAATTTTAATTCACACCAGCTTTGTGAGCTGCACGACTTGCATGTAATTACACAATCATGTCCACCGTGCTGTGCTCTCATGCACTGTTTGCTTACCTGCATGCTTTGTGAAGCATAAACTTCACATAAATCTATTAGTCCTGAGAACGTTATTTAAAACTAGAATCCGCAACACTATTACGCTTGAGCAACAAATAGCGGCAAAGCAATGTTTATTTAACATAACAAATCAGAATACACAGTTAATGTCTATATATGAATTATTATTCGTAATTTTTATATATATAGTGTGTGTGTGTGTCTGTGTTTTAGGCCCACCTTCCTTCAGCTCTTTTCAATACAGCAGATGCGTCTTTATTCCTTATCGCCAATGTTGCAAAGTGTGCAAAAGAGCTTATATTATTATCTCGGGTTGCCAGAGTTCAGCGTGATTCATATTTCTGCTTTTCGCAGGCTTTGTGTGGGGAAACAAGGTTATAACATTATCCATGTGAACTAATTAAATTCCCCTTCTCTAATTTTTTAGTAGATGTTACAATAGAAATTTTTCTGTACATTATCGACACTGTCGCTTATATTACACTTCCGCTTAAGTTTGTTTGTTGTTATTTTTATTAGAATTTGTTCCGATCACTTACTAGAGAGGTCTTGGTGGCTGTGGATTCTATTTTAAGCTCGCTCAATTCAGAATAGCAAAACATAACCGTCATTATGAATTGTGGCTTTCTAAAGGTACTGCTGTGGTGCAGATTCAGGCCCAGTATCCCGATGGATCCAAAAGTGGCATTACCTATAGCATTTTTAGTGGTAACAAGTTACAGTCTTTCAGCATGAGCTCCACTACCGGTAAGTTTTCAGTCAGAGTTATTCATTAAAAGGATAATAATTTGACATTTTTAAAACCCAATCAACACACGGCACTGATGAATATCGTCTGTACATTTAGGTGAGATATGGGTGGAGAGCTCCAAGGGGCTTGACTTTGAGGAGACTACTCGATTTCGCCTAGTGATCAAAGCCGAAACTGCATCTTCCAGCTCATTCATGGCAGTTAACCTCATCCTTCAGGATGTCAACGACAACCTGCCGCGCTTCCAGCTTCACAATTACATTGCCTATGTTAGGGAAGCCCAGGGTTATGATTACCCTTTCATTCAGGTACGGTCTGGTTTCCCATACTGTTGGACCTTTCATAGTGGTGACCGTATGAAATTGTGTTCTTTTATTGGAGCATGTTTGTTGTAAACAAGTAAAGTTTCCATTGCTTTTATTTTCTCATCCAGCGATTAGAATATCTGCTCAGCCATTCTTAACAGCTTTAGTATTTTCAAAATAAAAAAGAATGTTCCAAACCTAATATTGTCTTCAGTTTCACGTTTCTCTGGAGCAGCTGTTGTAAATCTGCCTGTATTTTTATTTACAAATTTGTAATTTCCTCAGGTTCTGGCAGATGACCTTGACCAAGGTCAGAACGGACAGGTGACCTACTCCATCAGGTCATCGTCCATGAGCGGTCTGTTCAAGATCGACCCTCTCACTGGAAGCATCTCAACAGCTGCCATCATGGACAGAGAAATTTGGACACAGACTAAGTATTAACTTCATTAGCATTCCAACACTGTTCTCATTGTAAACAAAATAACTCCTTTATTAATTAATTTGTGTGTTTTCCCAGGTTGGTCATCACAGCCACCGACAGGGGCAGCCCTCGATTAGCAGGCTCTGCCACTCTCACTGTTATCATAGTGGATCAGAACGACAACCGGCCCACTATCCCGGTTCCTCGCGAAGTGCGAGTTCCTGAGAGTGAGTTGACTGCTGGGTGAACTCAGCACCATTGATGTTATCAATGAACTTTAGCCATTCTGGCCTGCATTGGGCAAACAGCCAGGCTAACAGAGCTGAAAGGTCAACTCAATTACAATTACCGCCTCTCCCCCAAAGATCCTGGTGATCATATCCTGTCAGAAGGATGTAGTATCATGTTTTCCTGGGATTGTGAAAATTAAAAGCAAATACGTGGACATGACAGCCTAAGGCAGAAAAGCTGTAATAGCCTACTCATGTACACACAGTATTATTGTAAGTGACCTCATTATAAATCAGTTTCAGGATCTAAAATTTTAATTTGCTCCTTCCAGACACACTGATAGGGACGCTGATCACCCAAGTGACGGGGAATGATGTGGACTCTGGACCCACCCTGTCTTATACACTGCACCTGGACACAGACTCCCTGGGGAAGTTTGGGATTCATCACTATGGAGGAGGGGTCTCTCTAACTGGCCAGATGGACTATGAAGAGAGGACATGGTATACTGTGACTGTCCGAACATCTGACTCTGTTCACCAGAGTGAGGCCAACTTGACAATACTTGTGGAGGATGTAAATGATAATGCGCCAGTCTTCACGCAGGACCTTTACCAGGTGCAGTCCGTTGGATAAATGATATATTTTGTTTCTGACTACAAACTAGAATATGTACAAAAAGGCATATTTTATTGTTCATTTTGATGCTTGAATATTCTGTATGTTCTGTTTTTAAACTAATTCATCTTTCAAAATAACATTATGTTCTGACATCCTTAGGTGATGATTGCTGAGCATTCTCCAGCTGGTAGTTCTGTTATTACTGTAACGGCTACTGACCAAGATTCAGGAGAAAATGGCAAGGTCACGTATAGAGTTGTGTCAACGCGAGACCTATTCTATATTGACCCAAATAATGGTAAGTGCATGTTATTTGTTAACCCTAAAATTGTGTCTGTTTGTGGAATTGATGTGTGTTGATTCAGGTGCTAGTTCAAAACAAAATTGTTTTGTTTTCATACAGGCACACTTTTCATCAAACAGAGCGCTGAATTTGATTCTGAACACCCATCCTTCCTGGTGGTAATTGAGGCTTATGATGGTGGTAATCCATCCCTGACTGGTCTTACAACAGTTCAAGTCCATATAGCCGATGTCAATGATAATGCCCCTGTGTTCCACCAAACCGAATATAGAGCTGCTGTATCAGAGGTTGAGCCCCCTGGATCCACCATCCTCACACTGGAGGCTGTGGATGGAGACTTGTCTAGGGACAACCGTGGCTTTGACTTTGCCATCGCCAGTGGAAACACTGGCAATGCATTTCAAGTTGAAAGTAGCATACGCTTCCTGGAAGGCCGTGGATTTCAAATAGTTGGAACTCTTGTCTTAGCTGACAGGCTTGATTTTGAGGCTGTAAACACATATAATCTTACCATTGTCGCTTCAGATCGTGGTATTCCCCAACGAAGCTCAAGTGTCCCTGTTATAATCACAGTAACGGATACTAATGACAACCCACCAGCCTTCAGCAGGCCAGAGTACAACATTGTCCTGAGTGAAGGTGCTGAATATGGAAAAGATATACTTCAGCTATCTGCTTTAGACCCCGATTCCACACCTAATGGAGAGGTGCACTATTCGATCATCTCCGGAGATGAAAGTGAGCTCTTCTCATTAGACCAATGGCACGGTGCTCTCCGTTTGAGAAGGGCTTTAGACAATGAGCAAGAGTCATCTCATATACTTATTGTGCAAGCGTCAGATGGACAGGGTCACTTTGCTCTTGCTCCTGTTACTATAGAGATCAAGGATATCAATGACAATCAACCCTTCTTTCCTCTCAAAACACTAACAGCAAGTATTCGAGAGAATCAGCCTCAGAACACACTTGTAACTATCCTGCACGCTATTGATCATGATGCAGGGGCATTTGGCCAGCTGAAATATTACATAATGGATACATCAGGAAATGGAAGAGAGTCATTTATAGTTAACCAGACCTCTGGAGAGATTCGAACCCGCTTCAGTTTTGATTTTGAGAAGTTAAACACATTTCATTTTGTTGTTGTGGCAATGGATGCAGGAAACTACTCTGCAACTGCTACAGTTCAGGTGTATGTGACTGGAGAAGATGAGTATGACCCTGTGTTTACCAGTTCAAATGTTGCTTTCCATGTTCCTGAAGGAGCAAAGAAGGGGCAGAGCATCGGTCAAGTGGTTGCCAAAGATGAGGATGGGGGTGTGGATGGCATTGTCCTATTCAGTCTTGCTGAGACGTCTCCCTACTTTGAAGTCAACATCTCTACAGGAGTGATTTCCCTCAAGATAGATGCTTTTGGTCACAATGCTGGCCGATTTAAAAGGGAGACCCGGCAAGTGACTTTGGATGTGCTAGCACATAGCCCATTGGAAAGTTCCCGTGTATCCAATTCACAGATTGTCATTGATGTCACTCATACATCCTTTGGATTAACTACAGACATGAACATTCTGTTAGCTAGTGTGATTGCTGCATCCTTGGCAGCTATTGTGGTCTTAATAGTAATTGCTGTGGTGCTCTACCTCCTGCGATCTCGAAGGAAGAAATACCAAGAGACTCAAGCGAGAATGTTGACAACTGGTACAGTTCTAGATACTCTTGATGAACCCAAAGTTCATGGAAATGAAAAGCTTTATCATCAAGCTCTACCTGGATATGCTGAGGTCCAGACTGCAGGTGGAGGAGGTCCATACACTCGTGGAGGATCCCTGGACCCTTCTCACTCTAGTGGAAGAGGCTCAGCTGAGGCAGAAGCAGCAGAGGATGACGAGATCCGCATGATCAATGAGTATCCACGAGTTTCTAGTATTTCATCTTCCATGCAGGAGCATATAGCAGCCCGTGGACCCGACTCTGGGATCCAGCAAGATGCTGATCAGCTCTCAGATATTTCCGGTGAGCCTGGAATGGACATAAATCAGTGGCTTAAAGGAAAAAAGATGGGAAACTTAAGTGGAAGTTTTCTGTCAGGCCAAGCAGCAGTGTATCGGGATGATGGAGGGGGTTATCTTGGGGTAGGAAGAGGCCTTAGCATCTCTCAGTCTAAAGACTATACATTCCCTGAGGATGGGAAACCCATAGTGGATGGTTCTCTCACAGCAATAGTGGCTAGTGATGAGGAATTAAGAGGCAGCTACAACTGGGACTACCTCCTTAACTGGTGCCCTCAATTCCAGCCCCTCGCTAATGTGTTTACAGAAATTGCTCGGTTAAAGGATGAGAATGCCCCAGTTAACCCACGTCGGCCTTTTCAGCCCAAAGCAAAAACAGACCCCAAGCCTCGAATAGACCCCCCTCCTCTTATCACATCAGTAGCTCATCCTGGGGCTAAAACAGTCCTTCCTAAACCTGCTGTTGGACGAACTCTTCCCCATGTGTCCACCTTAAAACGATCACCAATCAGCCATGATGGCTCTGTCTCTTCGATAGCCATGTCCCCCAGTTTTTCACCCTCCCTATCCCCACTTGCAACCCGTTCTCCGGTCATCTCACCATTTGCCATTAGCCACGGCCCATCCGCCTCTGTTATTAGTACAAACGAACATACTGAAGAGCACAGCGAGGAGACTGAACTTAGGATTTAGCCTTTTCAAGTTTTCCACTGTTCATACAGCATCCTATTTGACTCAGGACCCTGTTCATGACAATTGTCCAGCATGGTGATAATGTCATGTAAAATGTCATGTTGCCTCACTGGCTGGCCAGAGAGTTGAGGGTGCGGTGTTTAATTTCCCCATGATGGACACAGACCGTGGTTTATTGAAATGCTCTCTCCAGAAAACATAACTAGATAGCAAAGGACATGCTATTTTCTGCATTTGCACATTTTACATGGGAGCTAACTTTGATGTTAATGTTTTTTAAAAGTAGGACTTTTTTGTACGATATATTTTTGTACTGATATTTGTGGTTTTTGGACTAGAAAATGGCATTAATTAGTACCGTTTTCTGATGGAACTGTTATACATTTTAATTGTATTGTATATAGGTGAGTGAAATAAGAAGTAACAAGATTTTGTTCTAGTTTACAGCTGGCATTCTAAAGTGTTACAAATATGTTCTTACTTTCTTCTTTGATATCATCAAAAACATTTTTTAGTATTTATAAATGAGCTCATTTTTTACAGGTTGACCAGACATAAGACTACGAAGCCTTTAGTTACTTCATACTTGCTGCTCTTCTCCTACACTTTAGACTTTAAACATAACACTCTCACTATATGCTTTGAACATTAACTTTTAGCAAGAAGAGCAATATGCGGTACAATTCTGAAGTGAGAGGACATTCCAGATTTGTTTATTCGTCAGCAGTTATTGTCATACTTTCAAACATTGAGGGAAACTATTGACCAGTGTTAAATAACATCTATTTTTGCATTACGCACATAAATTATGTCCAAACAAGAATTTTAATTAGCCGAATGAACAAAAATCCATCTGACCTTCTATTCGATACGTTGTTTTTTTTTTTTATATTGGCAGCTTGTCAATTTATACAATTTATATTGGCACTTGCAGCTGTGGAACAACGTAAAAGTACAAACTAATTCAATGTGAATCTAAACAATGACTGGGGTACATTATTGAAATCTGTTGTAAATCAATTACAAATCTTTCTTTTGCATCAGCTTTTCAAAACTCTATCACAGGCCAAAACTAGGAAACCAATATAAATGTTAAAAATTGAATTTTATTATTGTAATTCTATAATACCGGTGATATAGTTTAAAAATGGTTTTCATTAAATGGCTGCATTGGTTTTGACTAAGTTATTATTAGGCTTGTGTAAAAAAAAAAACAATATTCAAAGATAGCATTTGTAGGTCAAATATTTTTCTGATACAGAATTAAAACCCTTTATACAGAAAATTTTGAATACTTTTAATTTCGAAGAATGCCTTCCTATTTCTTACCAACTGCTAAAGTAAGTCTTTGTAAGTCCACATTTTGATACTTTAAAAGTTTAGTATTCATCTCCAAAGTTTTGGCCTATAATATACATGAAATTGGGATCACCTATACCATTGTCTTAAGATTCTAGAGCTTTTTTGTGTACTGTTTTATACACCCTTGTATAAATTGTACCAATCCATTTTATACACGCCATGCCTATGATTTTTTTCACCACATTTAAAAGAACAGAAAATGCTGCTCATACAATTTCAAAAAGTCTGCCTACATTAAGAAAATGTACTGTATTTTGGATTTTCTTTGCTTTTTGTAAGTATCCAGTATCTGTCGCAAAAACCGCCTTTTGCAGTAAAAAACTAAATTGCGTATCCTTGTTGTAAATATTTATACAGTAACAGGCTCAGAACACATGACTGTGCGTTTCTTTCACATGCAAATACAGTGGAAGCTCTCATAACGAGCATAATTCGTTCCAGAATCTTGATCGTTATGTGAAACACTCGTTAATCGAAACCAATTTTCCCATATAAATCAATGTAAAACACAATGCGTTCCATGCGAAAAAAAAATTCATTTTTTATTATTTTTAACGTTTATTCAAATAAAATTACATACTAATAAATTGTAGGATTTTAAAATTACATACTTGTAAAGGATCGTGACAACCTGGAATGCGACTTCGATTTGGAAAAAAACAATAAAAAAAATCTAAACTAGCTTATTATTTATTCCTCCCCTTCCCCTTTCTGCGTCACTCGTTATGCCAAATGTCGCTCG